>JAVJGJ010000047.1:106828151-106830651 GCA_035590215.1 Microhierax caerulescens
ATTTTTTTTTTCAAAGAAAAATCTCTATTGGAATGTTTGGGGCTCCTGAGAAAGGACAGAAAATGCAAGTAGGTCCACAACACAAGTGAAACAGGGAGACAGTTGAGGTATATAAATAAACAAGTTTGTATAGTAGAGGTTGAAGCAAGTATATGTTGTTTTGAAAAAAAAAGAGCCTTAAATTGGGTAAAGATTCAGTAAATATGTGCATGAAGTGTTGTGTGAACGATGCTGGGAAATGGACAGGGGCTTTCTCTGCGGGAATTCTGCGCAGTGAAACTAATGAGCAACAGAGTTTAGCAGCGTGGTGTTTGGTGATTTAGTAGTGATTTGAGAGTATTTGAGCTTTACAGTCCACTTTATCGTAGACTATTTGAACTATTCTCTTTTTGGTCACTGGAGGGAAGGGAGCAGAGACAAGTTGCTTAAGTTCAGGTCAATTCAGCAGCTCTCTGTTACAAAGCTAAGTAAATAAAATTATTTTTTTAAATTTTTTATTTTGTTTTTTTTTGTGGCAGGCCAATCTTTGTGTTTTCAGTGGTTGCTTTCATGGGACCTTGAAATCTTAATCCCTTTGGGGTATAATATATCTGAATAAACGAAGATCCTTTTCCTGGAATTCCCCCCCACCTCCCTTTTTTTTTTTTTTAAAGCTAATTATATACTTCTGTCTTCCTTCCTCCTTCCTTTTGTCCCCTTGCCAAGTGAAAAAAAACATGCACGATCATCAGAACTGTACCTGTTTCTTGATAGTGACCATGGCTTCAAAGAAATGGTAAGAGTCAGAGTTTTGCTAGTGAAAAGTAAACAGATGGCTGCAGTATACACACTGATTCCGAGGATGCTTCAGTGGGCGACTTGACAAACAGTAGATCTACAAAACTGCCTCCTTGTTCTGGCACTCGCTTTGTCCGCGCACCAGCAGCAACAGATGCTTGATGCTGACACTAGTTCCTTTTTTTTTTCCCCGCATAACTTTGGTCACATACTCCGAGTTGCATTTACTGTGACCTCTCTCTTGTTTCATAATTGTCCCCGTCGGCACGGTTGCTACCTTAAAAAGTATTGATAAATAAGTCTGTGTTCAAATCAACTGGAGGTGGGGTGAGTAGGGGGAGGTGTTTGGGAGTGTGTATGTATCTTGGACATATTCCCAAGCTCAGGATCGTTTTATCACCACCTACATCTGAAAAGAACCACTATGCTGAAATTGTGCAGTTTGATTAGCTAGGAAGAGCTAAGTGACTTGGCCTTTTGCCTCTTGTATGTGTGAAAAGATTACCTTCTGAAAATATGACCTTTTATCCTCCTTTGCTCAGATACTGGATTTTTCCCTGTGATTTGTAGAACTGTGTTAATAATGGAGAAAACTGCATGCAATTGTTAGCGGCTGAAATATAAGTGATTACAAAAACATTATCGCAAGATAGAACTAGTAAAAATATTCTGCTTGCTGAGCTTGCACCATCAGAATTTATTTATACTTTTTATGCAAAAATACAGGGTTAATTTTTTTATTCCTTTGACCCTGTATATCAAATGTGATAAAATATGCTATCCTGCAGCTAAAAGCAGATGGAAAAATAAATTGAAGAACAGCGTTTAACTGCAGTCTTATCCTAGTTCATATAAAAATATTACAAAAATAAAACAGAGACATAACTGGGTCATTGAAATGTTCTTTAAGAAAGGCTGCTTACGCAATGAAATTACCCCATCTTCAAATACTGTGGTTCATAACATTCCTTAAAAAAAAAAAAAAAAAAAGGATTTTGAAATATAGTAGCATGGATTTTGTTTCTAAAATAGTTTATACTCTTTAGAGTCAATCTTTCATTCAGAATTTTTGTTTGTTTCTTTTGGAACGTAACAAAAAGTAGTGTGTTTGTATTAAAGCTTTCTTACAGCCATTAGAGAGTTTTGAATCATCGCTTCCAATTTATTGCAGTGCCTAGCAGGGCATCAGCTTTACTCGCTTCCTTTCTTTGGAATATTAGTGGCATTTATAGCTTCCATAACAATTCTGGTTTCATGTTTGACTTTACAAATACATTTTGAAGGACAAGGTGCAAAATCCACAGTTCTGGTAAATTGTGTTGGTATGGATGCTTTGATAGTGAATGCAGCCAATAGTGGAGTTCTGTTATTTCTCAGCTCTTGACTGTTCCACCAGATCTGCCTCGGGTATCAGACCGAGGAGCACTGAATCTGTTCCATGAAGGCACCTGCTTCTTTCCTTGATTGTCTAAGCAACTTCAGTCTCAAATTTTAGTCTGTAAAGTCTTATTTGACCTAAAAGTCTTAAAGCAGCCTACGTTAGGTAGTGTGAATGACCCCAGGAGTGGAAATATGAACACCAGATAATCATGCAGTTGCATCAGAGTGAAGCTTATTATTTATGCAAATGGCAGTTTCAAGTAAGAGGAGTGGGATTCTTACAAAAAGGCCTGCGAGAAGGAAAGCAAGATTCGTAGAGGATGAGTAATGAAGTGGCATTCGT
>JAVJGJ010000047.1:106835651-106862666 GCA_035590215.1 Microhierax caerulescens
TAGATTGCTCGATGATTTCTCTGGTTCCACCAAGGAGATGGGGAGTGGTGGGAGCATGTCATATCTCTGTGGTGGCTCTGCTCGTGTATTAGTCCAAAAGTGTGATTGCTCTTTTTATGCAAACTTGCTGTAAATTAGCAATGCCAGGCATGTTACAGGTGTGACAACGTGGGCTTTCATTGTGAGATGGGTCACTGGTTGTCCTTTAGGAGCACTGCACGGCTGTGGCTAGATGTCATCTTTTTCAGAGTTGGTAGCAAGGGCAGATCCAAAAAGATATTTGAATGATTATCTCTTTGCGCTTGTGTCAAAATCAATGGGAATTTAAAAGCTTAGGATTTAAATACTTACAATTTGGAACTATCCCAAGATCCTTGACATCAAAAAGGCGATGGCCTCGTTTTATGCAGATGTCCTAGCACTCAAAGGGTGCATAAATTATTGCACCACTTATGAATTTCTCTTTAATGTATTCCTTTCTTATATCTGGGCCACTGTTAATAGAGTAAAAGGATTAAAAAGCGTAAAAATAACTTGTATGTAAGTTTCTTTGAGTTGAATTTATATCAGTCAGCCTGTCAGCACTAACATATGGGAAACATAGTTTCGCTACCATGCATAGCAGGGGCTAAAAGTGCTGTTCAGACCATGTGCTCAACTCCTACAGAAGAGGGACTTTATATCACTCGTGCAGCCCACTCACAAATTTAAGGGGTGACATCCATGGATTCTGAATATACGGTAACCCAAATATTGATCTTGTTACAGAAAATGTAAAATGGAGGGGGCAAAAAGGAGATAAAGATCTTCTAGATCAGTAAGGAATTCAGTAAACTTAAAATATTCCATTATTTAGAAGCTTATTGTATTGCCATTTCTATATTGGAATGGTAGTTGTAGAGAACAGGGAATTTTCATGTAGCTTTTCCATATCTTGGGCTAACTTGCAGTAGCATATAACATCTCCTTGTATCAATTACTGTAAACTAGTAAAGATCCCTACTGTTTCTGTTTTGTTTTGCTTCCTAAAGCCCCCTGCTGCTGTTGATTACACCTAGATGTGCTACTGATTGGAACTGTTAAAAGGCAAAGATAGTGTGGATGGTTTCTGAATCATTTAATTGTAGAACTAATAAGATGTTTTCACTGGGACCTAATAAAACAGATCATATGAATAAGTGTCTATACTGTCCGTGAAATTTCTGATTGCTTTTTCATAATTTGTGTAGATATTAATGTGAGACTTCTAAGCCTGGTGGGCATGTGACATAGAAATTCCTTTTTTTGAATAGTATTACCGAGTGTGGTTTTAAGAAAGAAGTGGGAGTGTAAGCTATCCAAGAGCATCATACAGTAGAGATTTTGCTTTTTGTGAGTTTTTTTCATTTTTAGTTGTATGTAAATGTTCTGTAGGCATGTTGATTTGAGTAGATAATTACGAGAACAAGACATATTCATTCATGTTTATGCTGCTTTTTTAATAGCTGTATAATACTCACTGCAGTTGGTACATGTGAACCTTGGAAAATTGCTTCCGTAATACAGTAATACTCACCAAATAATGTCCAAAATTGGCCTAGAGCTCTGTTGGCTTACCATGAAAGCCTATTCTCCTTCAGTGGTCTGTCAGTGTCCATTCAACCTCTCAGCTCCAGCAAGGTAGAAAAGTAATACAGGAATAAATACAAGGAAATCCTAAAATGAAGAAGAAGAAAAATAGATCATTTTGTATGAAAGTTAAAATTTGAATTGGTGGCTTTCCTATAATTCCTGTTACAGGATTTTTTAATTTCTACTGTGAATAATTTTCAACAATATAGTTGAGATTAATATTTGGGGAAGACAGGGAGAGAAAGAAGAGGAGGAGGGAATCTAAAGCTACGTTAATGCCCTGTAAATCTGTAGCAAAACTGATGATCCGATTCCAAGCATCCAGGAAACGATGCTGCAGAGCAGCTCTGGTGTATCTAGGAGGGCGTTACACACCGTGGAGAAGTCCATGCATTGTGACTTGAGATTAAGTCACTATTTCTTCCAATGGCTTCACCACATTTTCTCCCCTTCCTACTTAGATGTAATCCCTCTGTGTGCTTTGGAGAAAGTAGCAGTAGGGACCCACTGAACCTGCAGTTTCAAAGTTGTTCTGCTCTTGTCGGTCTGATCTGCTAGCCTTTTCTTTGCCCAGTCATCCATTTCTTCTCAATAAGATCTTTGTCAATGTTACTTATGTTTTAAAGTAGAGTTTGCATTTCACCGTTTTGTTACTTCTGCCTCTGACAGTGAGAACAAATTCTGTTTTCAGACTTACTGCTCTTTGGCAGTTTGAGTCGTTTTACTTTCCCCCTTTTTTCAGCGTTAGCTGGATGTTGTGGGGTTTGAATTCAAGTCTTGTTCATAACAAGTGCTTTCTGATAATTATTTTCTTCATTTCTGAAAGACTTTATGCTCTGAGAGATAAGATCTTGCAACCTCTTCTCTTCTTGTTGTCCCTTCTATTAAAATTATCTTGTGGTAAAAGGAGTAGCATCACTTATCCTGCAAAGGTAATATATATATTACATTAACACACCCCCATACACACATACAGGCACATTTCTGACTGTTTAAATGCTGGGAGAAAGCAAATGTTTGAAAAGTCATACCTTGTTATTCTGATTACATAGTGAGACGCTGGGCAAAACCAGTATCATGTAGAATGAAGTGCTTTTGAAAAAATTTAGACATACCTCTTACATGCTGTAGGTTCTACATCAATGTAGAATTGATGCTGGAAGGGCCAGAACTAATCTCAATATTGAATGATGAGGATTGTTCATTTCTGTACCATACGCTGTTCACGGAATGTAAAGGGTTTATTAAAGTGTTAAACATTAGTTATTGAGTACATGTTCCCTACAAAGTTTGGCTTTAAAAATCATAAGGCAGCACGATGCAATCTTCAAGAATAAAGGAGCCAATCATCTGCTTTGCACTTTAGTAGACTTAGTTCCCTTGACCAATTATCCAAGTGATTATTTGATTAAAAAAGAATAAAATAAAATTACACTGTTGTAGCTAAAAACCTTAGTATAGAAGAGAAAAAAAAAACCCTACTTATCTCAAGCAGATAGCTTTCCTTCTGTTTTTCTCTACTTTCTACAAAGACAAATGCGTTAAGTGTAATGCTCATTTAACATACTAACAGCTCCCAGGATCTGTTTCTTTTCTTTGGTCTGGGTTGTCTTAATTTTCTTCAGCTTGTTTTTGCAGATTGTTTTTTGCCAGACTAACAGGGGCTGAGACTTTTGAACCATATATTGTAGATAATAGGGTAGATGGATTCAGTTTTTAAACAGAGAAAAGATTTGGAAAATGGATTACTGTAGCATTTTCATTGACAGGGAAGATTGTGTCAGTCATTCTGTTTACAATTGGAAAAATATTTTTGTGAACTACTTTTAGTTAAAAATGTACCTGCTGGTCCCTTAAAAAACAGCGCTTGTCCTTATAGGTGATTCCTGTGACAAAGATTCTGTAACTGGAATTTAGTTTCACTGGAGTCAATGAGGATATAATTTATCTCTGAACACATACCTACTGTATTGATAATGTGCAGTAGATTATTAGTAGAATTATTTTGAACTGAACCTGTGAAAAAGAACAGGCATGGCTCTTTGTATGGCTTTTTTTTTCTCTTCTCTTCTTCCTCCCCCATGAAGTATAAAAAATCCAAACCAAACAACAAAAATAGAACCTCCAACCAACCTAAAGAACAACACACACCCCCCACAAAAAAAAAACAACAAAAAACCAACAAACAAACAAACCAAAAACAACCAAACCCCACAAAAATATCCCAGAATATTGTAATTGCTTGTTGCTTTTTAAGATGTTGGAATTTTTCTCTGTCCTGGTGCTTTGTTGTAGTACATTAAAGTCTTACAAGGGATGTATAACTGTGCACTAAAATCAAATAGAAGTGCTAACTGGAAGCTCTCATTGCACTTTTCAGAAAGCTTGTGCTTAAGCTTTCCAAATGCAGGGAAACAACAGCAGACCCACCGTGCTTCTGCAAAGTATTGTAGTATTCTTTACCTTAATCCCTGGCAGCATCACCTCCATTTCTTTGGCTTGTCATCAACATCTCGATCAGGGTAAAACTCCAATGCATGTAGCAAGAAACGAAGCGTGTAGGGGAAAAACATAAAGGCTCTTGACTGAAATGGTTCTTTAACTTATTAACAGACAAGTGTGCATGTCAGAAAAACACACTTGTTTGCTGTGAGTATATGCAATAGCTGATGGGTAAAGAAACAGAAACCTTAATTGCTGCTTGTGTTTAGGTCACTGTTCATTCATTCATTTATTGCTGGAGCTATGAACTATTCATATGTTGCCACAGTATGTTACTTACACACGACTGATGGTGAAGGAAGTGAAAGCTAAGATGCTTCGCAGACATAGACATCAGTGGGATTAGCATGCCTGCTTCATTAATATATATATGCATACATTAATGTTGAAGTATTGAAACGGTTTCAAATGAGATTAAAAACTCTCTCTTAAGGTCTGCTACAGTCCTTAGAAACATTTAAATTTTTGGCATCAGCCTTACTGGTTTCTTAACCATTTTCCTTTTACTTTGCCAGTGGGGATACGAGTGCAGACAGAGTGCTCATCGCTCGCCTGCTGCCTGGTTTTCTGTTGTTTTTCCTTAGCTAGGTCTGCTCTCTGTACTTGCTAGCCATCATTAAGCATATATGAATCTCTGTGGAGTGGCAGGCATGGATTCTGTGAGTGACATTTCTGGCAGCGTTTTCTTTGTGTATGGCACCAGGCCTGATTTTTCTGAAATTTTAAATATCTTTGATCCCCATTTGCTTCCGCTGAAGCTGTAGGTACTGTGTCCTTTTGGAAAGCATGCTGCTCTGTGCTAGAGCTCAGGCAGTTAAGAGATGAGAAAGTCCTGGAAACTTACTTCACACTCATGTGACAGCCGGTGCTGTGTAGCGGCAAGAATATCGCCTGTGTGAAGGCATTGCCTCTCCTGCTGTATTAGTTACAGATCCAATAATCAGCCCCTCTGAAACTAGGTTTGGAGATCAGAAGTGAATTGTTCAGAAATGTTTATTGGAGCTCTTTAAAATATATTTGCAATGTATAAAACACTTTGATATATAGAAGCTCGCATTCTAATAAGATTACATTAAGTATCCTAATAAGATCAAGGCTTGAAATTATGTTTTTCCGGATTTGAGTGATATAAATTAATTTTAGTTTAAACCAGTGTCAGTGTTCTTAGATGTTTGTTACAAATACTCCATTTGCAGTTTAAGTGGGCCTGCATTTAAATAAAAAAAAAATAATTCCCCTATTAACACAAGAAGCATTTCCTCTTCTCTCCTTCTAGTGTGCTGCAGCTACAGATTATCAAGGCAATGCTGTAATTATTAAACTCAACCAGTAAATTATAAAGAGAACAACAGCAGCTGATCACTGAACTCTGCTGGCACTGGTCTTTCACTTCTTATTTAAGTCTAGCCTACTATATAAAATGAATTCATTATTGTCAATTTAGATCCCTTGTGGAGGCTAATCCACATCACAAAGCCATTCTACACAAAAGTGAATTCTCATCAGGAAAACCATACAAGTATGTGCAAACTAAAGTGCACAGCAAACGTCCAGTACAGACTAAATTAATTGTTACTTGTACCGACAGACTGACCAGGGTGAAATGTCGCATTAGTTAAAAACCCCACAGTGATAATTCTGCTGTGATTTCTGTTGGCTTATCCATTTTACTTTTTATTTTCTTGCTAATTCTGATTTTTCTATAACCTATTGCACAAAAGCGTGGATCTCAAGAACTAACTTGATCTTTAGTTCTTGTGATTTTCAGTGTTAAAATTTGGTGCATAAAGTCAGGGGAGAAGCTTGGCTAGTTTCAGCATCATGGTATTCCTCTTCTCCTTTAGCAGGCTAGTTGGAGATCTCTTTTGGACTCAGATCAATTGTCTTCCAGGCGGGCCACACTGGGTAAAGACATTAGCTGGTTTATATCCAAGTACCTGTACACATATATATATATAAAAAGTAGATAATTTGGTTATAATCACCCATCCAGGTGTGCCACCTGCTATATCAGACTGATACCTAAGATGATATTCAGGAATAGCGCATATTCCATGCGGCTGCGGCCAAGAGAGTTTTGGGGTATTTTTTAAAGTATAATAAACTTTTAGTATAATGTACTTTTATATATATATATAGAGAGAGAGAGAGCGAGAGCGCATTTTAGTACACTAGCATTTCTATCAGTGTTGCTGTCAGATTTAATTATTTAAGTATAAAATATTGTATTAAATTTCTTGTTTAGATGTTTAATGTTGTGCTATTTAAAATATAGTTCAGGAAATTAGGAGTAACAGGAGAGTGTAATTGGCACCGGTGAGTGGCTGGCATTAGGCATGAGCTCCCCATCAAGCAGCAGTCTTCACATCAGCCCTCACAACCGATGACCTGGCTGGTTCTGGTTATTTCATTCTTTGTCTAAAATAGAAGTATTTTGGAGAAGGTAAAACTTCAGAATTGAGTGGCTACTTCTTTCTGGAAATTAAATGGTAGCAAGAAATAGGTAAACATATCTCCTGTTAGAAAAATTTACTGAATCTGGTAACATTTCAAGTACAGAGTACAAAAAGTGTAACAGAAGACCTGTTTGTCTTATGGTTAAATGCCAGAGTTGTATCTGCAGTACAAAGCAGGGAAAAGTTGATTCGTTGCACTTACCAATGACTGCCTAATATTTCCCATACCACTGTCCTATCCAAACACATCTCATTACAGTTTTGTGGTTGTCTCGGCATCAGAACAAACAACAGCGCATTTCACTCTCCATTTGGCATGAAACAGTAGATACAGTGTAAAATTAATTCTGTGCTTGAATTTCTCCATAGTGTCAGGCATGGATCTTGTCAAATTCTTCACTACTTTGTTTTCTTAAAGACTTTATCCTGAGCTATGCAGCAAGAATAGCAATGACCTTCAAACTCAATTTTTCAATATTCTTTTTACACTGTAAGCTAGAAAATCTGCTTAAATTGATTCCACCTGACTCATTATCAAGTAAACAATTTGTGCTATTTTTTTTCTGAATTTGTAATTTGTTTCTCTTAAAAATTGTTACTCTTACAACTGTGCAAGAAATAGTTTAATTCATGCTTTTCATTGTAAGAGGCTAAGACTGTTAGCAGTCGTGTCTCTATAAACATATAGAGAGTTTCAGGGTGAGTTTAAATATTTATGAAAATATAAAAGGTAACTTAAAAATAATATGTTTGTCTTAGAACCTTGTGGCCAGAACTTATCTGCACACAAATTACTTTTGGGAAAAGAGAGGAGCATACTTACAGTCAGTTTTAATATTTGTAATGGTTTTCACTTTTTACTTTGCAGATTATATAAAGCCTTCAAATATTAATATATATTCAAGATTAGGGATTTATAGGCTTCTTTCGTTTACCCTACATTGCTTGTCCGTGAAATTTTCATGGTCTTCTGATTCTTCTGAACCATAGCTACTGTGCATGCAGATAGATGGCTGCTGCTAACTTTTCATTGCATAAATAAGTGAAACTTTTGCCCCGAAGATAGCAAAAGCCATTCATTTCTTTAAAAATAGCCTATAACTGGAAGGCATATATGCTACAGGAAAAAAACCGACTTTTTTTCTAACAGTTTCAGTTTCATGGTTATTGATGTTCTAATATTGGAAGCATGCTAATATTAAATATTGGTCCTTGTCACATGTGTGGGTTTTTTTCTGAGGTCTTCAGCTTCTTTTTGAAACAAACTCAATATTCCATATGGATAGTATATCTGGCTATAGATAATGTACCTGAAAAATGTCATAGTGGTGGAATTATTTCATCATTACATAATTTGGGAGGGGTTGTTTTTACAGAATCTCTCTGGTTTATTTATGCCATTTAACTCTTGGTCTAGTATTTATGTAAAGAAACAGATTTATTCATTCCTCTTCTTTTCAGAAGTGCATTGAACACGACTGAGCTGCGTTCCCCTATCCTGTAAGGAGGCTTTTGTATGACTTTTGCACTGACACTTTTGGAAAAGGCTTACTCGTTATAATGCCCTTCTTATCTTCCAGTGGGATAACAGAGCATTACAAATGGAGACCTTTTGTATCAAAAAGCCTTCAACAGAAATGATGGATATTCTTGAAACTAATGTTACCTTACTTTCTGTATTTGGACTATTTCTTCAGTGCTTGTAAATCAAGGCTAGTTATTCAAAATATGATGATTCTTCCTTTAAACATAGACAGATCTTTTTCCCGAAGTAGATTTAATAGCTATCCGACAAGTAAAAAAAAAAAAAAAAATCAAAAAAAATCAAGGGTTTCAAGGAATAGCTCTAGCAATCGCAGGAGAAGTGTATAAATTACCATCTCTTTTGGGTTTTTTTCCCCCCCTCTCAGTACAACTCTTACTATAATTAGCCAGCATTTAACAGCAAATGTTTGCTTTGGTTAAATTATTCAGAACATTTATTTTACTTGTCAAAGGTTAGATCAGGTTGTTGTTTGAACTGGTAATTAAATGCAGCCTAATACACTGTCATATTTATATGCACTATCAGCCCTGTTTCCTCCTTATTCTGTATAATTTTATAATGTTCTGGATTGACATTTAGACTTCCAACTCAAATCCTGTTTTCTTGTAAATAAAGTGAAGATTTTACTTCTGTGTTTCACTGTACGTGTGCAAGCTTAAGAAAACAAGGATTAAGGTTGTTTGGAATATCACAGCTATGGGACTTCTTTGTCAAAAAATTAGTGAAGGCCCTTTGTATATTTTTATTTGCATATTTCAGTAAGTCATTGCACAGCATCTGGTATGTATTAATTATTTTTCAGAGATGAAGGTGAGGTGGACAAGAGCAGACGTCTCCTTTACTAATTGAATAACTACAAGTCACAGTAACATGCAGTATATTTAAATTGCATTCCCAACTCTTTACCAGAAATATGCATAATACAGAAAGGTTCCTAAAATAATTACATAGATGAGCAGACAAAATTAAGAAGTCTCAAAGTCTGAACTTCTCATGAATCCAGAGAAGTGTCCTGTTCACATGTACATTAGAGCACTGAGGCTGGCTATTCAGCCTGATAAAATCAATGGGAGTTTTAGGTAAGCCAGGATATCATCCTCTGTAGTGTCTTATGACAAGTTCAGAAACTATTTTTCGCACACTTATATTGCACAGTTGTTTAATTGAATTGCTACATATATGTGTGCATTCCTTTCCAATTTCAGCTATGTACGTTTATTTTCTCAGACAAATTTGAAGAAAGAATAAATCATAGGGCTTTTAAAAAAAAAGTTTATGCTCATAGGCCTAATAGTGACCAACGTCTATGAAAGGAAGAAAGTTGCTGTCCAGCTAAAAAAGAAGTAAGCACAAAAATGGATCATCATCATTTCAGCAATCTTTTTTTTCTACCTTGTTTAAATAAGTATTCCTGCCCTTTTCAGTGTGTTTTTGTTGCAGCTTTTTCTTTGTTCAACTAATGTAAAGATATGTACACATTTCAACCTACCTTATTCCTCAGCATTTCTAAAACATTTTTGAAAAATCTTACCTATTGTATTTAATGCGTTGAAAGTGCAGTTTTGAAAGTCTCATGGTTCTGTCAAATCAGAGCTATGCTGATTCATAGCCTTGTTAAGAAACAATTCAGACTTGATGGTAGTGAAATCCTTTATTTATCCACTGTCATGGTGATCCCCACAGCCTGTATTATGTGGTTGAAAAGCTGAGACGGGAATAAGGGCAAAGCATATAGCACTACCTTAAAAAGCCCAAATCCACACCTTACTGACTGCACATCTGACCTCAGAGTAGCAGAATTAGTGTTTGTTTGTGGTTTTTCTTTTTTTTTGGGGGGGTTACCTTTTTCTCCCCATAACTACATTATATAATAAAACTGGCATAGACCACTGTAGGCCATAAGGTAGATAGATACAGTAAAAATAGAATTAGAAGTGAAGTGTATTCTTGATTATAGTTATAGGTGTATTCTTGATTATAGTTATAGTATTCCTAGCGTGACACTAAAGAAACTTGATGTATAGTGTTCTATTTGTTATTTTGCAACTTGTTAAATTTTTATACTTCATGGCTGTAGGAGGTAGCTAGAAACAAAGAGAATATACTGTTACAGAAAATATTTTGACCTCTAGGTAAAGTACATTTATTTGCATATACATCATCTGAACTGTGAGCCATTTTGACAGATATAGTAGATTGCATATACATGCATAGAGAGGACCTAGGTTAGGGTAAAGTTCTGGGCTCTTTCACGATGGACTATCTAAATATAAATTAAAATAACTAAATTGATTTTAAGTTATACAGAAATGCTATACAGGTGTGAGTCTTGGGATGGATATGACAGACTATGTGTGCCTTTAATTTGGAAAATTGGTCTTATGTTAAATAATTGCTGTATTAAAGTTCAAGAAGCATTCACACACTGGTTTGCACCAAAAGTACTACTGATGGAATTGAAAACCAATGCAGTTGTTTCAGATGGTATCTTAAAGACTATCGAATTGTGAATCAGAAGAAGAGTTCTGAGAACATGGCACATACCCATGAAAGTGGCCATTTGTAGGAAATAATAAGTGTAAAGGTTTAACATGTAATGATAGGGTATGTATAAGGTCTAAAGCATTTTGTTCCTGAACTGAACAACTGAACCGAGGTTGGTGGTCAAATGGTCCTTTGATCATGAAAGAAACAATCTACCAAAACCAAAAATTCTGTTCTTTCCTGCACATCTCTCATCAGTCCTCCTGGCTTGGAGAAAAAGAATGCAAACAGTGTTAGTTAAAATATTCTTTAGTTCTCCATGTTACCTTTTTAAAGCCAAACTGTGTGTGTCTTTAGAAGGTGAGACCACTTTCTGCATCTGCTGTTTCTGACATCAGTGCAGTAAAGGAGCTCCACTAAACACTGAGGCAGTCTTGAATTTAAAGAGGTGAGGAAGTTGAGGGTTTTTTTCTTGCAGGGTAACTTCATGTAGATAGACTAGATGACATTTTTTAGAAATTAGCATGTAAAAAATACCATGTTCAGTTATTTGAATGGATGAGGGGAGTCTTATGTGGGGTTCTTTAGGAGAAAGAAAGCTGACTTGGAACAGCATAGTAAAGGAGCGAATTTCTGTCTTTCTAAATCATTTCATTTCAATTATCTTTTATATTTTGGCTTTCATTTCTGATAAGATGCTGTCAAAACCTCTAAACAAAAAATGATGAATAGCGTTATCTGGGTTTGTTGTATTCAGTGCTTTCCTTATAAATGTAGCTGCTAAAAGAGAACAGGATTTCCCTTTTTCTTCCACAGTGAAGAACGAGAACTTCCCAGGCACGGGAGTTTGGGTGAGTAGGCAGAGAATCTGGTGCCTGCCTGAGAAATCCTTAAGCTTCAAGCCTTCCTGGCAACAGGTGGAATTACAATATGTGTTTGACAGGGAATAGTCATCTCAGCTTGGCAATCTCTGTCTGTCATCTCTACTTTGAAGAAAGATCTGTCCCCTCGGTCAACTTCTCCCTTCTTTTCCGTCAGGAAGCTAAAAACACCTGCTACTGCCATCTTATGTCTTCCTGTAGAAGAAAAGAAAGATTAATAATACACGACAGACCAAAATTTCAAAAGTAACCACTAATTTTAGGTACTCCAAAGTGCACAGCCTTACTATTACATAAGAAAGGAAAGCGAGAACAGATCACACGATATGCTTGGTTTCTATTTACTTCTGAATCCAATTCAAAATTGTCATTTCAAATTCTCATTTTATTCTTCTTAATGTGTAGTTGTCCGCAGCCTGACCGCTACTAGGTTGCTTCTGTACCTCAGCTATTGCCATCAATGCAACAGCAGAAGAAAAAGAACACTTTTCTAGGCTTTTGCATGTGATCAGTTTAAGAATGACATCACACAGTCTGCAGCAGGAAAAAAAAAATATCTGAAAACTACTTTTACAGGTGCATGTAGTGAGAGGACAAGGGGGAGTGGTTTTAAGCTGAAAGAGGATAGATTTAAATGAGCTATTAGGAAGAAATTCTTTACTGTGAGGGTGGTAAGACACTGGAACAGGTTGCCCAGTGAAGTTGTGGATGCCCCATCCCTGGAAGTGCTCAAGGTCAGGCTGGACGGGGCTTTGAGCAGCCTGGTCTGGTGGAAGGTGTCCTGCCCGTGGCAGGGGTGTTGGAACAAATTGTTAAGGTCCCTTCCAGTCCAAACCATTCTATGATACAATTTTTCATAAATTGACATGTCATGTGTTTGGAGAGAAAGAAAATAATATTGTTCAGAAGGGCAGAAGAGGGGGGAAAAAAAAAAGGGAAAAAAAAAAAAAAGATTTGGAAACAAGTATGTGAAAACAGCTGTTTTGTCCAGGAGGATTCAGAGTGTTAATGCTGTCATTTCTTAACAAATCATACTGGTCCAGAAAACTGTCTGCAAAAGCTTCCTAAAAACAATAGGAAAAATTTAATCAAGAAAGTTTCTAACCATATCCTGTTTACATCTGTTATATTTTTTTAATAAAATAGGCTTAAAAACTTAGCCTCAAAGGTGTTGCAAGCTTTCTGTAAAGTATAATGACAGCTGTTGTTCCAGTGCAGTTCTTCAAATCTGTTCACTGTTTTGTGGGAATTCCAATTTCTTTTTGTCGGTTGCATGCAACAAAACTTGGTATTCGGACATAGTTAGTGGTCAGTGAATTAGAGAGAGCACTCAGCTAAGCCTAATGCATTTAGAAGCCATCAGTCTGTTGTAATACCTAAAAAAAATTAAAAAGTTTTAGGGAATCTGCCTCCTGTTCTGCTCCCATTCCCCAGAGCAGAAGAGAATGTACAGTTCTCAGGGCAACTGATTCTTCAGCCCACAACTTCTGAGTTCTTATCTGAGATCTTGCCCTGCTACTTAGGTGTTGTCTAAGAATGTCGTGCAAACCCAGGCTTTTGCTTCTTGCTGTGCAGTGTGTGCTGACTCGCTTCTAAAGCAAAATAAACCCAGGAATTAGTGTAAAGAAAATAAAACTTTTTGGTGACAGGTGTTTCTGGTAAGACGAATTTACTGTCAAACCAAAAAGTCCTTTTAACTCATAAATTGCAACTCACTTCTATTAACATTTCCCCCTTTGAATAGTGTATTTTATCCTTATTTCTGAATTAATTTGTTATGGCTTCATAGTATTATGGTAATTTTTATGGTACAATTCTAACCTTCTGCAGAATTAAATATTATTTATTTTATTAGGCAGATTTTTGTTCCTCTATAACCTTGCAAAGTACTGCTTTCCTACTTGCTGGTTAAGACCTGCATCTATTTCAGTTTTTTTTCAATACAGCCACTGTGCTGCACGTGCAAAAATGTGCAAACATCATTTGATGTTCCATGCTGCTTGTACTGGTGACTTTTATGCCTGTGTTTTACATGCTCTGGCAAGGAGCAGAGACTGCCCAGAAAATATTTTAGGAGGAATAAATGCCTGTGAGTAGCAGTGCATTATAGAAATCATTATGCTGTGGTGGCCGTGCCTGCCTAGCTTCTCTCTGTGTCTGAAGACTTCGCCAGACCACTTGTTCCCTTGGCAGTTTGACATGCATGTGTAGGAAAGCACAGAACACTTCATCCAGCTGCTCAAAAATCTGAATGGAAAATATAAGAGTGGGGATGGGAAAATAAGTTGTAACAGATAACACTGTATTAAGAGCTGAAGTTATTAAAGAAGGAAGAGTATTGCACTGCGATTTTCTCCCATTGATAATATTACTAACCTGGCGAGAATTAGTGCTAAGAGTACTTGAACACCAGAAATGGAAGAGATGCAGCAGGATGTGCTGAGCAGCAGATTTCATTGTCTGAAAAAGGAAGAACCTGCCTTGTCATCTTTTTAGTTGCATGGAATACTGTGGTATGTTCCAACTAAAAAAAAAAAAAAAAAAAAGTAAAATATTGCTTATAGCTATAGCGGTATCATGGTGCTTTCATGCAGTCAGCTGCCCACTAAGGTTAGCAGGTTTTATCTATCCCTTGTGTTTCCAAGTCTTAAGGGTTTCCTTTGCTTGAGGTATTTTGTTTTGGCTTATTTAATTTTATTTAGGTATTGCTGTTTGAAACTCACCACGTCCTGGGTATGAACATGTATTCTACAGAAATACTAAGCCTCTAGTGAGGCTCTGAAGCACCGTGCTTTTGTGGCAAGGCTGAAGCGGAGCAATGTGAGCAGGCAGTACATGACATAAATACTGTGTCTTAGAGTATTTCTTGTGACCGAGCATTTGGTGTGAGAAGGAGCATTAGCATTCATGGGAAGCTTCAGCATATTTTTTACCAGGGGTAGCCCTACTCTGAAACTTTTTTCCCCCAAGTATGGCTTTTAGACGTACTCAAGCAAGCCACCCTTCCCGTTGGCAAAAGTAATGGGAAATCCTTGCAATTTGCATTCATTGCACTGCAACTGAATCAGGTTTCAGATAGCACCTTGTCTTTGCTTTCCTCTTGCACCCAGTTTTCCTCTGCAGCTGTACCCATGTGAATTCACTCGCCAGGACTGGATCACACAGGTGAACCTGACTTAGAGCTCTTCATGTTATGCAGAAACTTCATTGTAAGGCACACAACAAATTCTGTCTCCCCCTGCTCCTTTGGAAGTTGCTATGAAATTGTCCTTGGCAAATGGGGCTTCCACCAGTTTTCTTTGTACCTCAAGATGAGACTGTGCTGCTTTAGCAACTGCATATCTAGGAGAGAAAACTAGAAGAGAAGTATTTGATGCAAATGCCTCTGTGCATGCCTGAATATGCTGGTGTTTCTATGAAAATTCTGTCAACCCCGTAGGTAAGTGTTTTCTAAAAATAGTAAAAGAATAAAGGCAGAATCCTAGATTAATTGCTTACTACTTTAAAGCTGTGATATCCTAGAAACTTATTTCATTAAATACACTTTTAGTGTCTAAGCTAGTTACTATCATTTTGGGTAAGGCTGCAGGCTAAGCTGCCATTTTTTCCAGTTCACTGTTTTGATGATTTCTTTCAGTCTTGACATTCTCTGGCCCTTTGAGTTACATATGTATTACTAAAACATAAAGTGTGTAGCATAGCATGGTGCCTGTGTGTTCCTGAAAGTAAAACTCTTAAATAGTTAAAAACAGTCATTTCCGTACCATAAACAGCAGCAAACTACTTTAATCTCTTAACTACATTTGGAAGGACAGAGCTTTAATGTAAATTATATTGACCTGTTTGTAACCAGGTAGATAAAATATATTCTAAAATAAAATAAAATAAACAAGGGATTTCTTTAATTTAGTGGATTTCCAGTTGTTTGAATCATTTTAATATGAACAGGGTTTCCACAACCTCTAGATTGCTTTAAGAAAGTGGAATAATTTTGTATTTGAATAATGCGAAGATTTGATCTCTTACTGCATTTTTCCCTCTCCTTCTCTATCACCTTTCTTTCACTAAAGTAAAACATTAAGTTACTTTCAGTCTTATGTCACATGTTATAGTTCCTAAGCTCTTAATAGGTCTTGTTGCTCTCCTCTGTCCTGTAGCAGCTGGTTCTAATCCTTCTCCGTTATCTGCCCAAAGATGGATACACTCATTCAGCCCAGGCTTTAGCAGCATTAGGTGATGGCAGGAGATTTACATATCAAATTTTTTTCCAACTTGTTTTGGCTATGAGGAACCTTTCTCTATTTGAGTCTTCAGTTGAAAGGAAGCACAGTAAAAATACAGCAGCATAATATTTTCACATCTGCTGCTAAACAGCTAGATCCTGGGGGTGGGAAGAGTGTTCAGGGTAGGGGCTACATTTAGCTGTTGAGTTTGGATATTTTTTTGGTTTTGTTGGTCTTTCTTGTGTGAGATCAATGATAGATCAAAGTTGTGTTCTCTTAACAGCCTCGTTGTGGAGCTGCCACACAAGCCTGCGTTAAAAACAGGTACAGTTTTGTGTTGAGGGTGTGAAGTTTGTTTTTTTGGGGAAATGCAAACTGCAAAATTGAGACTGACTTTGGCTATTGTGTTTTTTTGTTTTTTTTTCCTGAGATGAGACCATACTGAACACAAAACTGTAGTATTGGGAATTTAGGATGGTTCTTGCTCTTTATAGTTTGGTTGTCACCATTTTCAAAGAAAGGAGATAAAATAGTTTCAGCGTAGATGCCAAGTGTCACTATTCCTGGCATTAGACCTTGGGAGACAGGGTTGGTGGGGGCTGTGGGTAGTGAATATAGTGGTCAGCATTACCTAAGGATTTTGATCCTCCCTGCTTTACTCAAGTTTTCCTTCCTTAGTCAAACTAGCTTTTCCTAAACAGAATCACGTAACCTCAAGAAAACTGTAAGCTAGCAAGTGCGTGAACTTGTTCCCTGCTTGTAACAGAGATGTGGAAGATTTCCTGTCTTCCAAATTAACAGCATATGAAGTGTTTACTATGATGAAGTTTTGTGCATTTGGTTTGGTTTTCCTTTTTTTAACTTCTAATATAACAAAGTTTTTAACTACCATGTGGTTTACCAAGAGAATACGTTGTCGCGGTCCCAGACTATTTGTGTTTTTTCTTATCCCTGGCATTTTAATTCACTACGGAATTTATACTTTGCATGTTAAAGTACTGGTAAGACATGAAAGTTGTAGGGTTAAAACTGTAGACAGTGCTTTAAAGCTCCTGTGATAATTGTTCTTAGGTATGTATTCCTTTACTGTGGCTCTTGAGACAACTACTTAATAGACAACATTTGAATAATACAAATGTGCAGTTGGTAAAAATGGATTAGGGTTTCAGGGTGGTACCAATGGGTGATATTTAATATTGAATGACATGTATTAAGACAAATGCTTTTATATATAATTTATTTGGCATTGTAAATGCATTTATCTTGTGAGATACAGACCCCCTGTTGCCACATGAAGTATTCTGGAAAGGTTTGGAGTAAATAAATAATAAAAGCACTTTGATATACAATCTAACAATATTAAATATTAAGACTTTCACATGATTGATTTTAATACTTAATTAACTTATTTAAAGTCCAATGTAACTCTGTTTTTTTTTTATTAAAGATCAGACAGGCAGAAGCTAAAATGCAGGAAATGTTATTAAATAGGACAAAATTAATTGCATTTCATGATCATCAGACTCGCTGACTGTTAACCTGTCCCTCAGTGGCATGATCTTGTTTGTTTTGTTCCGGACCCCAGCCGATATTAACGTTAATCTGCTCTACCACGTCAGTCTATTTTTATGTTTGCATCATTCTATTTTAATGATACATAATCTGGTACATTTTATAGAAGAACTTAGACTTGCTTTATGCTATCCACGCTTTGTCAAATTGTGCACTTTTCCTCTGAGTTAGTAAGTGTTCCTTCTAAGGCATCTTTCTTCAGGGGATGGTTGCAACCTGTCGAAGTGGCTGAGTAGAAACCTTAGCTCGTTTTAAACCAGCGTGTAGGAGGTGGGGGTTGAGTTTGGTGGGGTTTTGTTGTGGTTTATTTCATGCACTTGATGTAGTATCTTCCGTATTTAAATGTAGTTGGTGATCCCTGGGCTCCAGTGATGGAGAGTGGAAGAGCTCAGTGCTATGAGACAGGTGGTCCATGTGGCTTGGGTGAAAATCGCTCCCAGAGCAAAGAATAAAGCAGTGGATCTTACAGGTTGGAACAAAATTTGTAAAAATGCCTATTAGTGAGTGTCTTAGTAAAAAGTATCCAGCCTGAAACATACCAGACAGTCCTTGTTTTCCACAGTTTGTGCTCAGGACTGTCTCCTGCCCAACTCTCTATTCAGAGAAAGCGTGACTTAATTTTTTCCTTTCCTAGTTTAGCAGGAATACTTTAAGGCCCAGGAGATGTGGCCAGTGAAAGAAAACTCAGGGTTTGGAACTGTTTCTAGATTACTTGCAAGTCATCCGTACTTCATTCCTTTAAATAAACACAATGCACGTTTATTCTCCTAATACTTAATTCCTTAACTACTTGAAAATAGTTTCATATTCTGGAGAATCCTTGCTTTTGTGTGCTAACATGCTTGATTGCTTCATAAGCTGCAAATGAGGGGCAGAGTTATGAACCCTCATAACATGATGCTGTCAAACTTAACAAAACGTGCATAAGACCATTACCATATCAGACATTTGCTTTTAGTCAGTTGGTTTTAATCAATTTGACTTCACAGGGCAGCTAATTTATCACTTAGCTGAACAAGTATTTCCTCTACTTGTCATCAATTTAAGTAATTAAAATGGTAAACTTTGCTATATGGCATGAAATAAAGGCCCAAAGATAATTTGGAGAAGGTGGTTGATACAGTCTAATAGAATGAATACAAAGTATTATTTACATACTTTGATATGCTTCAGTACTTTTCAGAAATGTCATATTCCAGTAGCTTTGCTGGTACTGATATAAATTGTATTTTATTTTTAGCATATCCAAGATTAAGCAGTGTTGTTCAGCTTCTTCCTCAAAGTTAGTGGGTTTTCTCTTTCCTTTCTTTAAGCATAAAATATTTTGCTTTTTTGCTTGATTGATTGTGGGTGAGAGCATATCAGAGAGCAGGAGTGGGGCGAGTCCTGCCATTCCGCAAGCCTGCGGTCCCTCTCGTTTCACTGCCAGGGGATGGGAAGAGAGGGGAAACGGATCTTGTAAAAGCTCAGAATTGCCTAATTATTTTTCATCTACTCAGTTACACCTTCAAAATACCCTTTGTGAGATTGATTATATTTTCTAATTTTGCCCAAACTATATGAATACTCTTCACCTCTTAAACATTGATTTTTATGTTTTGGTGTGTTTAGTAGTTTGAAGAAATGGGTTTTAGATGTTTATATAAACACTGATGATTAGGGGGAAACAATTTAGATTAGCTGGGTTTTGGTTTTTTAAATTGAAATAATTTAGTAGCTATTTTTGAAACAATGCTTGTTATCCACAAACTGCTCCTTTGAATACTGAATATCCGTATTCAGTATCTGTTGCAAATGAAGAGGTAAATGAGTGTCTTATGACTTGAAATAAGGTACAGTATTCGTGTTCAGCTGTGCTATGTTTTGTTTATGAAATACTGATTTCAAATTTACCACAATTTTTGAGATTAGGGCAGTCTTGCCACTTGCTCTTGTGGCAGTGAATAGTCTCACTGCTAAAAACTCTGTAAAGTTTGGCTTTATTTTGAATTTCTCATTTTCTAACTGAACATTTATTATAATTGGTTTCTTACGTGAACATTTATTATAATCCTATTGCAGATGACTCTGCTGGTTTGTACATTTCTGGTTATAGCTGTGTACCTTTATGTTTGGGTAATACCTGGGTTTGTTGTATTTTGCTCGACTCGAGTCCAGACCCGACTGGTGCTTCATTGGTAGTTCAGCTAATGATACAAGTATATCTCACTTAAATTTTTATTTGTCTTGTCTTTCTAGCTAGACAGATATGACATATTAATGGAAGATAAAGTATGGCTGAGTTGAGGCTATTGCCACTGACAGTCTGGTGAAGAAGTGGTTTTCATTTTTAATGTTTTAAATGTAATTTTTTTAAGTGTTCCAAACTCACAGGTTTACTGCCATACAGGAGGAATGGCAATGCTGATGAAGTCATGACTGTGTGAGAGACTCATTTATGGCAAGAGGTGGTAGAAATAACGTGTCAGAGCCGCAAATACAGAAGGCAAAAAACTTGTAAACTCTCAGGTGCACAGACCTCCTCATGTCTAAAAAAGAAGCAGCAGACTTCAAAGCTAAGTACTTGCCGAGAACAAGAAAAGTTCTCTGAATTAGAGTGGGTATGTTAAATCAGACTGTCTAATGCAACAAGTACTTGATCCCTGCAGTGTAGAAAGAGGTTGTTGGTAAGACAGATGTTAGTAATCAGGAATTTTTCCTAATGGGAACAGGTTAGTATTTTATTGCCTATGGAATATGGAGGAGGTCAGGGGGAGAGAGGATGATGTGGCTGTAAGCAAGTATCAATATCCAGTGGGATTCTGCGTTGGAGTCCGTAAGCCTGTCTTCAGGGATTTTGGGTCTCCGTTGAGAAGCTGGGCTCACAGGTCACAGGTGGACTGACAAACTGACTTCACTGGAAGGCAGGCTGGACCCCCTCGGTGCCGGTGGTTTGGTGTGGAGCAGACTTGCGATGCTGCCCTCAGCGGTGCGCGAGGGTTTCCCCTCCGCGCGTACTGATGGAGGGGAGCCAGGCAAGGAGTGTATGCGTCTGTCTCTTCCTTAGGCTAATGGGTGGATTAGTGTCTGTTTTCATTCCCCTAACTAGATAAATGTTTCATACACAGCCTTAATTATTTTTTCATGTGTATTAAAAAATAGTTGAATTCCCAGTGCTGGGAAGGGTGCCTGGTCTTTGGGCTTTTTAGCCCTCCATCTTTGGAGGGGGGAAAAAAAAAATACTATAGGTAAAAGGGTCACTTCTAGCTTTGACCAAGATGTTAGGGTTTAACTAGATAGACAGTATTGAGTCTTGTAATCAAATAATTGAATTTTAGATTTTTATAACATTAGCAGTATTTCACATTGAATTTTAAAAATGCTTCTTATTTAATATGAACAATATGTTATAGGTTGTTACAAATCAACCACAGACCTGTAAAGAATGGATCCATCTGACTACAATCCCAGGTGTAATCGTAATTGTTTAATAATTCTCTTTCCTCTTTGGTAGAAAAGCTGAAAAGAACTTAAGTATAAACCTGTAAAGAAAATTGCTTGGACTAAGGAGTGACAAGACTAATAGGTAGTGATTTATTTTTTTTTTTTAACACTAATCAAATGTATCCATAAACAAACAGAAGTAACTGATTAAATCACTGTGTGAATATCGGAAGTAAATCTATTCAGCTGTTTAAAACTGCTCTTAAATGTCTGTAATGTAAATTATGGCTCTTATATGTTGTAAAGGCATGGCATTTGAGGAGTATTAAAAAAAAAAAAGAGAAGGTAGATACAGAACAGAGGAATACAGAAGAACAAACTTACTAGAACTAATTTTGTACTGTGTTATGGATGTAAGACAGGGGATGTCTGAAGCATATTGTGTCTTACCTAAGTGGTAGCTGCTAAAACTGCAAAGGCTGGTAAGGTCATTTGGGGCTTTATGCTCAATTTGAAAGGAACTCGGCATTGTGCCTTGGTCAGATCGTGTAGTAATATCTGAAGGACCATAAAAATAGAAAGTTAGACTCTGGCAGCACAGTTTGAAAAAAACTGGTAAATTTTTTGAAGACAAACGTACAGATCAGTAGAAAGGTAGTTACAGTGCCACAGCAAAGGGAACAAGAGCAGCAACTAAAATTCCAGCAGGAAAAAATTAGAAACATCTCTTTCTGAAAAGTTGGATGAGGGTTTTTTTGTCTGTTTAGTCAGGTGGGTTTTTTTTTTTAAAGTCTATTCTTCCAAGTTTTTCATTTAAGATATTAGATTTAGATATTTATTTAAGATATCAGGTAGTCATAAACATGTCTATATTATGTAGCCATAAGACTGCAGGTAAATTTTGATATGTTATTTAAGTGGCTAGCAAGGTTTCTCCAAGTTATCATTCGTGCATCAATCATGATTATGGTTTATAAATTACATAGGAAGCACGTGATATATACTTGCATTCATAATAAGTTGTGTTGAGCTAGTACAAAGAGTTGTTCAAGGCAAATTCTGTGGTTTAGTGGTGTGTTTTATCATATGATTGTAATAATTTGACATAAGAGTGTACCACTGCAGAAGCAGGCAGTCCTGCTTCCCCTCAGTTCCTGGCTCCTTGTTCCTGACAGCTTCAGGGATTCCCTTCTGGCTAAATGGTGAGAGATGGTGCGATCATTTCAGCACCATGCTTAACACAGGTGCTGGGGCAAGTAAAGGACAAAACCCTCAAGGAACAGGGCTGAGAGCATCCTTTCAGAAGCAGCCTGGGTGCATCAGTTTGAAGGAAATGCCTAACAGTGGCCCAACTAGCTTTGTTTCTTATGTAGTGTATTTATTTTTTTCACGTAACTTAGTAGGAAAATGAAGCAGATGAATAGTGTATAAAACCAGAAAGGTCTTGGGAATCCCAGTCCCCTTTCATTTGTTGACACTAAGCCAAAGGTATAAAGAATACGTGGTCAATGCCATGCCTTGTAAGAACCAAAGGAAAAGCCTAACTGAAGTGATTACCAAAATCAATAATATACCAATCCTGGAAGTATAGGTGCATACCTCTCTTAAAATATAATTTTCTTGGAGTTAGAAATTTATGGTGCTTGTAAACTAAGCAGTTACAGTAAGTGATATTTAAAACTCAGCTGGCAGTTGCAGGTAGCTACTTAGTGTGCTTGGGCGAATCAGACCTATTTGGCTGGTGTAGTTCTTTTGTGCTGCTAGTTAATAAATTGCTGTATAGTGACCAAAATGCCGTCTTGACAAATGTACTCTTGTGCTGTTAATGCACTGGAAAGGTCGTTTTTCCTTCTTGCTGCTCTGGCCATAACACCATCTGCTTTTCACCCTTTCGTTGGCATCCTCTTCTTTGTTGCAGCCCATAGTTCTCGTTCAGTGACATGATAGCGATGTGAATGCCATTTAGTAGCCTGTGACGAAGAACCCATCTCACCTATTCTGGGGTTTCAGTTTTGCGCCCTCTCCCCTTTTGCCTGTTACTGCTGGAAGGTCATCTTTGTAAATAGTCACTAGCTAGCTGATTATCTTTCTTCACATGCCTCCTTAACACTGTCTTTGTACAAAACTATTATTACTCTTGATAAAACCAAAATGGGCCGTGATATCAGTCAGTGTTATGTCATCCTCTCTTTCTGCATGTGTTTACGTCCCTCCCTCTCGTATACTTGCCCTGTGATTTCTGAAAAACTTGTTAAAAGGAAGTTTTTCTAGGTAAGAGGTCCTGAGTCCAGAAGAGCAATAAAGGTGGGTCTCCCTCAGCTTTGCTCTGTCATCTTTGTCATCCCCAAGGACTAGCATCGGTTCTCCCTGGAATCAGACTAAAAGTTGAGTTGGGGAAGCTGGGAAAAGGAAGGGAGGAGGCTCTCGCCTCACTTCAGTCGGTCAAAACCACACTTGCACTTTCACTTGCAGTGTGATGGTTGGAGGTACTATAACAGTTCCTTTGGACTGCAAATATTAAAATGTGAATGGAAACACTCCTTTCCTGCTATTAGTCATTTAATGGTGATGTTATGGACAATGAGGAGAGGTTTTCAGCGGTTTTGCTATTGACTTGTGTGAATGAAAAACAGCTAAAGAAACACTGTTTGTTTCTCTTTTTTTTCTTTTCTTTTTTTTTTTTCCCCCTCCAGATAAGTACCCTTCAGTTGGAATTTACTACATTTACATTGCCAGTATGTATCATTCTGTGTCTGAAACCAGTCACCCTTTGCAAACAGAGGAACAAGAAATAGGCATTGATCCCTTGCAGAGTTATCTGAACAAGCCAGGGGAAGGTGAGTTCTGTATTTCTGTACTTTTTTTGACTTTATACCTAAAAACCTTATATAAGTGTGTCATGATAACTGCACCTGTCAAAATTTGTTTAATTCTCTCAATGAAGTTGAACAGAGTAACTTAAAGAGCGTTTCACAGAGTATGTGTAGAACACACTGACACTAATGAAAACCATGAAAAGTCAACTTTCAATTACAGACAGAAACATTAGCCAAATGTTTAATGCGCTGTCATCCTTTTTTAATCATAAACCAAACACTGATTTCAGTGCAAGAATATTGAAATGCAGCATGGCTTTATGTTACATTCTCAAGCATGGGCTCTTAACACTGCTTTGTTTTTAGGGATTATTTTCTGTTTTCCTTTTTTTTTTTTTTTTGTTTTTTTATCAATACATTTTGGATTTTCTGAGCATTCCCTATTAAGCAGTCACAGAGAATGCAACCACGCTTTTCCATCTGATTACGTGGTAGCAGTATATTTTTCCATTCCCCCAATCCTTTTGGCATTTTCTACTTTCAGGTCAACTCCACCCCAAATATCAATCTAGGTACACAGTACAGATTTCTACCAAAATAGCTTTGCTGTCTGACACAGCTGTTCTGGGAGAATTCCCTAGCTGTTAGTGCAAGTATGGTTGTATCAGCAAAACAGGATTCTCCCAGAACTGCTTGTTTTGCATGCCCACATTGGGACTAATTTGCTGGTACCCAATTCCAGTACTCCTCCAATGGAAAAATGCTCCCACTGTTCCAACTGCCTTGGCAGCCTGTGCCAGTGCAACTTTACTTGCAAGTAATTTAGCCCTTTTAGGAATCATTTCAAAGATTTGCACATTTTCAGACAAGACAGATTTGAAGAGCTGAAAGAAATTCTTTCATTATGTCTCTTCCAAAACCACAGATTTCAATTTCAGAAAATTGAAATTGGGAATTATTAGCATAAAAAATGTTTTATAAGGTAGAATTGGAAAAGCAGTAAGATTTTTCTTCCTGGAAACATAGGATGCTTTTAGATCCATGGAGATACCAGGTTTAGTTTCTTAAAAAAATAGCAGGGTTGCTTGTCCTGCAGTTGGCATTCTTTTCTGTATTATGCCTTCTTCAATGAACGGGAAGGAAATCTGTACAAGTAAGTCTCGTTTGCTTTAATGCTAGTATTATTCACATGTAAAAACTGCTCGTTCTTATTCAAATAAAATACATTCAACTTTCCCCTGCAATGTTTAAGATAAAACCACAAAACCAAAATAAAGTCATAATTTTTCTAAATGACAACAGGAGTTGTTAATGGGCTAGCAGCAATGCAGTGTAGCTAGCGCACAAGGGACTAAGAGGTCAGAATTGGAGCAGAAAAGCTTTATACAGCTGAGTCTTTCCATTTTGATTAGAATAATTTCACACCTTCGTGATCACAAGGCAATCTGCAAACCACAAGGTGTCTTACAGCACAGGAAAATATGTTAGTTCATAATGCTTTATCAGGGTGCGAGGAAAAGAGTACAGAAATAAAACTGTACATACTCTTCTAAGGAAAAGGTGGTTTTGAGAAAGAAACAATATCAAGCTGTAAAAATACCAAACCCAAGTGTTTGGTTTTCTTTTTTTTCTAAATGCATGGAGGCTATCTGCTCTCTCTTGATCCTAATCCATCTTTCTGTCTCTGAGAGTAACCTTCTTTATAATTCATCAGATCCATCAGCTGAGAAACAAGCTGCAGTTATTCATGTATACTCTCAAATCTTATTATTTCAGCTGCCTGTGTAATCTACGGGAAGGTTTCTTAGATGGGGATAACATAATTAGTTTCTGAAACTGTCACGCCATGAAACATGATTTGTGTCCTCTATAGTTCAGTCTTCAGTAGAGAAGGGACAGAGGCAGTACAGAACTGTTAGTACTTGAGCAGCCTGTGGAGCACACTGTACTGAATGAATGCCCCCGGTCAATGCACCTGCGTCGATACAGCGGTCTGCTGCTATTACTTACGGAGGTACACTGTGGAAAAGAACCCTATGATCTTTAGGCTGGTATTTTTTTTTTTAAAAAAAAAAAGTAGAAAAAAAAACCCACCAAAACCCAGTCTCTACTGAGACAAAATGTGTTTTGCAAACAACCTGTGAAAATGACAAATGAAAACAATGGAAATCAAGGTATGTACCTGTCAGACACTGCTCTGCACTCAAGGACTGCAATGTCTAGAGTACATAGGTTGTGAGACTTTGCTGCTACATGCAGGTCTGGTTCCATGTGTTTGCCGTATAAAAGTATTACTTATAAGTAATACTTATAAGTATTATTATATTATTAAGTATTATTAAGTAATTATTATGTAATTATTAAGTATATTATTAACTAATACTTACATTATAAGTATTATTATATTATTAAGTGGTGAAAGCTTTGGTGAGTCCAAATATCAGCACTGTAAAAAGACATTTGTCTTCCAAGTCTGTAACACAATTTTGGCAGAACCTATAGAACATTAATGTGTATTAAGTGGGGATGATTTTGCAAATCTGTGCCTATTAGGTTATCTGTTTTTTCTTGAAACCACAGACTAATTTATTGGAAACTCTATGCTACAGTCCTGTGCATTATTTCAGTGCAGAACAGCCAAACAGTGGTTTTCTGAGGCTTCTTCTGCTATGCAAAGCCCCGCAGAGACTTGCCACATCTGTTTTGAAAATCATTCTCTTTCAAATTGCCTGCACTGTGTAATCCATCGGTAACCAGCTCCACTAGTCGGCCAGCCTAGCTTCCACTCACATCCTTATGGTTAGTGCTGCCTGGCAGGTGGGAATCTCTGAATGCCTCAAAGTGCCAGAATTCCAGTAGAAGCCACATTATTTTAATGAGAGCATGAATGTCACTTCTTACAGGTGCAGATATATGTGGTGTGAATACTTTAAGTCCTAATGAGGATTTTACAAGGGGACCATATTTAGAGAATTCAGTTCACTAATGAAACACCTTAATTTTAAAGGTCAGCTATAAACTCACTGACTAGAATCTGAGTGAATTGGTGGGCACTGGGATTTATCCAGTAATAACAATTAAAAATACTCTCCAAGCAAAGTCTAAATGACAGAGAGGAAAGACATATACTTTCATCTACTGATGTCATGTTTAACTGACAAAATCACAAATTTTAATTTTATTTTGTAAGTTTTCACACTGTTTGTATTGCTGGCAGAGGAGTATGTCATTACACTGTGCTCATTTCCATGGTGGTTGGGTCATAGTAGTGTCTCTTCAGCCATGATCATACAATCAGTGAATCCAAAAAGGTCATTGCTGCTTAGAGCCAATTTTGTTTTTCTCTTTTATTTGTTTTTATTCTGGTAATCCACAGCTGTGTCTACATGAGCAATCACAATATCAAGACACAATCTGGTGCACAGGAACTAGATCAATTTACTGCCACATTTGTAGGAGAGTCTCCAGCACAGTATTGGTTTGAATTCTAAAGCACCTCCA
>JAVJGJ010000047.1:106862766-106872884 GCA_035590215.1 Microhierax caerulescens
TCAGTTGAATAATATTGAAATGGAGCATGGCTTTATGTTACATTCTCAAGCATGGGCTCTTAACAATTCTTTGTTTTTTGGGATTATTTTCTGTTTTCCTTTTTTTTTTTTTTTTTTTTTAATTCTGCCATAAAATTCATTATGTTATCTTGGATGAGATTATGCAAGTAAAAGGGCAGATTTTCCTTTTTTTCTTGTTTGACTCAGCACCTATGTTCTTATTTGAAACAAAAATGGAAGTTGAGATAGAATTAACATGTTTTAAAGGTAGAAATTACTATGTAACCTAAAGTAAATTAATTAAATGCCATATTTGGAAGACTCTAATGAACAGTGAGAAGAAACTGCTTGCATAATGCAATGCCTGTCTGTGTTGCTTGTCTTTTCTACTTATTTGCTGGTAGTGACAGTATAGTTGGTTCAAAGAAAGTGATAAGCTTAACGAGAAAACTCGTCCTTGTCATGAAAACATTCCTCAAGTACTTGGTTATACACAGTGGCACCTTAACTACCTGTAATTTTCCAGTCATTGAACACATGTACCGGGAGGGCAAAATAAAAAATTTATTTTAAATTACAGAGTTGAAACAATTTTGTCACATTTCCGAAGCCCCTCACCCAGCTCAACTACTCTTGTGTGGGTGTATCTGTCTGTCTTCTGTTTACTAGTGCTTATTAAAAAAGCTATGTCAAGTTTTAGTTAGGTTTATTACTTCAATTTATAAGAAGCTGATGTTTTGCTTTAAAATAGATTAGTAAAACACTGTCCATTTAAGCCAATTTTTTTCTTTGTTCTTCATTGGTTTATAAAGCTTTTTCAATGTTAGAAAATGAGAATGAACATCTAGGGGGATGTATTTTAATACCTCATGATTAAACGAAATACCTTTTCTGGTCAATGTTCCTCCTCTATTATATCTGACATCTTAATGATATGGAGCCATTTTAGTTTGATAAACTAAATGCAGTTTTGTACATATTTTTAGAGACTTGAAAATAATTTTTTGCAATAACCTAAAATAATACCCATTTTCCAGAGGAAATATAGCTTGCTTTTAGTCTACCCCAATCAGGAAAAAGATAAGCATTTTCTTTTGATATTTTTCCTTAAAAAAAAAAAAAAAATACTGGTAATTCTCTCAACGCTGTTTCAAGAAAAGCTAAGATTTTTACCCTGTTAAAAAAACCACTGTAAATTAATTTTACCCTTTATTGTGCCCAGAAGCAATTAGTTACCTTGCCTGAAAAGGTTTCTCATTTTTATCCCAACCTTAACATTTCTATGACATACAAAGTTATTAGTATTGAATTGATGTTTAAAAGTGCCATTAATTCATTTACCCCAAATGTTCATTAACAATGTAAATGTATGCTGATGTTCTATGAGACAAGGAAGTGACTAATGACTCTTCGCACTAACAACACTTAAAATGAATAGAAACTTTAGATAGCTAATCTTGAAGTAATCAAGACCCTCATTCAGCTTGGCATCTCTGTATGCTCTAAAACAGCTGTCAACTGTTAAAAATATATACACAACACACACATACGCACATGCGAAGATAAAGATATGTAAATACATGGTTCCCCAAGTCATAAAGGTTACCAACTATGGTACATTTTTTATGTTCTATCTATGTAAATATTTTATATAAAGCATCCATTTCATCTTCATAGGGTTTTTTTTTACTGTGAAACACATGCTGCATTTTAATTTGAAACTTTATATATCCAAAATAAGTCTTGAAAGTTTTAATATTTCATTTTAAATAAAGCATATACTTAGATGGTGTTAGGTCTTTGGGCATCCAAGTGTACGGTTATTCCTGTCCATGCAGTCCGTCCTTCATTGTCTTCACAAAAGTATTTCGTTGAAGGTTTTCATTTCGTTGAAGGTTTTCAATGAAAACCTTCAACGAAAAAGACAAGGTTTTTCAAGTTGGCCTCAACTTTCAGGCATGGTACAATCAACTTGGTGAAAATCTGTATTTAAAAGTCTTCTGTATCATGCATCGTAGAAATATGGAGGAGAGGAAGTGCATCGGTTGGAGGTGTTCTGTGTAATATTGCAGAATATGAGGATACCTGAATAGTTTTTTGAAGCTGTGCTGAATGCTCAAGGTGTTACTTTGGAGGCAAAGTGCTGGAAGTCTTCAATGAGATAAGGTTGTAAAAATAAAGCACACTTTGATAAGGGTGCTGAAAATAAATAATTGATCGTAGAGCTAGTCAGAGTTGTTTGTCTGTGTGAAGTATTGTATTTTTAGTATGTGGAGCTGATACCAAAACTTGATGGAGAACCAGGAGATGTCATGTCCAGCTGCAGTTTAGAAATTCTCTCACAAGGCATTCTCATGAAATAAAAGAAATCTCAGAAATACATAGATTGCTGTAAAGTGTAGCTGGTTGGAAAACTGCAGGCATAGACTATTTCTTGTTCATTTGCTGTCAGCTTGGAAGGATATATTGAGTGGGATTCCAGGAATCTGTTGACTGAATCTAGTAGTACTCCGTGCTTTAATTAGAAGCTATAGAGAGAAAACATAGTTTATTTGGGACAGGGCTGCCCCGACAAAGGGAGGGGCAGACACATAATTCACAGTATTCTTGACATTTTGGAGAAGTGGCCTGGGAAGAGTAAGACATAGTTCACTAGGAGCAGCTGTGAGGGTTAATATTGCAAATGCTAGGCAGGAGACAGTTGCCTGGTTGAACAAATAGTAGAGCATTACAGATGAGGTAAGTGTCATTTGGAGAAAGATCTGGGTGTTCATAGCACTCCAAATTTTGTGTAACTGATAAACTTTGAACCGTGAGTTATGATGAGTCATGAGAATGTGCTTGTTTGCAAGTTTAAAAAATTTGGGATAGGCTGTTAACTAATTGACAGTCAAGATCTTTTTTCTAGCCCTGTAAAATATTGCAAACAGACAGATAAGATAGTATTTCAGTCTTTTTCTGATGGCTAGTTTGGCTGATGTTATTTTCCTGGTGTATGATTTTTTTTCAAGATCGAAAATTGTGCATTGCATATATGCTTTTTAAAATAGCATTTTTAATAGTTGGTAAGAAATTTGTAGCAGGGGTTCTCACTTTTGCAGTCTGATACTTCAGGTGGAAAGTTTTAGTTCTTTATTAGACTTTTTAATCTTTTATTATCTCTTTTGGATCTGCTTGTGTTTTAATTTACAGGCATGTACACATATGTGCAGAGTTACATTTGCTTTTGACTATAGTAAGTTTATGGTATCTTGCTACATTTTCTGTTCTAAGAATCTTCATTATATAGTTCATTTTATTTTAACAATATTTTTGAATGATTCCCTCTGAAATAGGGATCTTTATCAGAGAAACTGATGAATCTTTTCTTGTCTCCAGCAGAGACTTTATAAATCCTGTATATATGAAGAGAAATTTCAGAAACCTTGTTCTACCTTCTCCCTGTGTATTGCATCTGACAAACTATTTTGTTCACTTCCAGCTGCCTTGAGGTTTATATTACATTGAAATGGGATAACTAGGTTAACTGTTTCTGAGCTGCCGTAGATTTTTGCTCTAACTTGCAGTTAGAGCATTCACACAACGTTGTGAAACAAGTTTTGAAGAGCATATTAGGTAGTATTCCCATTCCATTGATGTAATGAGAAAGTTGATTCTCTAAAGACAGACTGGAACAATGCATTTAATACTCTTCATTTAATTTACTCAATATCACAATTAATACAATTAAGGTCACTTGAAATGAAACTATTAACGAATTGGGTAATTTACTTTAACAATGTCAGTGTGTTCTCACGATTATATTTGCTTTAATTAGTGCACAAGCTATTATTTAATAGTATACTTCACACAGAAAAATGTAATGTGCTCTTTGTTCTTAATAGAAGAAAAGGGGAAACCTGTAATGGGTCTGAGTTTGGGGGGTTATATTTCACATCTAAAGGCTATAGGTGGTGGTGAGGATGGAGAAGGCTGACGTAGCTGGAAGGACAAAGATAACTACTGGAGCGTGTGACTGAAATTAATCCAGCTGGGGCAGATCAGTTGCCCACCTCATGCTTGCTTACCATTGCATCCCTCCTGATTCTCGAGGCAGCCGTGAAAAAATGTGAGAGATGGTAACAGGACATTCATATTTCCATTTTGCCCATTCTGTGTGTTTCTGTTGCTTGTCTTTGGAGAATTTTGCTGGCCTGGTGTTAACCTCGTAACCTGGATCAGTAGAAAGTATCACCATGTAGAACTATAATTAACGTGGAGTATGAGGTACCTGGTTTATAGCAGTGTTATACAGAAAACATGCAGAAGACAGGGGAATGAATTAATGAAGTAAATGCCACCTTCTCTGGACCTAACAGGACCCACGTGCTATCAAATTATTTTCCCAAATCTAAGTGTAATTCACATGGGACTCTGTTGGTCTTGGGTACATCCTTTCACATTTGTTTCAGGGTTAAGTGAATTTTTCCTGTCAGAAAATTGTATTCCCTCCTAATCAGTCGGTAGCTGTTCAGTGTTACGAGTCGGGGTTTCTTGCCCTTGTAGCCCCTGTCAGTCAGGGAGACAAGGCTAACCCAGATTGCCCTGTGTGGTGTGTAGCTGTCGCTGTTTTCACAGAGATCGTTTCCGTGATTACATTTAGAAGAAACGACCACAGAGGTCCAGACCTTTCTGTGGGAGAAGTACATTCCTAGGTAAAAGCAAATGAGAATGCAAATATAGTGAATACTTGACGTCTTACTACTTCTTATCTTATTACTTCTTATCAAATGTTTTTTGATAGTGTATTGTATGATGTCATGTATGTCGTGTATTATGTGTTCTTTCATCTTCTCTCCAGGGAGGGACATGTAAATGAAGTAAAGCATTGTGGTTTTAAGAGTCCTTTAATATATGCATGCTACTTTGTGTTTTCATTTAAAAGACAAGATTGGAACAGAGAACCTCTTCGCATTGTATTGGAACAGAAGATGCTGAGGCTTCTGGTTGTTCTTAATGCCCTTGGGATTTCAGGCTATGGTTTGCCCCAGGCCCTGAGAACGCCCTGTGTCTGTCCGTCTGTCCTGCATTGGCGAGGTTTACCCCCTAGGCAGAAAGTGTCGGTGTGCCCCACCAGCACAGTGGTTGCTAGTGGTCCTCACTCAAAACCCTTGTGCTCTTCCTCCTGGGCTTGGCTTTTCCGTGAAAGGCACAGGTATGCTAGAGGAGAAAGAGCTGTCTTCAGTCTGGCTTGCTTCGTATTGGATGAACAAAAGCAAGAATGTTTTTTACATCTTCAAACACCATATGCTAACATAACAAGCATTTTAATATTCATTTATTAATGATAGCTGCTGTTCAGCTGGCTTTTAATTGAGCAGCAACAGGATTGTAGTGACAAAGGCTATTGGAGCAGTACAGTATGTCTTGATCTAACTCAGCCCGTCACTAGCTCCTTCCTTACAACTCGTCGTTTTCTCTTTTCTGTGTTAGAAGTACAGTGGTAGTAAGAGATCGTTTAATGGAGATGCTATGCATGTTTAAAAGTACATTTATTTAATGCAAAGTTAGTTGAAAATTGCTAGCATACAGTACGCTTTTTCCTCTAAAAACTGTATTTGTGCGGGTGTTGACATGCTCTTAGACATTTGTGGGTCTGAGCCCTTTGGTTTCAGTGCCTTGTTACATATTCCTATTTAGAAACTGCAGGAATATTCTAAATTACTTCAGCTGTGGGAGCAAATGTGAGTAGCTGATACAGTCCTGTGGGTTACCAGCTTCCAGAGTTGGATTTTCCTCTCTAGAATTGGTAACTCCAGGATTTTTGGTGGCTTCACAAGTTGCACATTACGTTCGTTCCAGTGTGGAGGTTATACTGTGGCAGGGGTAACTAGCACAAGCAGTGTAGGGAAATTGCCTTCAGTGGCTGGTAAGGCAGATGTGAGGGAAGACCTTTTGGGCAGCAATGTCTGTTGATCTAAAAGAAACCTAAATTGTTAATTTTGAAAGTTCTACTCTAGATGGGTGTATGAAAGTATGTTCCTTCTCTCTAATGATATTGGTGCGCTACCTTGGTTCAGTCACCTCACATGGGAGTTTCCAGATACAGCCCTGCCCAAATACTGGCATAAATCACTTGTCAGCCTCATGTCGTTCTTCTAGTAACTCCTTGTGACCCCACTTTGGGAAAAGCTGATTTCAGCATTTCTTTTTCTTTTTCTAGCTTTTCCCAAATGCAGGTTAAAGCTCAACTAGCTGGCTCCCATCTCGCTTCCTAGCATGCCTGTAATATAATACATGTGGCATAAAGGGAAACGATACAAGGTGAATGAAAAAGAATGATTTTTTTTTTTCCAAATTTTACATGCTTAAAGGAGCTTAAAATACCAAGCAGAAATTTCCATTTTAACTATAGTAACCTACTGAACAGCAAAATTAAAACAGAATAATCTTTTTTAATACGACCTCTGTAAATGTAATTAAGAGTATGTTAAAACTAGCTCATTATTAGAAGTTACACAGAAGCCAACGATAAAAATGGAAGCATTCTTTGAATATTTTACTCAGACTTGATACAAAAATATGAAGGTTACTACCCGTAAACACCTCACATATTAAGTGTTTCTAAGCAATGATCAAATTATGTTAAATGGCTTTATCTCCTACATACCGAAAAGGCAGATTCTCTTAATTTAAAAAAATTGAACAGTACAACTTGATTGTACTTGTATATGTATAATAAAAGACTAGTTAATCGGAATTCTAGCTGAGGCCAGCATGATTGGTAAAGCAGTCTGTGAATTGTGTGCAGCTAGCTGATGTTACAGACTTCTGTATCTGAGATTAAATGTAAGTTGAAACATTTTGAAAGAGTTTAACTGCCACAGATTTGATTGTATTAGAAACTGATTGCTCCGTATGACAGAAATATGTCAGCACAGATGGGATCTTTCCTGGTTTTCCTATATGTGGGCACGTAGAAAGAACTGGAATTCCTTCCTTCAGAAAGGGAGGGGTGCAACCTATTTACGTGCCACGTGATATTGCAAAGCTTCAGTTTTAGTCTTCTGATTGTCTGACGAGCCTTATTCTATAGCCTCCTTGGATACCCCTGTCGTTGTCCTCTTTGGATATGCAAAACGAAGCGGTATGGGAGGGGAGAGAAATAAAGTACCGTCATACTTAAAGTGGTAAGAAATTATCTGGTAAGATGCGTATTATTTATTGACAATCTGGCCTTTTAACAAAGAAAAATAGGCCCATGCTTAGGTTGCCACTGCTACAAGCGAAACAGCTGATACTTTAATGAACAACATACTGAGGGCCATCCAGGACATAAGGCAAATTAAGCAGGTTACAAACTGCATGTCTTCTGTTTAGGTATAGGAGATCTCCCCAGCTCTGACAATTAGCTCCACTGATCAGGCAAGCAGACAGACAGAAACAGAAGGAGGCCATTTGTATCAATTTGAGGAGCAGGACTAGTAATGAAGTAAAATATCCATACCAGGTAGTTTCACCTCCGCTATGGAACAGATCTTTCTAACTGCTGGTTTCAGCTTCACAATAGCAAATAAATAAATAATTACGTGATCCTTAACAAAAGATGATTTTCTGTTGTTTACAAATCGAGAGCAAAGCAATAATAATACTTCTAACCTAGAGGTTTGGGTTTTTTTAAAGGAGAAAACATTTTCTGGACATACAAGCAAATATGAATCTTGGTAACCTGACAGCTTTGTTTAAACGTTGAATTTGAGTTTCCTTTCATGAAAATCTTTTCAAAGTATAGCAATTCAGCTGTGAAAACCTGAATACATTAATGATGACAAAGAACCTCTGGAATGAGCCAACATTTGTTTTTGTTCTTTTACGTTTCCTGATGAATTGCACATACAAAACTGTTGCAGGTTATTTTAATTTTCTTTGCTTACTTTGATAATAAATGTCTCCACTGTTTACCTTTTTGGTTAAGGTACCTTATTATTACTAATCAGCTTTAATTATTTATAGCAAAATGAAAGATAATTTATAGCAAAGTGAAAGAGATTTCTTTGGTGTTGAAAAAGTCAGGGACCTGATCCCATTAAAATGAATGGCTAGGATCCAATTGACTGTAAAGGTAATAAGCCTGAGTGCCCTTATTATCTAAGGGGGGCATTATTTTTAGCCCAAGGTACTGGATTGGAGTTCCTGAGTTTTGGGAGTGTTCAGGTTACAAATGTTTGGTTTGGCATGCGTTTGGTGTCAAGATTTGGCCATGCAGAGGTAGAGTACATATAACCGCCTTCTAAGAGTCCTGGTCTTCATTTTACTCCTAAGATTCACAATAATTGAAAGAAAAGCTAAATATACAGGGTAGCGGGAGAATGCCTTTATCTCTAGACAAAATTGAGTGCTAAAATGGGGGGAGTGGGAGAAATGTGCGTAGCCTTTCTGTTTTCCGTGGTCTTTCTTCACAGTCAACAAAATAGCAAACTAACCCACGTCTAAACAATACTGGGTAAGAAATACCATGTTTCATATGCATGTATGTGAGCTTGTGTTTAAATCTGGTTTGGTGTAAGTGAACTGTTGCTGGGTTTTGTTTCAAAATATTTTAAGCTTGTGATTTATATGGGTGTACGTATACATATACGCTCTCTGACAAGATTGAACACTTCTGTCAGATCTAGAATATCTTTCAGTTATTCTTAAGCATCCCTGTTCAGCTTTTTCATCATGTCAGGCGTTTATATCACTGCATCGGTAATCATGTGATTATGATGTTTCAGCTGCAGTACAAATGACACAAAAAGGAAATAGCAAATTAGATTTATTTTTGCTATTTGTGACAACCACACAAGCTTTTGATAGTGTGTGCTCCATGGCTTGATCTGTTTCAAAAGGGAAGCAGGACTTGGGATGTTTGGTTTGCATCTCTGTGCTTACCTCATCCTTCTAGAAGGTATCATATACCAAAAAAGCTATGGAATTAATTCTCATAACTGCCATAGGAAGAACAACTAGACTATGTTCTCGTGCAAAAAGAAATTTGAAGCAGGTGAAATGATATGCCTAGTTCATACAAGAAGTCTGTAGCAGGGCCAAGAACTGGACCCAGATCGTTCAAGGTCCAGGATGCTGCCTTGGTGACATCCTTCAGCACTCGCTTTCTTTCAGCCAATTTTTGTGAGGCAGGTAGATAAATCATTAACAAACAAAAAAAAAAAAGGTAACTTTGGTACATGTCAGAATGCACACTCAATCTTTTCATGTTTTGTATACAAATTTAAAACAAATAAGCTCTTGTCAACTTAGAAATTGCAACTAAAAGTATTTTTGGTAATTAAAAATATTGTAGAAGATGCAGATCGCTGTCACCTTTTCAGTATTATGAGTAATCAAATAAAGTGTTTTGGATCTGTTAAAACTGTTCCCTAAACTTTGGCAAATGGTGACATAGTACGGATATATATGGGTGTTACTATTAAAACATGATTTGGCCACACGTTTAAAAATGCTACTCCAGCTTAATGAAATCATTGTCAAAGTTGATTTGTTCACGCTTGTTTATTTCACTATTTTGTATGTCAGCATTGCTAGCTCCTGTTTGAGAAGGGGAAAATACCAAAAGTTCTTAAGAGATTTTTGTTGTTGTTGTTGTTTTAATAAGCACTGTGCTGCTTTCACTGTTTCATTGTGTTATTAGGTACAGGGCGCATTATCTGACTTGACATGTTTCTCGACGTACCTTGCAAATCAGTGAATATAGTGGTACCTTCATGTTTACCCTACAGCTGCTGTTGATGTAAATAGAATACCTCTCTCTCAGATATTTCATCTGTATGAAAGTATGTGGGAAGGTTAAAATCAAGTTTAATGTAAGTAAACTGTAATGGCCACTTAAAAACAAACAAAAAAAAACCTGCTCTAATTTTCTTCTGTTAAGTATCTTAATTCTGTACGAAATGCTGGCAATTAAATGTTTCTGCTTGGATACTAGAGTGGTAAACAATAAAACACAAACTCCAGGGTAGGAAGACCGCACTCAAATTTTTGAACAAATTCTGTTGAGTTTAGTACAACCGGGACCATGTAACCAAAATATCAGCAAGTAGCCTCTATGATAAATTTCTCCACTAAAATTTTGATATCCC
>JAVJGJ010000047.1:106872984-106905643 GCA_035590215.1 Microhierax caerulescens
CTGTATGAAAGTATGTGGGAAGGTTAAAATCAAGTTTAATGTAAGTAAACTGTAATGGCCACTTAAAAACAAACAAACAAAAAAAAACCTGCTCTAATTTTCTTCTGTTAAGTATCTTAATTCTGTACGAAATGCTGGCAGTTAAATGTTTCTGCTTGGATACTAGAGTGGTAAACAATAAAACACAAACTCAAAAACACAAAAAAAAATTTGAGTGCGGGTAGGAAGACCGCACTCAAATTTTTGAACAAATTCTGTTGAGTTTATTACAACCGGGACCATGTAACCAAAATATCAGCAAGTAGCCTCTATGATAAATTTCTCCACTAAAATTTTGATATCCCGTTACGAATTCTTATTCATGATCTTCCTAGAAGTTAAAAAGCACAGACTTAATCCTGATAAAGCTTTTATGGTGGTGATAATTCTTTTCTTCTGAGAAATTTGATTTGTACTGGAAACAATAATTTAACCTTAGGAAAAATGAACCGAATAGTGTTTCAATACTAAGCGCAATTGAAGGGATGGAATTCTCATGTAATACATGTGAAAATACATTTTTAAATAACATGAAAATGTGTGAGTTTCATTATAATGGGGTACATTTTCTTTGTTAGTCGTATTTGAAGATACTATTGTTGGTTTTGTTTGCTTTCATTTGAAATATTTAAAGGGTGGAGCAATGGAACATAAATCTGTCCATTAGTGGGCATTTCTACTTTGCACTCAGAAGAATTCTCATCAAATTTGATTTGCTGACTGGTGGCCAGTTAAGATGTTATCTTAATGGAAGAGAGAAGCATATAGAGCCACAGGGCCACCTGCAAACTTCTGTGACCCAATATTGGTTCATTGTTAATTGAAGTACGAAAGAAAATACTCCTTTGCAGAAGTATACAAAGCTCCGTTTTGAATTATTACAGCTAGGTGGCCATAACGTTATCGATTACAGTAAGATAGATTTTATTGCGAGAAAAAGTGTATCATTAATAGTTGATTTTTATTTTTTTTTAAAAAAAAGGTAAAAAAAATACCCTTGCAGATGAGATTCTTCTGCTTATTTGAATTTGAAAGAAAGAAGGGGATGTAAATCAGAGCTTTTACTGTGGAAGACTCTGTTTTGGGGTTCTTGTGACTATAACCAGAGACAGCTTATGTTTTAAAAGTTCTGTAACTGACATTTTTCTGCAGGATTAAATTTAATGTATTTTATAAATTTGTGTTTATGATGAACACATGACAGTTCTAGTTGTGTCATTTGCATGAACTAAAGTTACACCCTTGTAACTGTGCCATTAGAATAACTAATTGTTCAAGTGAAGATTTTTGGTTGGTTTTGTGGGTTTTTTTTAAGAAGTTGGTTTGTAACATACTTCTGTCAGAAGCAAACTTCTGATTTGGAAAAACACTGTATAAACTCTGTATTAAATTCTCCTTGGCACTTTTAAAAATGAGCATATAAAGCCTGTATCAAATGGTCTTTGGCTCTTTCTCATATGTTTAATTTTTGCATGAAAAAAGTTTGGGGTTTGTGTTTGTTTTTTTTTTTTTTTTTTAAAGCGGCTATAAATTAAAACCACAGAATTAATTCTGGACGTGAAAAAGCTGCAGATTTTTAGTCTTGGAATTAATATATTTATGATACTACAAGTCCTCTAGATATTACAAATTTAGCAAGATACTTGCAGATTTTCTGCGATTTCAAAGACACTTACTCATATCTGTCAGAATCAATTTGATATTCCTATGGAAAAATGAGCCTGCATTTGGTATCTGGCATTTGCATTTCTTGGCTGAAGACAGTTCTGTTTTTCTGCATATTACTATGTTCCATGATAAAGCTGTAGCTCAGAGCCGTCACTTCTAAACTTTTGAGCATACCTAAATTACGTTGTTTTTTAATTAATACATAAATATTGAGTTAAACATTGTATTAACTGTGACAATCAACTCAGATACAGAAGTCAAACACTTGTGATTTTTGTGAAGTTGAAATCAGCTGTTCAATTGGTAGTTACTTTTGATATAGATAATAACAAATGATAGTATTAGCATTAAAACAATGCTGAATCTTAAATCAGAAGTCATGACATTTGAAAATCATGTAGTAAATTATGTGTACAGTGGTAATCTTCTGCTCACCTAGTGTAAGGAGTAACTTACACTGTGGATCTTACAATGTGGGTGCTAACTATGATACCAAGTCTTTGCTGCAAGGGAATAGAAATAAGCAGTTATTTTATGATTCCTTCATGCTGTAATTGCATTAGGAAAAAAAGGCATGATTATTGAGAAATGTTATTAATCAGCTTTTTTCAAGGTAATTTAAACCTTTAAATTTTACTTGAGGCACTGCAAGATTGATAGGGGTCTTGGTGAAAGGAGCAGAATTGTACAAGCACCATGTTCAGGCCCCTTCTGGCTTGCCATTGATGGCTCAACCCAGGTTACCACAATGAACTTTGTGCACCTTGTAATTAATTATTCCTCTGTTTAGGTCTTTACTTTGATCATAGAGGGATTTTCTGTTTATAAATTGATGCCATTTTGCATCAAAGATGATGCGTCAGTTTTAGGACTTCTAACTTTAGTAGTTCTCATTTACCAGTTGCTCTTTGGTCTGTATCTGGTTTCAGTTTTGATGAAGTGGAGGCAAAGCACAGTTTGAGGGCTTTGGGTTGGGTCTGTTTTTTTTCCTGTTACAAACCATATGTCAGTGCTCCAAAAGCCTGTCTCGTGGCTGCTTAAAACAAAATAAAAACACCTATAAAAGGTCCCGCACTGAGAAATATATACCGATTTCAGAAAAAAATTCTTTTCATTTGGTGTTTATGAATTGCACTTTTAAAACTTTGCCTAGAGGGAAGGAGGAGTGTTTCAGAAATAAGATGTTTAAGCAAAATGACTACAAAAGCATGTAATCTTAGATTTTTAGTGTATTTCTTCTTCTGAATAAGTTATGCTCTAATAAAAATTAAAGAGCAAGTTGCATTTCGAAGATCAGGTCATCATAATTCATTGACATTAGGCCACATAACTGAATAATGTCTTACTTCAGTGAAATACATCAAATGAGATCAACAATTATGACTCATAAACATGCCTCGCAGGCATAAAACAGCAGGGAATTAGCATGTGAGGCTGATAAATATGCATGTAAATAAGCTCCCAAAGGAATAACATGGGTTTGATTGATAGGTTTAGAATTGGAACATATGTAAACCCCTTTATTCCTCATTCTGGTGTAGCTAAGTAAAGATGCGTTTTACTTGTTAAAAGTTTCAATAACTTTGTAAATCTTAATGCCACATCTGCTTTTGTGTGTGCAGGCACGTGTGGGTGTCACTTGAGAGATTGATTGAATTGTCTACGGGGTAGATGCCCTCGCACTAAGATTGTAGTGTTTGCCTATATATCGGAGCAGTTGTGTATGTGCATGTATACATATTTGGGCATGTTAGGCGGCATTGAGCAAAAGATTATTTTGGGGTCTGTTGTACTTAGAATTTACAGATTTAAAAGTTTACTTAAGAAGTAGAAAACAGAGTTGTGAGTTTTGGTCTATGCACCGGTATATTTATTTTTGCAAATACATTCTGCATTGAAGGTAATTACTATTTATATTACAGAAAGTCCCACAAGTGCTGCTACGTTTAAGAGCCTGGCAGTGATTCTTTATAAACTTCCATTTTTGTTGGCATCTTACAGCTTGAGCTCTTATCTACAACTTCAAAGTACCTGTCACAGCAGTATCTCTATGTTGATCAGCAGAAGTGCTTATGCTGTGCAGAGATTTACATATGTATTGTTAGAAAAGGATATAACATACTTTGTGTTTATAAAACATTAATACTTTGCTTTGCTAAATACAGACCAATCGGTTGCCATTGTCATGTGGCCTGGTGTACATCTGCTTTATTACCGTTCCCTGCTATTAGGCAATAAAAACTTTTCCAACTGATGCACACTTACTGATGTTGCATCAGACTGCAATTATGCTGAAGTGATCTTAGACCAGAGGCAGGCAAGATGCAAAACATTTTCAGCCTTGCAAAGTGTTGTATTGACTGCAGGTTTTAGTTATGTGTGGTTTATAGCTGAAATAGTTGTTTGGAGAAATTGGAGATGGGGCTGGTTATCAGAGATCAGTTGTTCGCGCGTGAAAACCTCAATTCTGTAATACCTGCCTTTCACTTAGAGATACCTTTCTGTGGAAATAAAGCTTGAGCAAAATTACTTCCATCTGTTTAGATTTATAGGGTAGCAGAGATTAAATTTCCAGTTAAGATCAGTACATTCAGGAGCTATTGCTTAGTTCTGAAAGCCAGCCCTTTTTGCTGCTTAAAAATAAATAAACTAGAGACATCAGCATCAAATCTCACTCGGGTTCTCATGAAGCAATTTATAGCTACCTTGTGTAATTTGTATAGGAATGTTAAGTTGATCCCTGCTCCAACAGCATCAACTGCTTAACCCAGAATGTAACAGCCTGTGACACCAAGAAAAAGCAAACCCTGTGTACAGACTAGGGGAGGGGATTTGGTGTAACGGAGCTGAGTAAGCAGATTGCTCTCAGGAACTCTGCTGGGCCATGTTTCTAGCTGCATAGCACTGTCCTTTTGCACAGAGGGTGCCTAGATATCTCTTGAGCCAACAGAAATAGAAAATAAACCGCTTGTCCCCCCTCTCTCCTAACAACGTGCCCTTTTTACAGTCAGGGCCTCGACAGGCTGTCACTCAGTTTCCACTCCCCGCAAGGAATGTCCTTGAATGGCCCAAGAGAAGCCAGAAAATTGTTGCTAAGTATTTTTTCATTCACCTCTAGAATTTTCCACATTTTCTCCAACATGTGTGAAGCCACTGGGAAATATGGTTAAATGAGTTAAGCAGACATCACCCATCTGTGCATCTCAGGGAAAATAAAAACAGTGCTCTCCCTCTGAAAGCTTTCTTGGTACATAACCAAAATCAGAACAACCACCACACTCTAAAGCTAAACCTAGGGAAAGCTCTTGCAGGACCAAAGGGAGGAGAATTTTGAAGAAACTGCTTCTTCTGGCTTACCCCGGTGCTGCTGGTGCGTGGCCTTGGCAGAACACAAGGTGGGCCTAGCACCTCTGCTCCTCCAACATGCCTAAAGGCCGCTGGACACGGGAGAAAACACGGCTGCACAGCTTATCTGCTTCAGACAGTATTAAAAGCCTGGCATTCAGCCTCAGCTCTGAATTTCAGTCCCCTCGGCAACCAAAATGATCACTTTGCAGCCTCTCCCCTGTTTTTATAAATGTCTTGTAATTCCACATAGAAGGCATCGCAAGAACCCGACTTTTGCTCAAGTTTTGATTCACCCTTTAATATCGTTTACACCACTCTTTCTACTGCTCAAAGGATTTGTAATTTGTATCTCTCAAACAGTTCCCACTTGGATTTCTCATGCACTGAAAAGTCAGATGCCTGACATTACTGTGTAAAGTTAAGTGCTTGGGGTTAATGAATGGCATTAAATTTTATGAGGTCATGTCCAGTAGATGTTAAAAGAAGCTTAAGGGAACTTTATCACTGATAGAAATTAACAGTTGGCATGATGGAATGCCTGAGGGAGTTCAGTTCTAAGCAAAAATAAAATTGCTGGTATAAAAACTAAAATATAGAGTCATTGTGATTAATGTAAACATTTTTGTTAGGTAATTGGTTACGTGTTGCAGTAAAAGAAATGAGACCTCACAGTTTGAAAGGAAAGAATATTATTGTATTTAGAAAGCAATTAATGTTTCTAGTCAAATAAAAAAATATCTACATCACGTACAATATTTATATTCTTTCAGTAAACATATAACCTTTGGGGCTATATTTATCAAATAGTCAAGTCTCCACTTATTTACATTAGTTTTTTCTTTGGGCAAAATGTGTTTTCCCTAGTGGAGTATGTTATTTTGTTTCATTAAACCTTTATTTCTACTCACATGCATTGCTTATATTACAGACCAAATGAGTAAATTCTCTGTACTTAAGTCATCTAAGGTTTGTGTTTTGGGGTGACTGATGGATGGCATGAAAATTCTGTTTCAAAAAGAAAATGGCTACATTAACTTATGGATAGATCTGTTTTGCATAATTATGTGGGGAACTATTCAGTAATTACACGAGTATTCACATACTGTAATTTTCGTCATCCTTATTCACTGTCATTCCAATGAGAGGAAATGGAAAACTTGTTCAGACGGACGCATTCTTTCTCGCTCTGTCTTACGACCTGCAGTCACAGCATATAGTCCTTTTCCAAGTAATGCCTGTGTTCAGGGAAGACAGCTATTGTCTGGAATCTCCCTCCCACGGTACGCCTGTAAATTCTGCACCCGTACTTCGAAGTCTTTCATGCCACGCTATGGATATGCCTAAATAACCTTGTGCCCAACCCGTTTCTTTCACGTCACTTTGAGGTCTGTGCTGTCTGGATGCGGTGGTGGAGGCAACAGTGCCAAGCCTGCTGAAAGTGCAGATCTCCAGTACGGAAGAGGTAAAGCCTCTGGGTCAGAGTTTTTTCTCCTCTCCAGTTGGAGAGAGCAGTACCACACAGCTGAGGAAATCATGGCCACGTCCTGAATTTGGAAGGTGAAATCTGAAGAACAAGTGAAAGTATTTTAGAATTTGTAGTCCCCTAGGACTGCTTTCTTGCTCTCCAGACAATTATGTTTGTGTTTTAATAGGAATTACCTATGTGAAACACTTTTGCATTTTCCTTGGGTGGCGCTTGGTCAAAAATCAGGAGTAAAAAAGCTGATGCTCTCTGGGTGCAAGATGAAAATATCACCCAGCATCAGAGTGTTTTCCTTTTGGCTAAAAGGTACTGCACATTTTCTGTCCTAGAGAGCTGGAGTAACTGTCTAGAGAAATTGACTGCTCCTTAACATTTTTCCTATTATTGTGTAAACTAAATCATCAGCCTTTTGGAAAACTTCAATGTAATTGTTGTGCGTGAGAAAATTCTAGCTGTGCTTGTCTAATTTACATTTTTGTTGTCTCTTATTTCTTATGTCTCCAAGTGCTTCATATTTGCATCCTTAGTTCCATTCTGAAGTGCCACCAGGGATTGACACTCCTCATCCTCCTTGCAGGAGGGCAAGGGTGGAGAACAGAAATCTGTCCTGTGATGGATTACGTCCTTGCAGAAATGTTTGGTGAGGAGTTTCTTTCTCGGTGTCTACAACAGAGGGACCATTGTTCGACACACTACCTTGCACTGTAATAAATGGAAGCGTTTTTCATTCTGGCTATCAATTTGATGTATTTTTATATTAGATGTAGCTGTGGGCTTTCATCTCTTGGACATCCAGAGTTTACTGCTAATGCATATATACCTTTGCTCTTCAAATTTTTCTAGGTCTGTCATTCACAACATGCATCTTCTTTGCACCAGCAAAGTACACAGTTGTGCTCTCCAAATTAACTAAAGGTTGATTTAAAAGAATTTTGATTAAAATCTAGTGTTTTCATTATGCGTTGGTACATTTTGATTGGGCAGCTTAAAAGCTCTGGCTCAGTACTTTTGTGCTCTTTGGTGACATGTTTTTTCATTGGAGAAATTTGTGGAAAACGTAGGGTGCTGATGTTCTCTGAGGTATGGGTCTACTGGATACAAAATGTATTAGAAAAAAAGAATTAGCAGCCTTAATTAGACAGCCTCAGATTTGGAGTCTAGGGCTTTCTGGCTTCATCTTATAAAACCAAGCTAGGCAGCTTTAAGCTCAGGTGTCTCTTTCTGGTGCGGGATCCTTCTGTATAACGTAGATCAGGATAAGGGCTGTTCCACGAGCAGCAGCAATGTCCCTTTCAGGGTTGAGTGTTTGAGTCTGTGTGGCAGTGTGGGTTGTCTTCAGGTAGTCCAGGTTTTTCTCAAACTGTCTTGCTCAAGTTTGTCAGTACTGGTGCTATCATAAGGTGAGGGCATCCTATGATTAAAAAAAAAAAAAAGAAAAGAAAAAGACACACACACACACACAGAAAAAAAAACCCAAAACCAAAACCAGCGTACTTGTGAATTGTCTTACCTCTAGACTCTGCTACTGATGGAACACCTTTAAGTTTTACCCAGGTAACTTTAAACTTTACCCAAAGACTAATTTGCTTTTTCAAAATCATTTACATAATAGATTTGTTAAGGAATGAAAAATAAGTGCTTTCTGCTGCATTAGGAATGATGGCTAAAGGAAGTAAAAATTATATGCGCTTCTAATATGTTGTGTTCATGCTTTAATCAACCATTGGTTATCTCTACTTTTTTTTGTTAGTCAACCATTGGTTATCTCTACTTTTTGTTTGTGCTAGTGTAACGCTGCTAAAGTGTGTTATGTAGTTACAGTATTAAACCCATGGTTTTTCATTAGATACAAGCAGGATCCTTTTTCTAACTAATTTAACCGATTCTCCTGCAGTTTATATTGATTGAAATCCAAAGCAGCCTGTCAGACCTACAGATCTGACTGCTTCCATCGGTGCTAAAAGGAGCTGTGGTAGAGGAGGAGGAGGCTGCAGCTGGAAGGAGCCAGAGGAGCTGAGCTTCCTGGAGTGACAGGGATGCTGAGGGTACCCAAGTGCCTCTCCCTGACCCTGGGCATTTTAGTAACTGGCTGCTTCCCACGTTGCTGCATGTGGGATTTCCTTCACCTCTTCCTGTGGGCTTTTAAAACCGTAGCCTTTGAGGAAAGTTCAGGCATTGCCTAGTCTTGCATCTCTGTGAAGCTTCCTAACTTCAGGTTTCTCCTCTGCTTCCTCGTGGAGCCAAAACCCGCAGTTCAGCTGCTGGCTCTCGGGGGTAGTGCCAGCCCCTGCATGGGATGCCAAGTAGCTCCACTACCTTTTGCTGTCTTGGGTGCCTGAATTCCCGTGTTTCCATTTGCAGCAATGGTGCTGCTGCTTTTATTCTTTCTGGTTGCCTCCTAGCTGCAAATACCATCTCTTGTCCCATCCCAGATAAGTGAGTAGCTGTTACCTCATGTGTCATCAGAGTAGCCATGAGAACGCTCTGATTTTGGACTGTACCTCTATACGTGTGTGTGCTGGGCAAACCAAAGTGGTGTGATTTTCAGTTTTCCAAAATGATGCTCAAGAAAGAAGGTCCAAGAAAGTACATTCTGCTTTCAGAAGCCGTTGACATCCATTAATAGTGCTGTAAGTCGTCAGCCTGCTGGAGTAGCTTCCTATGATAAGAAACAGCAAAGAAAACAAAGCAGAACTGCTCCTGCTCTTTTGAACCTCTGGTCCTGGTTATCCTGAGGACACCTCCCCAGCTTGAGCAGGTGAGGCTGCCTATCACGGCCAAGCTGGCCTTTCTCCTGGTAAACCTGTTCTTCAGCTGAAGAGCAGCTAGCTCCTTGTTCAAAGGGCAATTCTATTTCAATAAAAGAGCACGGAATCCTTTCTGGTTTGTCCTGTACTAGCCTTTAATCTTGGCAAAACAACAGAATGTTAGAAAGCAGCTCAGTCTTTATCAGCTCCATATTTTATTTTTCCACCACTCGATGGAATATGCATTACTGCTTGTGAATGTGAAAATCAAACTATGTATACATATGATTTATTATCCCAAACAGAAGGATTGCATCTATCTATAAGATAGAAATGTGGTTAAAAATAGGATGTAATTGAAGTAAATTAAAGGACAATAGTAGCCTTCAAACACATAAAGAGATGGTATGGTTTTCATATTGTCAGTGTAAATGGTCTCTGGAGACCACCTTTTTACAGTGATTGTGCATGTCTAAGATTAAGCAAAGCTGCATGACCAGTGCTATCTCAGGAGGATGCTGAGTCATTAACTCATGTTTATTGCCTCTTGCCATCTTTAGATTATTGCAATTTATAGCTCAAAGGCCTTTTATGCTGTTTATAAGTTAAAATTAGCCAAATTCTTCTGGATGCAAGTGATAAGTCACTCAGCATTTGTATATCACGGGACGCAAGTTCCTAGCGATGAAGCCAGGTGGCTTCTAAGATTTTCTTTCTTTCTTTCTGTACAAACTCTAATTGTGCTACTTGTCCCTAGTTATACTGGATTACTCTATCCTCTGTTTTGCTGATTTGGTAATTTGCTATTTTGTGAAGTGTGTATACTCTTAAAGAATTTACTGAAGTTAGAGATGATATTATTTATTAGGTATACAGCTTTCGCTTCAATCAGACTACATTAAAATGTTTGTATCTTATTCTGGAGTCTTCTGAGTCACATTTGGTGATGACCTAGGAACTTCAGTTATGCATGGAAATGATAGGTTTATATTATGCCAGCCAGGTTAAGTATAAGACATTAAGATACAGGGTGTAGTACTGAGCGTATGAACAGAAGCTGACATAATTTACTGTGGACCAAAGACAGGTGCACTAGGAGAACAATAACTGGGGAAAAAAGCTAGAAGAATCAACTTTTGCCTTAACCTGTGGATTTTTTTTTCTTTTACTAGTCTTATTGCTGCTGGTAACAAATTCAATCCAGGCATTACTGGACTAAATGCTTACCAACTTCCGTGGAAGTCACATTTGCTTCTATAAGCTAGTATTGCGTGGTTCCCACTGAATGGGAAGTGAAATTATTTTTCCATATATGTGTGTTTTCTGAAGTGTTTAAATCGCCATTAGCATCACAGTTAAACTTGGCCTTTCCATCATGCTCAAAGAGATTATTTTAAAACACCTGTGGATATAAATTATTTAAGATTTCAGTACCTTGCAATCACCTGAGAATTCTTCTGAAGCATTCCTATGCATTAGTTTAATGGTATTAAGAGTAAAATTCATTATTCTATGGATTTTACTGGGTTTAGAGTACAGTGTATAGCTCAGCCTATTTTGGTAAACACAGAGGCTTCATCGGGCAGAGAAACATTATAAATAAATCCTTTGAATGTACTTATTGTTGAATTTAAAATAAATTGAGCTATAGGGTCTACGTTTCTTTAATGCTAATGCTACATTCTAATTTCAAAATCAAGTCATCTAGACTTTTGTATATCTTTTCCCATCCACGTTTTTCACACATACATTTTACATGTGGAAAAGTGGTATGTTAATTTACAGGCTAACCTAATGACAGAGATGGTGTTTAGATCTGTGAACACTCAGCAGCAGTTTCACTTAAAATGGAAACCCTATTATTTTTATATGCCTTGATTTAAACTGAAGTGCATAGACAAAATTATTTCAAACAGAGATTTTGCATGGAGAACACACGGAGTTTACTTATATATGCGGGTACACATATGCAACTGTGATTTTTATATGCAAAGATCATAGAAGCTGCCACTTGATTGTCGTAAATCAGCGATCCAAAAGACCCCGGAATCTCTGGGTTTGAGCAACGTGCAATGCAAGGTACTGTCATTTTCTCCAGAAGTTTTTGTTCATAACTGCAAACCAGTGTGTTTGCCTGTTAACATCGTCCAGCAGCTTTCTGCAGGGCTAAAACAGGCTTTGGTTTTGCACCTTGGTGTCAGCATTCCTTACCTGCTTTCAAACGTGAGCAGCTTTCACTATCACAAGATGAGCGTATGTGTGGGTACCGTATTGATTGTGTTTTCCAGTTGTGTTCCTTTCTTCACACAAATAAGCTTAAAGGGGGAAAAAAACACTGTTAATGCGTGATAGATTTTTCTTGTGTCGATACTGGAGGATGAACAAATGGAATATTTCAGCCTGTGTAAGAGTTTTGTACTTTGAATGGCAAAGTCTCGCAGTTAATTATCTGCATAAATCACTCATTATCACAGTATATGGTTTTTTTTATTTTTATTATTTCATTCATGGCAAAATACTGTATTTTAGGGCACAGTTGTTGAAACTAAAATGCAACCTAAAAATCTGTGCCAAGCAACGCAAGCATTCAAAGCATGCATCTAATGCTAAATGAACTTTGAAGCAAGGGATAGAGTCAGATTTGTACTTAAAAGATTGCTTACCAAAAAGTCGCATCGTATTTATTTCAGAAAACTTAAACAACTTGCTCAGAGTGAAATGTTCTTCAACTTTCCAGCCTAATAATTATTTAATAAATATCAGAAGTGCTGTGCGCTTTAATTCTTTAGCTGAAGGCGTTATTTTCAGTTTCCGTACACCGCTTCCAGCTTGCTCCATTTAATCATTTTAAAAGCTTATTTGGTGTAAATTGAATTTAACACTGTAGTTGCAAGGGTGTTATGTTCAAAAGTCCGAAAGATTGTCTGTGGCGAGGGGGCTGCTGGTGCCAACGGTGGAGCCTCAGCAGGGGAGCAGCGCCCGCATCATCTTAAACTCTGCAGCGCCCTCTCTTGACGTGATGCGGCAATGCCGCGAGCGTCCCTCCCGCCCTCCTCGCCGGTCTAACGAAATACACAACGGCGAGATCCATCTCTCTGCTACGTTTTACTTTTTAAAGATCGAGCTTATGTAGTAAAATCTCAATTTGCCGTATGTTTTGGGATTAGTTCTCCTTCTTTTTTTCTTTTTTTTTTTTCTCCTTCTACTGCCATTTTGGTCTAGCAGCAGACCCAAGTCAGGATGCTTCAGTCATCTTAGTCGTTCTGCATTTTATTTTATTTTTTTTCTTTGCTGCAGACATCCTGAAGACTTTCCAAACTGCATATTTGGTACTGTAGAATTACAAATTGTCTGCTGTTTTGTAAACCTTTCAATTGTCAAACTGTTCTCTTTCCAAATAATAGAGGAGCCTGGAATCGCCCATGCTAAAATTAAGAATTTATAACTGTATGGAACAGATGTTTTCATAAACATTTGCTATAATTAATTTCAACTAGGGGATTGAAGGAACAAAGCAGTTTTTCCCTCTTCAAAACTTTATTGCCTTTTCCCCATACAGTGAACTCAGAAATCTTTGCTTTAATATTGTTAATGAAACAAATTTACTATTCTGTTTGGTTTTCGTTGCGAAAAAAAGAAAGCTTAATTCGAACAAGATAACAACCTTTGGAACAATGGACAAATATGCTGAATTTCAAACACCATGTATAAAGGTTTAAAATACAAAGCCTAAGTCTTTAGGTGCTTTTTTCTGAGACCACAACTCTGTGGTGTCACTGACTTGACAGAGATTCCTGTGTATCAGAAAAAAATTCATCCGGATCAATTTGATGAATATCTGTCTGTGGAGTAAATAGTACGAAGGAATTTTATGTTTGAAGAGTTGTGAACCTTGGTGTTACAAAAAGCAAAGGAGTCTTGTGGAATTATATATAGTTTTAATGCATAGTAAAATGCTTATTGTATGTTGATTACCCCTTTATACTCACAATAAAGGTCTGCAATCTGTTAAGCAATTTTTTTTTGTATGCATTGTATGAGGAGCACATTTTGACTAAAATCATTCTTCCATATTTGTATTGTCACTATTTTTGGAGGGATATTGTTTGGAATGTGTGTAGTTTAGAACCAGAATTTTGGTGTTATCGTGAAGAAGAAAAAATAGCCATGCATTATTGTCCTGGTTTTACTAGTTCCTCTATATCATATAAAGATAATTTGAGAAAAGAAATGTTTAAAGTTTTAAAAAAAGAACAGCTTAATTGTTTTACACCTGAAAGAACCAGTGCAGCTGCAAGGATTTTTTGAGCAAACTAGAATTCCTGACTGATCTGTCATCTATAAAGTGTGCAAAGAAAAATAGGTAGCTGTCATTAAAATTACATTTCAGCTTTCAATAACCATTTAATGAGTAGCATAATTATATAAGTATGGTACCTCAAGTACTTCACTCAATAATTAAAAATAATCTCATCTTTAAAGTGAAAGCGCTGTAATTATTATTTGACTTAACCAGGACCACTGTTATGATCTCCAGTGGCACCTCAGATTGTTCAAAGTGGTTTTGAAAGTATAAATTAAAATTGGATAAATCATTAAATTATTAAGCTTTAAATATGTTGAAAATGAACGTAAGCACGGAATTGGAAGTCATGTTATAAGAATTGACAACCTTAGACTGCAAGCATATATTTGTGTTAAAATTATCCTTGTCTCTAATCGTAAAACACTGCATTAATGATCGAGTGCTTTATATCCACCTGAACTTAAAATTTTCACAGCTGTTAAATAAATGTTGTTTTTTAACAACATTTTAACCTTTGAGCAGAATACAAAGAAAATATTAAGCAGACTGCAAACTCATCAGCAGGGAGATCTAGCTGCCTTTTGACACTTGTAAGCAGGGGGATGTGCTGTTGGATTTCCTAAGTGGGATCACTTTTACCACGAATTCCTAAACTGCCAGCCATAAAACCCGCCAGAGGTGACACAGAATTGGTTGGTCCGTTAGCGCCCTGTAATAATACCTGTGTGCCCACATAGGCATGCATATCCGTGTATACGTACAGACAGAAATACATATGTAATTTCTTCAGTGTCAAAATGATTTTCAAAAGGAAAAAAAAAAAGTTCCGTTATTTTTCAAAGTAGGAGTGTATCCATCAAGTAAGGGAATGTCACTCAAGCTCCCTGTCTTCGTAGACTTGGTGCTGACGTATCCCACCCCTTCTCTGTAAGAAGTCCTCTGCTGAATTTTTGTACCTTACAGAAAGCAGCTGTTCTCAAGAGAAGTGATGGAGGACATCAGTGAGGAGTATCTGATCCCTACATCCTTCTTCACATGCTTTTTTATTCTTGTTGAGCACATGCTTAAGCTCAGAATGCTCCATGTGCCTGGTGCATATCCAGAGCATCTTCCCACCGTTGAACTGGGGCTCTGAAGTGCTGTCTGGTTTATTCTTATTGCTTGATGTGGAAACTGTGTACTGCACCTTGAAAAAACTCTTCTTTAAGGAAATACTATACTACCAGTATAATTAGGCTCCTTAAAAAATAAAAATACTGTGCATACTTAAATTAGGCTTCCTCTTGTTACAATTTCTACACATGGTTTTCAGATAAGCTTCAGAAAGTGTGTTCGGCATCCTCCTTATTCTGGGTTCCTCTGTTTTATGCTATGTCTGTAATCTCAAACGTGTTTTTGGAAGAAAACAGTTACTGCAAGTGACAAGCCTGTGTGTTCTGAGTGAACGTAGTACCCTAGTAAATGTGCAATTTACAAATCCTTCTCCACACATCTCTGAAATCTAAAGAAGTCACCATTTGAAATGGTCTTTTTGGGCTGGTTAGCGAAAGCATCGGTTTCAGGTTATGCAAATTCTCTTGAAATAGCCTCCAACTGTGTCCAGGAGTACCAGGTCCCTGCTACCCAAGTCCCACTTCCCTTTAGCCCCTGGTCTCCAGGCACAAGAACAGCCTTTACTAAATAAAATAGGGCAATAGAACTGAATTCTTTCAGGAGAAAGTGTTCCTTCTCAGGACAGGGAGTTTCTCCCATTAAAAGAGCAGCAAGAAAAATATCCAGATGATTTTCAGTCCCTTTGGAAGATTCCACCTTGTTTTGTTGTATGAAAACCAGTGACTGCTCTAGTACTGAAAGCTGGGCACCTTAGTCGTACTTGCTTTGATACTGATGTTTGTTACGGTACTGGTTGTTCTCCTCCTTCCTCTCAAAGTGTGATAACATTTATTTTACCTTTTTCTCCCCGCCCTAGCTTTTGCACTTGAAGTTTGGAAACTTTTTCAGGAGGTGTGGGGTAGTGTTGTAGAACATCCTCTGTTTCTTCGACAGAGCCTGTCTTCCCATTTTTGAGTCTCAGAAAGGATCTAAAGATTAGGATAATACTGAATCAATTAGGATTTTTCAAGGAGACCACAAATTCTGTTACCAGCATCGTGAATCTTGTATTCTTATCTGTTCAGTATACATTTTAATTTTACCAGATGGTTGGGTCATTATCGCTAAAGAAGATAAAAGTAATCTATCTGTTATACTGGGCGCTCACCACACCTTTCAAAAGGAGGAATAACTGGAATTTGCCTGAGGAAAGATGATCCGGGGCATGGATTCCCACAGCTTATTGTCATTAGTTAGTAAAGCACCTGTCCCATTTGTTCTGCTGACTATGAAAACTTACCAGGATTTGCCAGAAATCCTTTTGGATAAAAGTAGGTAAAATTTAGGGAATCTTCTTTTAAGTCAGGGAATGCTTTGCACTTTGCTTTCTTATTTTTATCACTTTCAATCAAAGACTTCTAAATCATCTTTCAAGGTGTCATAACAGACCTATCTGTCTGACAGGGAATGGAGCAAGAAAACAACAACAGAAGTGTCTGCTCCACTAAATCCTGGTTTTGGGAGCTGAATGCACCCCAGTCCTATCCAATTTTGCTAACTGTGGCTAATAATGTGATGGAGCAGCGTCACTGAGCAGCTCTCAAAAAAAAAAACCAAAAAAAAAACCCCAAACAAACAACAACAACAAAAAAAAACCACAAAAAAAACCCAAACCCAATGATAACTTGTATGAATGTGGGATTTATTTATTATTATTTAACAATGGGTATACAATTAAGAATCCTAAAGTATTGTGGCAGTCATTTAAATAAAGGAAATTACTGTCTTCCAAGAGAGTGCTTTAGAATAAAGCAAGCTGCACTTGGAGTAGTTTGTGAAGACAGCTCAGGGGATGTGGTAGGGTCCCACCAAATGTTCATTGTGGGATTCTGATGAAAGAACATCTTTTATCACCAAGATTCTGGTTTTCATTGCAGAGTCCTGTTGACTTTTCAAGCAAGACAAATGGTTTAGTTGAAAGATGATAAAGGCTTTGCATTTTCTGAGATATTCTTAAATCTCATTCTTGAGAAAGGAAGATCACGTTGCCATTCCTGAAAAGAGTCCCAAAAGATACTTTCCAGCATGTGAACTTAGCATTGTGGATGAGTTTTCTTTTTCAGTCTGGCTGGTGTGATAGGTGAATGCTTAGGAGTTGTCTAAGTACAAATAAAGTGCAGTAGTGCATTCAGGACCCGTTTTGATGTGCTGTGTCCCTGTAAACAATTGCCCGGTATCGCTGCACGTAGCCTTGGGGCTTTAAAAGAGACTGAACATGGTTTAGTCGTTTCTCTGAATGTTTGGGATCAGATGTGGAGGTGGGTAACATCACTGAAAATTGTCCCATATGGGAGGCTATTTTCCAAGATACAAGAAAAAAAGGAATACTAGCCATCGTTATTAATAACCATCTTGTTATTAATAATGGGAGGGTTGTCTCCTGGATGAAATGTCTGGTGTTAACGTAGTTAAAGTTAGTAAACGAAAAAACAGATTCATTAAGTAGAATTCCTATTTTCAAAATAAATTGAGAGAGGTAATTAATGAAATCAACTGGACTCAGTGTTTTTTTGACTAAAATGTATTAGAGGTTTGATATTTATTTTAGTCAAAAGTGCAAAAGTTAATAAAAAATAATGCATTCCAGGTTAGATGAGAAAAAACGCTTAGAAGGAAAGTTCTATGCCAAAGTGAATGATTAACTTTTTTAAGGAATGTCTGGACTAAGCAAAGATCCTGAAGGAAACAGGAAAAACGCTTGAGCTGCAAAGAAGGCTGCCTCCTGGATATCAGGAAGCGTGGGGTTATAGTGGCAATTAGCAAAAGTTAAGTTGAATTAGATCAGAAGGGAATTTAAATTAACAAGAAAATATTACTTGACTTTGTAAAGAAGCTTTCTGCAGAGGAAAACTGTAACCGTTGTGTGGTGCAAACGGACAAATGATATCAAATGTAATCCAGATACGGTCTAAACTGGAATAGTTTTGATTTTCAGTAAAAACAAAACCTGAAAATACATAAATAAAACAGAAGGGGATTTTGAGTAGATATAAATTAACATATCCAATAAAGAGTAAAGCACCTGATTTGCAGAGTGAGTGTCTTTCAATAATACCAATAAATAGTCCTGCACGGAACAAATTTTTAGTCTTTTAGGTCATGGCTGATAGCATGTATTTGGAGGAGGAAAAATGGATTACCTGTACTTAGATTAAGAGAAAAAACTGTGAGAGCAAGGCAGCAACATAGGCTGACTGTTATCTGTGCAGGGGGTTAGAAAAGTTTATAAGGAAGAGGAGGAAAGAAAAGCAAAAAGCAAAGGTGCACAATGCTATTGGTAAATGGATTAAGGTAATACACAGGAACATAGAAGAATTATCAAGAAAAAAAAAAAGCAAAAAACAAACAAAAAAAAAGTAACTTTTAGTTACTTTAGTTAGGTTTTTTGTTGAACAGGAGATTGTGCCCAGCTATCCTGCTAGCCTTTCAAAATATACATTAAGAAAATACGTTAAGTCTATCTGGACCTCAGTAAACTACCTGATGTAGTGCCACAAGAGATGTTACAAAATAGAAAGGACGGGGATTGGTGAAATATAGTAATTATAAGATGAATAGATAAATGCAGGTTATAATGAAAGAAATATTTTTAGTGGAGCTTGTGGTAGAACTGATCATATTTTCATTTGTTGTCTTGCCGCAAAGTGAGACTTTTACAAAGGAAAGATAATAGAAGGTAGTATCCAGTGCAAGCACAACTAGTTTTCAGGTAGGACTGGTCCTTTCTGAGGAAAAGAGGACTAGAAATAGCGCGAAATAGTGTGGAATACAGTGTTGTGGTAGCAAGAATTTTTACTGTAAACTGCAAACTTCTCTTTGTAAATAAAAACTAAGAGGAAACGTAGGAGCGTCGGTTAAAGGTGGCTGTGAAACTGCAAGATGGTGTGTCGTGACTACAGCGTATCGAGCAAGGCTTTTTTGATAGGGAAGAAAACCACTGCCTGAAAAATCAACTGATTGAACTTTTAGTATGCTGTCTGCAGCTCCTGTCCCTTCTTTTCACTGTGTAAGGAGGACTGATTTAAACAAAACAGGGAGTAAGGAGCCTCAGTTAGGGAAAAAGACTGGAAGAACTTGATTTTAGTAAGCAGAACAGAGGACGCAAAGGCGCACAATGCTATTGGTAAGTGGATTAAGGTAATACACAGGAACATAGAAGAATTATCAAGCTAAATGACAGGTTGGGCAAGACTAAATAGTATAAACCAGGACATGAATAAATTTGCTTTGAAAAATAGATGAGTCTGGCTTTTAACAGTCCTTCAATAGAAGTAGTTATTACAGAGAGGAAGATTTCCTTGCAATCCTTGTTTTTTATGAACATCGCTGTTGTATCTATGAACAGCCCACAGGATGTAAAACAAGATGTTTTGCAGACATGGTACTAAGGTGGTTTCAGAGAAGTTTTGAACTTGTGCTATGACAAAAAATACCTGGTATCACACAGTCCGTTCAAAATTTTTCCCAAAATAGAATTTTCCCAAAATAGATTTTACATTCTGTGACTTAAAGTTAGTAAAATCAAACTAATTGTTTATATGGTATACTTCAGTAACCTTATACTAATAATATTATATTTAACAAGTTGAGAAGGGTCTCAGTCAAAACTTCCAGTGAAATTAAATCTCAGATTTTCTGAACATTTAACTCCAGATTGAACATGGAGGCTAGTTCTCTCTCTTGCCAGCTGTAAGAATTTGAAGAGGTAAAGTTGAGACTTGTGTATGTTAAGTTTTGTTGTAAACTAAAGTTGCCATAAATGGTAAAATCAATTGCAATTCTCATAAAAATTGTGTTATTTATTATCAGGGTTTGCCTTATAACAAAGGTGGTTTGTTTTGTTTTTGTATTAGGAGGAGCAAATGAAAATGGAAGCACACACCACACCTCAGATTCTGACGGAACATTTATTTCTTACAGGTTGGTAATTTTTTAGAGTTATTTTCTAATTTTAAAAAGTTTAACTATAATAAGCAGCATAATCTATTTAAAGCAAAAGAACAGGTCCACCTATTTTAAGAGTATTGTGCAATCTAAATTGTAGTCATCAGTAGACTAAAAGACATGAAGGATTTAATTAAGGAATAATCTGAAAAGTTGTTTTCTGGATTATTAATTTTTTGAGAAAGTTGTTCAAAATGTTCAACTAACAGAAGTACAGGGTGTTTGTAATTCTAATTATTTTTAAGGTCATTTTGTTGTTATTTTTCTCCAAAAAATGTGATAAAGTAGAAATTTTCTCCTAAAGTCATAGCAGCTAATCGAAATACTGTTGAAATATGTAACTCGCCAGGGATCAACCTTTCTGATCTTCTCCAAAGCAACTGGATCTATGGACCAGATGGAACTTTATTTGCTTGTTATTTCAGGTCAAAACCCAAAGCCAGTTGTTAAATTTGAGGCTTTCTGACAGGAAAACTGTATTTCAGTTCTGTTGGTAGTAAACACCAGTTAAAGAAACATGGTGCTGAGTAACTTTTTGTATTGCTGTCACTGAGCTTGAGTCTTGCTTGGGTGCGTACCGGAGGCTGTTGTACTTAAAAACACATAAAGGTAATCAGCAGGCACGTAGTTGCATCTTTCAGCCAGGAAAATTCTGCCTCTGCTACGAATGCGAAATCTTTGTCTTTGTGACTGGTAAATTAATAGTAAGATTTGTGCTAACCAGAATGACTGCCTCTGCTCTTGATCCTTTAGTATGGTAAAAGGAAACAAGCTTACCACTTGAGTATTTTGGATTCCTTTAGTGAACGGTGACGGATGGCATCTTTTGCATTTTTTTGTTTGTAGCCGGCTGGAGGCTGCACTTCAAAGAGGTGCGGGCGGGCAGGAGGAACCTGCCTGTGTGCCTGGTCTGGGTTGCAGCCGGCTGGGTGGGGAATTCTCGCCCCACCGTGCAGGCAGCGAGCTGTGCTGGGCATGGGGATCCTTCGGGCGCGGGGTGGCAGGGAGGGACACAGCGTCTGGAGAACCTGTCGCCGGCTGGAGACTGGAGCGATTGCTGAGGAGTGCAGGGAGCAAACAGCCTGCGCCCGAGGATGTTGAAAAGAAAGACTTTTCGTAAGGACCTAGAGGGAACAGCGAAGAGTTTGTTGCGATTCAAACACTCAGAGGAAGCTTCTGGACTGAGAGCAAGGTTGGAAAAAAAGGGTGTGCTTGCAGGGACACTGTGGGACAGGGGAGGTTTGATTGGCAAATCCTTCCACTTTTCTCTAAGTCTGCTCTGCCAAAAACCTACTCTGTGATGATATAAAATGCTTCAAGGGTAGTTAGCGTGTTCACTTTGAGAAAAATATGTTGGCAGATCTGTTTCGGGATTCTGCCTGACTCGATTTCTTATTGTATTTGTGTTCTCGAATGCATGCAACATACTAAGTTAAAAGAAGGGCTCACAAATAGCATCTAGAACAATCTTCATGGTTTTTAGGTGAGAAGTGTATGTAGATACAAAGACCACGAAGCACTTGCTGAAACATAGGCAAGATAGAATTTAGCCAGATCAGCAAAGGAAAGGAGTTGAGCGCTCTCTTTGCCATTAATTCTGGGACACGTATTCCTGAAAGTCATTAACTCGGGAGCCGCAGCTGTTGTGCCAGCCAAGGTGTAGCACTTGAAGAGGAAGCCAGCTTCAGCTAGGCTCGGATTCCACGAGAGTGTAAGCCGTGGGGCTGGGGTCTGACCCTTTCATCCTACCCCTTCTCCACTCATCAGCACACTCAGCACTCAGTGAGCCAGCCCAGGGAGCTAACCCAGTTCCATCTATTCGTTCTTTGTAGTGAGAACCTTCTGGTGACTGTGCTCACCGTGTCCGCTGGCCAAGGGTTCACAGGGGCGTCGATGCCAGTGGAAGGAAAGTAGCCAGCATGGGCAGCATGTCCATGTAAGTGGGAGCACAGAGCATGGTGCCATTTACTTAAATCAGCCTAAACTGTAGTGAGCCCTCAGCCGTCTTTAATGCTTCACAAAGAAAGTAGAGGTTAAAGCTGGTCTTTGTATCTCCGTGTTCCTCAGTCCAAAGTGAATATCATCAGCGTGATGTTGGCTACAACTTCCACTGAATAGTAATCATACTCTGCCAGAAACGTTTACACCCCAACTTACAAAATTGACGTTAATTAATATTTTAAAAGCAGACCCATAGCCAGGGTATTTTTTTTGTAAGTAGAGGCAAGATGGTAAAGCCAAGATAGTACAGTGTATATACATATATGGGGGGTCGGGTGGGGAGGGGGTTTATACACACACACACACACACACATGCATATATAAGAAACCTCCGACTTTTAAGAATTGGCAAGCACTGTTGTTAAGTAATAGTACAGTGTTTAAGGTGTGAAATAAATATTTTCTGCTCAGTGGCAAGTAACTCCCATCACATAATGAGACTGCCCGTAAATTTGCTGCTTGAGTTGAATATTGTGTTGATAGTTGTAGTTCTGGGCTGCATGTTCAGTAAAAATAAGCAGCTAATACCTTATGAAAGGTGAAAAATGAATCTTAAACTACCCTGAAACCTAACAATGGTAATTGGTTGTTATTTCTTTAAGGACTTCTTAGAGATCTGGACTTACTTTAGGATACTGTCAGTGGATATTGTTTCAGTAGGTTAGTAATTTGGTAAAACTGATGGTAGTCTTGCTTGCCCAATGTGTTTCAGCCTATTGTATTTCAAAAAGACTGGCTAGTGAATTCTTGCCCTAAAAAGAGGCAGAGGCATCTTTGGATCGTGGTAGATGTCGTGCTTGCAGAAAGCTAATACGTGGGAAATTCTACTGAAAATTTTTACTGAAACAAAAGCTGCTTTATGTTTTATCAGCTGCGGTCTCTTTACAATTTATTTTAAAATATTTGAATGTGACTGTGTTTTGCTATTAAAGTGCTCTTAAGAGCATATAATTTTTGGTTTTGTCACAGTAAAAAAAACCACAGGGTGGAGGTATTTGATTTGAACACTTTCTATTTTAAAGGACAATTTGATACTATCCAGTACAAGGCTTTGAGTGCGTGTGTATGTATTAATAAAGGATGTCAGATCATTGTCCTTTGATATATTTATGATGCTCCATAACTACTTGTATGAGTTTATTTTTAATATGAAGGTGTTGCCTTAGAGTTTGTGGCTCTTGTGTTGATCATGACACGTACTTAATGCTGCTTATGTTCAGACAGCGAGCATTTCCCGTTAGGCCATAAAGTTTGTAAGCAATGTAAGTGAGAAGCACACGCGACTGGCACATATATCTAAATATTCTGTGAGTTTGTGAATGTCTCCTGTCAGGCCGCAGAGAATTTTCTGGCTGGTCTTCCGGCTCTGATGGAAGTATTCTTTGTGTACTTCAGAAGCAGCTTTACTAATAAGAAATTATGATAATTATTTCCTAGAACCATGTCATCAAAATTAGAAGTTCACTGTTATAAAAATTGGAACAAGGATTTAGACATATAGTAACTTTCATCTTTAAAACATAAGAAACTTGAGGAAAATATCTGAGCTCCATTCTACTGCATTATTTTACTGCTATGATTAAAGCCTTTTCTGGATGTGCAAATAGGCCAGACTTCACCAAAACAAAAAGAAAAATAGGCGTGGGTCTCTAGTTTCAGTATCTGCAATGCAGTGCCACTGGAAAGTAGAAATACTGTCTTTCGACAGCCTTCCCAAGGGCAGCTGACCTTCTCCTCGCCAAAGAGGTGAACCCCTTGCCAGCACATATGACTACAGACTATTACATTAATCTGTTTAGCCTCAGTACCAGCTGCTTGCATGTTTTTAATTATCTTATTAGATGGTATAACAGTGACCTATGAAATAAAATGAAGGTGAGTATTTTTTAACTTTATTTTACAGGCTATTTTTCTAAATATATTTTAATGACCTAATTATGACTTTTAGGGAGAGCCATTGATGCAGACATTCAATTTGGCTGATAGAGTCTAACATCTCAAGGACACTTATTTTCTTCCAAGGTGGATTCATACATTAATACTGCTTCTAATAAATATATAGCCTAAAAAAAGCTCACTTTTCATACTTGTGTTGTTAACTTACTTTATGACTCAGAGGCCCATGACTACTGTGCTGGATAATTTCTTAATATGTCTCTGCACTTGTGAGTTTAATTCCTACCCCCTGTACCAAAATAAAGTTCTTTCCTGTGTGGCTTAAGCTCCATGACAAGTGACGATTGCTCGAAGTTGTGGGTTATGTAGGCAATGCATATTCCTCCTTCTGCTGATATTTCAACTAGGCAGGAGACCTAGTATAAGAAAGACTTTTGTATTCCGTTTTCTTCCCCTGACTTCTTACAGATTCCACTTACCAGATGTTTTCTGCCGTACTGCAGAAAGGCAATGTGGTCCTGCTGGCTGAGGCACGTTTCTTGTGTGCCAGCCAACAACCGCGGGACTGACACTCAGCATACAGAAGAAGGACGGCAAGGGGTGCAAGCTGTTCCTCCCTGTTTCTAACCCCTTCCAAAAGTGGCTGGTGAAACCGGTTTGGCTCCTCTTTGACCTGTGACTTTCCTTGGCAGCTGAGCCAGAAGTGGTTGCATAGCTTCTGTCCTTATATGTTAAACATAGTGCAAAGGTGTAGGCGACTTATACACCTCCACCTTGTGGAAAACTCTTTGTCTTGATCCATTAGGAAGCAGCCCTCCCTTTTCCATCTATAAAAGCCTATTTAGTTTTGTTCATACACCGCTGCTGTTTCTTCATTGTTCTCCTTTTAAGCCACCTCTGTGCAATTATAACCTGTTTTTCCTAACTTTGTCCACGATGTGTCCACACATAATCCAGAGCTGTGAAGAACAGGCTTGTTTCTGCTGGGTTTTGCAAATATTTTGGGATACAAATATTTGGGAATAGAAGGCGAAGCAGTGAGATAACACTGCATCTCCTTTCTGTAAGGACCATACTCAGCATTTACATCCTTCCTGTCTTTCCACAGGGAGGTAGTAAAACTGGCATCCGTGGGTTTTTTGTCTTCCCTACAACCGTTCGCTACACGCCATTCTGGTTGTTGCCATTTATGTGCAGAGAGGCCTTTTCAGTAGAAGTTAATTTTGTCTGAGAGCCTGTAAAATCTTTCCTTGAATTTTGTGATTCTTCTGAAAAAAATTACATTCTGAATATGCTAATAATCTTTCTCTGGATGTGGTAGTCTGTGCCAGTATGCTCATTTTGTCCATGTTTGTGAAGACATTAGCAATTCCATCTCGCAAATCGGATATTTCCAGCAAGAGAAAGTGACGCTTTACACTGATCACAGGTTTCCTCCAACAGCTTTTTTTCTCCAAATCCGAGAAGATCACTGTCATACCTACTGAATGCTTAGAAGATTTCTGGTTTTCTCTGAATTATTTTAAAATGCCTTTCTTTTCCTGTTCAAGGATCTCTGGATAATTTCCAGCTCTGTCTTGGTAGACATCTTTCATTGACTTCTTTCTTCCACAGCTGATCCGCTCTGCACTCCTTGTGTAATGTCCTAAGGAATTTGCAAAGGATGTCATAGGACAAGGAGGAATAAGTTGTCATTAAGGAACTGAAACCCTCTATGCAGGATACTTTTTCTAAGATCCAAACATTTCAACAGATATAATTAGCAGGGGGGTTTAACTTTGCCTGTGAAAAAGATATTAATTTCTAAAGAGGTAGAAACAGTGATATGAACTTGCTTTCTATCTGTATGCAGTGTGATCCCTTGGAAAATACAGGAAGGCAAATGTAACAAATTTACGTAAAGCCTGAGGTGCTTTCATAGAGAATCAGAATGGAAGGATTGAGTACCAACATCTTTTAATGGCAAAATGCTTCTTGGCAGATTGGTAGCAAAAGGGAAAAACTTAGTACATGAAGAGAGGCCGTGGAAGGGAAAATGGTGATTCCTTTCTAACATCCATGGAAAGAAAGTGAAAAATTTGTTTATTCTTAACCTGCACACCACTGATACCGTATTCAGCTGATGCCATATTTTCCCTTACTAATGTTTAAAGTGTTTTTCATTATGGATTTCCTTTTCTCTTCCACTTTCAGTAATCTTTGAACTATCATGGCAATTGGGAGAGGTGGCTGAGGGCTGCAGAGAAGCAAACGTTACTCCTGTCGATGATGGGGCAGAGTATACCCTCAGCAAGTTTGCATGTGGCACAAAACTGAGAGGTGGCTTATACACCAGCTGGTTGTGCTGCCACCCAGAGAGACCTTGACAGGCTGGAGAAATGGGCTGGCAGGAACTTCATGAAGTTCAGCAAGGACAACTGTAAAGTCCTGTACCTGGGGAGGAAGAACCCCAGGCACTGACATATGCTGGAGGCTGGAAAGTAGCTTGGCCAAAAAGGACCTGGGGGTCCTGGTGGACATCAAGTTGAACATGAGCCAGCAATGCTCCCTTGCAGCAAAGAAGGGGAGTAGTAACCTGGGATGCATTAAGAGAAGGTCAGGGTAGGTGATCCTTCCTCTCCACTCCATGTCTGGAGTACTGTGTCCAGTTCTGGGCTTCCCAGTACAAGAGACATGGGCGTAATGGAGAGCATATACCAAAGGGCCATTGAGGTGGTGAAGGGATTGGAGCATCTGTCCCATGAGGAACAGCTTGAGAGAGATGAGACTGTTCAGCCTGGAGAAGAGAAGGCTGGGGTGTGTGTGTATCTTAGCAAAGACTGTAAGTATCCAAACAGAGGATATTAAGGGGATGGAACCAGGCTCTCTTCAGTGGTGCCCAGTGGCAAGACGAGAGTTAGTGGTCACAAATGCAAGATGTGAGGTTCTGTCTCAACATCAGGAAGCACTTTTTTACTGTGAGGGTGATGGAGCACTGGCACAGGTTGCCCAAGGAGATTGTGGCATCCCCCTCCTTGGAGGTATTTAGAAGCCATCTGGATATGCTTGAGCCAGGGATGGACTAGATGACCTCCAGAAGTCCGTTCCAATCTCAATCATTCTGTGATTCTGTAATCTCTATTATTCAATATCCTAAAAATGGAATTAGCTTGTTCTAAATCAGGAGGAGACACCTGTGGCAAAAGCAGAAGAAAGGCGGTCTGTATTACTGAAAAACTTTAATTTCTAAGCAAAAATTCAGGGCTAAGCAAAATAGCATGGGCAGGATACCATATGAAGTCAGAAATAAGAGGCTGGAAAAATTTCAGAGGTATTTTTGTCCTTTTTTTTTTTTTTTATGAAGATTTTTCTTTTTTTAAGCATTATTAGTCCCTTAGTAAACTTGATAGAAAAGAACCCAATGGAATTGCTATTGTGATTTTCATTTTGGCCCCCAAACCTCTCACAATTCTTCCTTCTAACACAAAATCTGGCAGTAATGTATTTGAAATATTCATTAGAAATTCTGAAGGTCAGTAGTTCTAAATATACAGTGAACTTAGTAATTGTCGTTCATTTAAAACTCAGAACTTGCATCGTCTTTGCAAGAACATGACTAACGCCAAGAGGTGAATGGCATTGTATTTTTTTCTTGCTGCTAAAGTACACATTTTAAGATCCTAATCTTGCTGGCATTAACTTGTAGTCTGTGAGATGTGCAGTGACATAAAAGCAGCAACATCTGCCACAGAACTCTGAGTTGTTGGCTGAGTTTAGCAACAAGAGAACCTAGAGAGGATCAGTTCTTTGCTGAGTGGGGTCTTAAATGGAAGACTTGTGTCCTACACCTTTGTAACAGAACTACTGAAAGTTAATCCAGGTATCTTGATTTTCCTACGCTGCTCAAAATACATCTGCTGAGTGATTTAATTTTGGTTTAAAAAAAACCACCACAACACAGAAACACCGTGACCAAGAACTGTATGTAAAACTTGCATGCCAGACCACAGATTTGAGGAATTACAGTTTTTAATCCAAAGAAGCTGGAAGACAAAAAATTTCTCAAAATAATGTACAATTGAAATAAACCTAAAGAGCAAAGACTTACTTTTAGTGAGACTGCATAGCTTTTAGTGATGGTAGTAAAACCTATTCAGTTCAAAAGACTAAAGTTATATTATGAAATCACTTGTTTTCTCATGTCATTGTATGCAAAATGGGCAGATTTACAAAGTTAAGATGGAATTAACAATATTAACTAGAACTTTGCATTTGTCATCTTGCGCATCATAAAGTCATCTGAGTTTTGAAATGAGGTGCATATTTTAAATATTATCGTGAGTATGCCAGTTCTAGATCTTCTCTAGCTATCAGACCTGAGTAAGCAGAAACTTTGGGGCATTTGGGGGCATATTCCTGCAAAAAGTATGTCTCCTTTATACAACCGTTTTTTAGTTTGACGACTTGTAGAGCAGTAGCTTTTACCTTCTGTTACGCGCTACAGGAAGCTCTTAACTTTTCATCTCAAATGCGCGTCTGTCCGTGTAACAAGGCTGCGTGCATGTGGATACACAGAATTCACTGGGTTCACTGTGGTTCGCTGCGGGTATGAATTAGCAGAAGGGTAAAGTAGCAGAGGGGAACTAATCAGGAGAACTAGAAAGCAAATATTCTACATGTACGTGCAAAGGATTTCAAAGGTGTTGGAGGGATTTAAACAAGAAAGCCTCGACTCCGCAGCTGGCAAATCAGTTACAAAAATAAAAATAATTGAACGTAATGTCTAGATTTTGTTTCACCATTCTGTGAATGTGTGCATAAAGCAATGAGTAGAGGAGAACGGGCTGATGAAATTTAGACTTTGAAATGGCAGTAACAAGAATTCTTCTACAAAAGCTAAACAGTTACAGGGTTGGAAGCAAAGTGCTCTCCCAGGGCCAGACGTGGCTCTTTGGCTGAGGACCACCAAAGTGAAGTGGACAGTTTGGAGTGTGGAGAAAGGTATCTCGCGTCCTGAGACCCAGTGCGTTTAGGAGAGATGCTGGCAAAGCATCCCACTGCCAGTGCAGCCCAGTCCCCCATTATTTCAGTCCCCCAGACCATACTGTACGCACATTGGTAGCTTAAAGAGCATCGTTAGCTAATAACCTTAAGTTTTTGCTAGAATGTTTACCTTAAGAAAGTGATTTCACCTTTCTTTACGCACACCTTTTTGACTGTATGTCAGCCAAAATTAGATGAAACCTGAACTGTTTAGAAAAATCTGCCCTTTGAATATTGAGCCTCCCGGCAGTGGAGCCATGCGTATTCGCACTTAATGGCTGTTAACTCTGCCTCCTATCCTGAGGCAGGACTTGGGGAAAGAGAGGAAAAGACATATGTTTTCCAACCAGACCAGTGAGACTTCACATTAAGGCTGTCAAATGGATTTTCAGGGTACCAAATAAAAATCTGTGTGTGTCAGCAATGATTTTGTTTTAGAAACTTACTGCTTTTTGCTTCATACTACCTTTCTTGCCCCACCCTCCACCCCTGTTTTTATAGAATTAACTCTGTTTTTATTACATTCCTGGCTATTGCCTCACTTTTCTCTCAACTGTTGATTTTATGGCATAATAAATAATACAAAGTATGGAAGTTTCTTGGATTTATGCAGTATTTTTGAAAAGAACTGTTGCCTCGATTTAAATATAGATACGACATTCACTTATAGATGTTCCTATCAATAAAGTCCCCATATTGCTAAAAATATGACACAATAATTTGAGAATTTGTTTACTTTCTGATGGCCAGCTCAGCAGCCTGTTTGTTGCTTCATTGAGTCCCTCTGGGGAGCTGAGTTTGGGTCTTAACATTTCAAAAAGCACATTCTGAAGATGAACAAAAAACCTGTATAAAACAGTGATATTGGCTTTTTTGAAAGCATGCACACCATTTTGGTTTAGAATGATTTTGCCAATACTAGCAGCACTGCTCAAGAGTTTTCTTTGGATCTCTGTGAGGCTATCCATTTTATCCTTCAATATTGATCTAGAGGGTGGAATAAGACTGAGATTTGGGTTGAAATCTTAAATATGTATGCAAATGATCACACCTTTCAATAGCATTGCAGTATTCTTCCGTGAACTGAGAAATATGCTTTCTTATCTGAATTTTGTTGTAAATACTAATTTGGTCTTGTTTCATCAGGGACACACACACACAAAAAAAAAAAAAAAGGTATTTCAAAACTTGGCATAGATTATTTTAAAAATGCATGAGGCAAAATAACGATACACACCATCTAACGACCTGATAGATCCTGATTTCTTTGAAGTAGTTATGGACAGTAATATTTACCTGGTAGGTCTGAGCCCCTGCAGTCTCAGAACTGAATCTCTGCCCTTTTTCGGTAACCTAGATTGTAGTTTGGCGTGGCTATTCACATTTTTACATTTCTGTGGGTTTTAGTGTCTTCCACACAGTTTGGTGTTGCCTGAACATCATAGTACAAAAGTGCTTCTTACACTCGCTTGAAACATTGGAAGGATCTGTATTTGTATGCATCAGCGGCTTTATTCTGTAAATGGGTAATTGCAGAAGTTAACTAGCAGTGATTACAGTCTATGCTATGCCATTCTTCCTCAATTGTATTTCTTCCTCTTCTGAGCAGAGTATTTATTTTGTAATGAGCTTAGGTGGGCTACCATTGCATTCTCCTGCCTATCTGTGCTCGATGCATGGGTTTAGCGATTATGCTGTAAATCAAAATGTAGCAGCAGTGCCAGAAATTTAGCCACTACTGGCCATTAGTGGAAAAAAGTTTGTGTTACCTCTCTCCAATGCTACCACAGCTCAGTGTTGCTTCAGTAAAACTCTGCAAGCTACTATTTGAATGCCAGAAATATTTTTCAGGTGTCTTGTTACATTATTGATGGCACATTCATTCTTAAAGAGTTTATAGTTGCTTGCTCCTCTGTGGCTGGGCAGTAGTGGGATTCCAGTGTCTTTTACTAAGATGCTAGACCTTAGGGGTTTAAATACCTTCTCAAAAGGTATTTAAGTGCATGTAAAATTTTGCTTTACACTTTCTGATGTAAAGTCCTGCTCATTGTGTTCCCTTCATTACAGTGTGTCAACAGAGAGAGGCATTTCTCTTCCAAATCTTTGGACTCCTATCTCTGAAAATCTAATGTTTGTAATAGTATTAACAAGCATCAGATCCATAAAACGTGCTGTTGGATAGAGAAAAATAAATATGCTTATACATGGTTTGCTAGGAGATCAACCTCATTTCTTATAAGCAAGAAAGCATGCTTCATCCCTTCCATTGATTTGCTTACTTTTACATTCATACATATTGAGCATTTTTCCCATTTCAAAGTAATGCAACTGTCCCTAACTCATACCAATAAATATTTTACGTTGGACGGTTACTGTGTGGATACAGAATGTGAAATAAAGTTTTTTAAAGAAACATTCATCCAATGGCTTTTTCCTTTGCAGGTCTTATACCTGCAAAGACGTTACAATATGTACAATAGTATATTAGACAGGCTATTTAAATAATACGAAATGAAAAATACGTACAAAATAACCAGAAACCGTTAACACTGGCATTTGCCTTTGTTTTGATTGTACTACCTAAAGGTGGTATGAACACATGAGCATGCATCTAATTTTCTAGTTTGATTAAAAACAATTGCATGTGCTTAATTCATAGTTTAAGTGGTTCCAATTGGCTCTTGAAGTCTTTCACTTCAGTGAAGCAAATGGGATGTGGTAGACTTGAGTTCCAATCTTCATTGCTCATTTCACTTTGACCGATGAGTTTTCTGCAAGCTTGGGTTAACAAGGCTCATAGATGTTTGTTTACAGAGTACGGCTATATCATTTTTTAAATTATCCTTTTAGAATCGATAGCTTGTTGATATCACACAGTGTTACCATTATTGAAACAGTCTCTAGAATTGTAAGGCTTAACTTATTAGCCTTCATTCAAAATATTTGAGAAATGAATTAGTGAATGCTGTTCAGAAAGGATTTTAGATACCATTCAGTTCTACATTCCAGTTTCCAAGTCTTTTTTTTTTTTTTTTTTTTTCCCAGCTGCTTGTAAGTTTTCTTTTTAGTGATCCCAGCAGCCAAGGGGGTATGCAGAGAAGATATGATCTTGCCAAATTTCTTTTGGCTGTTTTAAATGTAATTTTGTTCAAAATGTGTTTGAAATTACATTACAAATTAAAAAAAAAAAAAAGACAAAGCATAGTATCAGCACTAATACAATTTAAGAAGAGTTGAAATTACTTTCTTACTGTGTAGCAATCACTCCCAGCAGTTGGTGAAAAAAATAACCTGAAGAGCTTCTTTCCTCTCTGTTCTTTCTGTTCACAGTTACACTGGTTGCAACCTTTTGCTAACTCAGCTGACACACCGGCGTTTTCAAAGACATTGTGGGAATGTCATCCACTAGCAGAACAATGGGAATAGCTTCAGAGTCTGACCTGTTCTGTGCGCGGGGGAATGTGTCACTCTTGAAGCATCGCTACCTTAGGGAGACAGCTTGGCAGTAGTTATAATGGCCAATGATGCTACAAAATTTACAATGGCAAATGAAGAATATTATACATGATAGAAACAGGAGGGTTATTTAGATAGGCATAATATACTGTAGTTACTGAAGTATAAATGACTGTGGAAGAAAGGCCCAGATTTTTCTCAAGCTGTGTCTGCTATATACCATACGTTGTATTTAAAGGAGACAGAATCGTGGTAAACAATCGTAGGCAGCTTGCTGCAGAAGGTGAGGGTGTACCAGTGATGGGGAGCCGCTGAAATGACGAGATAGTCTTTCTGACTCGGAGAATGGGGGATGTGGCAGAAGGGAAGGAAGCTGCCCCACATCAGTGGGGTTATTTGCAGCTATTTTGGTCACTTGGGAACACCGGCAGCTGGCAGAAGGTAAAAGCATCCCTAAGCCCTGCAAGCTCACACTGCTTTAGTCATCCTTGCTCTTACCTGGAGTACCTTCACTTTTCAAAGTAATCAATAATCAAGACCCAGAAGTGATAAAACAATCCCAGCTGAAAGGTGATGCATTCACAAACACAAAACTTC
>JAVJGJ010000047.1:106908157-106920309 GCA_035590215.1 Microhierax caerulescens
TGCCACGTTGGTCTACCAGTCTGCTGCTTCTTGAGCCTCTGAATTAGGAGGCCATCACTCAAAACCCCAAACTAACAAAAGTATTAAGTCCCTCACTGTTCACTAATCAAATAAAGGAGTGTTTTCATTTTAGCAATAAGACTGGGTTTATTTGTATGTCCTGATATTGGTTCGGACTCAGTTTTAGACTGCCTGTTTTAAAAATCTTATCTATGTTTTTGTTCTGAAATGCATATCTTTAGTAATTTGGGGATGTTTTTGTGTTTGGATTTTTTTGTCAGTATTTTCTTAACACTTGATAATGTGTAAATAAAAACATGTTAAAAGCAAGAAAATACTCTGGTTTTTTTCCTTATTTTATATGCAGTTAAATAGTATTTTCCAATAGATGTTTCTTTCTAACCCTTTTTAAACAGAAATGTGACAGAACTGAGATGTAGGCATTCACAAAGACTTTTTAGAGAATCATCTCTTTCAACTGTCTTGCAGAATTTTAGAACGTGTTTCTTTTCTATAAAGTAACATTTTCCCTTTCCACATTTCTTAGGTAGAGTACATCTCTGAATGCTTAGTTTCTGCTTTGCATTCATGTTTGATTTTAAGCACGTTGCATTAGGTCATCAGTGTTATGTAAATAGCTTCAAGTTTTGTATATTTATTTTCATCTCTTTGCATTTCGTTTCTGCCTTGGAAGTCTCAGTCTACTTTACTGAAGTTGTGACAGTTTACAAAGCGTGAGTTTGTGGCCTCAGTTGTTTTCAACGCTTTATTTCGTACTGTAGAACTACTGTTTTTCTAGCTTCTTATTTACAGACTGGAAAGTACTAAAGGAGGGAGTATTTTATAGGAGGTCTTTGCTTTCTTCTTATGTACAGAGTACTTGCTCCTCCTTTCTGAGATGGTTTAGGCTGTTTGGTAGGATTTATATGAAAAGCTATGTTAAACTGATGAAACTTAATGGATTTATTCTGTTTTGTTGATAGTTATTTCTGGAGGTTCTACCCCAAGACAGAAGTCAATGGATTAAAACCACCTCAGACTTAAGAACTTCTTACAATAAGATCAAAGAAATTGTAAGTTGGTACAAAATAGGTTCTTTACTCCCATGCTTTGATATAGGTATTAATATTTACAGTATAAGAGAAGAAGATTTGATATTTATTTTTTTTTATGTTTTTACCCAGCACATTACAAACCCTCGGAAAGCAGGACAGCAAGATCTGATAATCAACAACCCACTGTCTCAGGACGAGGGGGTAAGTTGACCCTTGGTTCTATCAGCATGTGCTGCTAAAATGATCATCATCATCCTACTGACACAACTGAGTTCTTGCTGAAGAAGGCAGAACGACGGGTGCTAAACTCTCCCTCCTAAATTTCCAAATTGACTTGTGTTAACAGTTGGTTCACAGGCTCTGCTGAACAACCAGAGATGCTCATTTCCAAGTTAATAGTCTGAGTTTTCAGTGCTTATCACAGCAAAAGCTGTGATGAACAAAAAATCAGTGCTGGACTGCGAGTCCCATTTCACAGCATATCCCTTCTTTAACTGATAAGTTTTTTTGTTGCTGTGTGTTTTCATTTTGTATGTAAAATGGGTCTAGTTGAAGGAATGTTTGAACAGTGAATATGAAGGGAACGCTGTTAACAGCAAATACTGAAGAACCCTCCTCTGGAAGACTGTTCAGCTGTGGAAGTTTTTTCTCCAGCAAAAATAGAATTGTTCTAAGTTGTATACATGCTGAGTTAACGTGTAAAGTACCAGGCTGTAAGACAGGCATTTCTTCCAGGGTTTTTAATTATTTTTCTTGGTGGTTAAGAGAAACAAAAGTTCCTTTTCTAATCAGAAAGCAGCCAGCTGCAAAACAAAAAAATCCAGATTTTAAAGAAATAATATGCGGTAAAAGTATTTGGCCTGACTGTCATTCAGTGCAGAGCATCCAGCTCTCATTCAGTTTAATAGGACCTCCTGGCAGCTTGCTATTTTCGAAGTCAAGATACTGTCAGGAGGGCTTACATGTAGATACAGGATTAATTTTAGGCAACTTTTTTTTGTTATTATTATTAATTTTTTTACACCAGTTTTCTACTGCGTTTTGCATACCTGAAATGCTCTTAATTATGTTATGGCACATATCTGTAAGCTTTTCTGTGAATTATTTTACCATTTTTGAAAATTCTTTTTTATCACATTTTCAAAATAATACCATGAAAATAATCTGTTTGGCTGCATTTAAGAGATATATACACCTGGAAAGACTGTCACAGGTACCTTTGGTGCTACAACTTGTACTTCCATTTTGTTCACATATGGAAGCCCATATTTTGTTTGCAGTGCGGTACTCCGCTTCGTCTGTAATGTCGGAGGAGAGAGAAATTGGCTGGTTGAAACACAGAAATATTGGCTGTAGTCACACGGGTGGCTGCTCCACAGGCGGCACGATGGTGCACGCCATCAAACCGTTCCGACATCCAACTGGACAGAAAGCTGTCAAATGTGAAAGGCTCAAAGCGCTTCTGCTGTAGTTTGTGTTTATACACAGGGGCGCAACCTTCTTTCTGCCGACGATGTCCTTAGGAGGCAGAAGACAAAGGTTAACAAGGCAAAATCCGTAGCAGGGGATTCATCTGTAAAGCAAAAGCCACAGGCCAAACGGAGCCTGGGAGCGCAGAGCAAAGCGCCCTTGAGCCTTTGCAGTTTTTACTTCAGGTTTTACCCTCCCAGGGTCCTGGGTTTTGCTTCCTTTTTGCAAGGCAGATTCTGTTTCCTTCCTCCTTAGCTCCGATGGGCAGTGGTGGCAGCAGGAGCAGGGGCAAGGGAATTTCAAAATGTGATCTAGCTGCAAGAAATCGCTGCGAGCTAACAAGATACTGGGTTTGCGTAACACATTTTCAAGGATAGAAAAACTTTTGAAGTTTGGGGTGGGTTGTTTTTATTCATAGTTGGTAAACACAAATATAGGTGCTAATTAATACTTTCTCTTTTGTCACTTTACCTTCCTTTGGCTAGATAGCACTACTTTACTTTCTCTTTTCTTTCTGTGGCACGTGAGTCACCATGACAATGCACTGTTTACAGGGGAGCAAGGAATTCTGCAAGTATTGTGGCCGCTCTTTTTGTACAGTATTTCCTTCACTGGTGCTGCTGCTATCTGAAAACCAGCCTGTGTGAAAAGATTTTGTTCTTTCTGTATTTTGGTCAATATGGCCAAGCTACCATCCCTTTACAACAGGCTTTACAACATATTTTCTGGAGCGTACAAACAAGAAGATTTGCTGAGACTTCTTTTGGGTTAGCTTTTGCAAACTATTGGTAAACAAGGCATGGAAACCAAAGAAAAAAAAAATGGGAGATAGTCAAAAGCACAGATACAGAAGAAGCTAAACCTGCTTCAGACTCTTGTATTTAATTTTTATTTTTTATGTTGACAGCGAGCTTTTAAATACCCTTGTTTTCCCTATCAGGACTTTTTTAGAATGGCCATTCTTGATCTGCACTGTGTTTATGTACCATTAGAATTAGGTCATTTTAATAATAGTTATTTGATCATCATATATTGCTTATTTGATTTTTGCCTCCACTAAGACAAACTAGGTTACTTCCAAACAGTTTCTTGGTGTGGAAATCGTAGCAGCTTCCAATTAAAGTCCTTGTATTCATACCAGAAATGTAGTGCAAGATGGTGATGGAGACCTTTTTCTGTGAATGAAACACAATTCTTTTCAGCTGAGCTGTGGATTCTGGTGACTTTGAGTTTACTCTGCCTTTCTAAATACTATTCATAGACCACTTACAAGTAACTCACAGACCTGCAGCCATCCAGTGAGCAAATGGAATGAACCTAGAGCAAGGATCCAGGAACTTGAATGGTTTTGTCTCTGATCTAAACTGACTTTCTCCGATATGTTGGGTTGGACACCAACATTCTTTTTCACCCTTAAAGTATTGATATACATATTTACACGAATGTTGAGGATTAATTAGTTAATATTTGTACAGTACTTTGCTGATGTAGTATATAAGCCTTAAGTATTCATCCAATTATTTTTCCTTATTTCAGAGTCTTTGGAATAAATTTTTCCAGGATAAAGAGCTTCGAGCCATGATTGAACAAGATGTGACAAGAACGTATGTAGATCTTTAAAGAAATTTCTATATATAAATTCGGATATTGTGTTTTTATGTGGTATACATTATATTGTATTTTCTTGACTTTGGTTAGTGTAAATGTCAGGATTGTTGAACATGAATGTGTAGAAACATACATTAAATGTATAAAAATACAGCTTTCTTTGTGTGAAATTGAGAAAATTGAGTTAAGCATTAAACCCTGGAGATTTATTGGTATCATCGAAGAAAAGCTCTTCTAAATTAGGATATTAGGAAATGTACTACTGTGTGAAATTTAAAGTAGAGTTTTCCATGTGAAGCAAAGAGAAGGCAGGAGAAACTGAAAGGTCTTTTAATGAAATTATAGTCACAATAAAAGATTGAACAGATGACTTTATTTAATTCTTAACACATTCAATCAATAAAAAAAAAAGCAGTTTGTAATTAGTAAGGGTGATGTCACTCTTCTAGAGAACTTAAGCATTTCTATTTGTATTTATCACTTTTCTAGTGGTGTTTGTCACATATGCCTTTTAAAATTTGTCCTAATATTACTGTGATTATGTTTTCATCTTCTTGGCCCTTAGGTCCTTCCTGTTTAGGAACTTGTTTGACTTAAAACATTTGGTTCCTGAAAACATTTCTTTTCAGGGTGGAAGTATTGACTGATGCGTAAATCTGATAAAATTCTATTACTCATTTGCTACCACGTGAAATTTTACTGTATTGAAAATAGTTTTCCTTATAATTTGAAATAAGTGGTGATAGTAATAGATTTTACAAATCCTAGGATCACATATTTTCATTTACAGAAACCAAGTCATGCAGAAGAAATCATTGCTGTCTGGTTTTGGAATATTTTATATGTCCGTCCCTAGACCCGTTCTTGAATGCATTTTGCCATGAGATGTATAATTAAAATCTGAGTATGCTTTCATGTGCATTCTCACAACAGATGGTATTTTTTGTTTGTTAAAGGAAACAGTTCAGGATGTTCTAAGATTAAAATATATACGTATCTAAACTGTAATTGGAGAATGAAAAGTTGTATGGAGGTTATGCCGGATGTAAGACTTATTTAAAAAAAAAATATATATATATACAGATATATATACACACACACACAGAGTCCGGGCTTTCACTCTGGCAAGTGGCAGAGTGAGTAATATTCACTACTATCAGTAATAGTGACTAAAAAAAATTCCATTTATGCATTTATACAAAATAACATCTACTTGAAATAATAGCAGCATACATTATTTGTCATCAATATCACAATTTCAAACAACGAAGGAGCAAAACTTATCAAAGTAACATGAATTTATTTGATAAACTTCATGCATTTATATATACATTTGTTCACCTAATCATAAAACGTAGTGTGCATTTTATGTATACTTATGTATCTTTTCGTAAACTGTCATTGGTGTGAGAAGCAGTAAGTCCTACATTCCTTGGCTTTGCAGTGTAAGTACCCTCTGTTGTGCTTTTCATTTCCATTTTTCAAATAAATTCCTGGAGTTACAATTCAAAAAAATGTCATTACCTTACAATGCTATTTATTAAACATTCAAATAATTGGGTATTCTATTCAGTTACTGTAATCATTACCTTCTAGCTTCTGCTTCTTATTTAACAAATGTTTTTACATTGTTCATCATCCAGTTCAGTACTCCATCATCCAACAGCATCAAGTAAATAGTGCTGCAGACAGTGGTGCTAACTGCACAGAGTAGCAAACCAGAGTCCTGTCTATCAAAGCAGTAAAAAATTTACTCTGTACTATTTTTATTAGAAGTCTTTTAAGTGTAGTAATAATAGATGGGAAAAGTGGGTAGAAATACGGTTTTAAGATCGGTATTTGTTTAAATGTTCTAAATTTTATGATTCCGTTACCTAAAGGAATCGGTGCTAAAGTTTGTGTGCGTGTGTTCACGTGCATTTTGTGAATCCTTATCACACCTAATAATTCGATTCATAAAACATAGATGCTTATAGTTGTATTAATCATTCTTTCGAGTCTATTTACCTGAAGAATTCTAGAACACAAATCATCTCTGGCTAAAGTAGATGTCTAGTATAGGGCTGATGAATCATGCTGTAGAGAAGTGTGTTGGTCTTCAGTACTTACAAAGGACTTCTAGCTCACCTAGCTAACCGAACGGGAGTCACCTAAAGTCAGGGAACAGTAATCCAAGCCAAAATGTCTAAACACCGTTTTTTGCCTGTTGCATGATAAGAATTTCCAATATTTACAAGGCAAGTAGGGAAGGATTTTGTTAAGTTAGTCCTAACTCATTAGCGATCACCATTTCTAATTAATCCCCCGGCTTATTTTCGATGGTAGTTGACAGGTTCAGAATGGATTTTCCTTCAGTTGTCTAGAAACGTGTGCTTTTGAGCTGGAACCAAACACCATCTCTCTCTCTCTCTCAAGTGAGAAGCTTCTAAAAATGAGGGTGGGGAAGGAGGGCAAGGGAGGTTTGCTATAACGCGAGTAAAAGCCCTACTTTACGTGTCGATAGCAGTACCGACCAAGTCATGACTATAACGCTGCCTCCCATTGTTCTACTAAGACAGGAAGGCGTGTATGAGCTAGCACCGTTGTAACTCGTAACAGACTTAAGAATGCAATGACTAATTACTATCATTCAAAAGATGTGTCAAGGAACAATGCTGATTTATTTTGTGATGATTAAGAAGGTAAGTGATGAAGAAGAAATGTAAAAAGTATTCTGCAGAAATGGAAATCAGCAGATTGGTAGATGCAAGAGCAACTAGCTACCAGTCAAATCAAAATACCAGTCTGCTTGCTGGCATCACTTTACATGTCTGGGATGGTAAATGGCTAGATTTGATTACCCTCTTTCTCTCTCCAGCACTTTTAAGAAAACAAAATGCTTAGGGGGCACTCCCAGTAGACTAATCAAGTGGATTTCTTTTTTGTAGTATTTTGTAGTAGTACCGGACTACCTGGTTTCTGCTTCAGAAGTAACAATCACAGTTTAGGACAACAAAAGGTGTGTGAAGATGAATAGTGGTGGGTGCTGCTCTTTCAAACTCTCCAGCTCCCAAATGACAAAAAACCACCCCGCCCGTAAAAAAAAAGGTAGTGGAGAAGCCATTAGGCAGCTACATCCTTCCTAAGCATATGGAAGAGATGTGAAGAAACACCCGCCCATTAAGTATGAACACAGGAGAGAAAACCTAGTTTCTGTATAAGAGGATGGACTGCTGGAAGGGAGAGCTAGCTTTATACACCAATTTATTCCTTTTCAAGAATAAAAGTGAGCAACGAGGGGGAACAGTTATTATTATAATTCTTTACCAAACCTTTGCAGTTGCAAGAGCATCTTCCAATTTTTATTTTTTTTTTTTCCTGGTTTAGTAGCTTTCCCCATTCCAGCTGAGTACCAGGGCTGGGGAACATCAGGGCATGGGATCTGTTCCTGAAAGAAACGACAGTCACTCTGCAGCTGTGGTTAAGAGCCTCGTTTCTATCTGCCACCAAAGTTCTTTGATAAAGTATTTCTGCATCCTTGTATTTGGTTGCCAGCCTAAGTTTCATCGGTGTCAAAGTCTGGCTGCCCTTGGACGTGCTAAAGGAATGTTTTAAAAAATGGATGGTAACTAACTCACGCTGGCCTTCCATTTCAGAAAGCAGGGACTTGAATTTGTCGTTGTTCAATTGCAGCAGCTGTGGTGAAGCAGTCTAGCAAAGTTCCCATGCCCTCACGCTGTATTTCTCAGAAATGTAATTAAATTTAATACTCTAGTGTTCATGAAAAGTATTCTTACTTTTCCTGATTTGAGGATACCGTGTTTCTAAACCAGTGCTTTAATCATAAAGTGACATTCTCCATAAAAATCCATCCTGAACGGATAGTTCCCTCGTGATCTCTTATATTTACATTTACGATAATTAATACTTCAGCCAGCTTATTCCTGAGTTTGTTATTATCCTTTCTGTCACAATCTCTGGTATTATGATATCCTCACAGATATCTCTGTGTAATTTTGAGTTTTCTTTGTTAGTCTTCTCTTCCTAGACTCCATAGGGCAGGCCTGAATAACAGTCCTTCAAAAATAATCTCTTCAAACCCCTAAATTATGTCGATTGCCATCTGGTGTAATGCACTTTTGGTCTCAGCTGTGTCCTTCCTTTACAGTAATATAATTAGTACGAGTGCACACAACTTTCCAAACGGTGGTCTGCCATTACCCCCACCAGGTGCCAGGAGAGCGTTGCACCCCTGATCCCAGTGCCTTTCCCAGGACCTCAGCATTGCTGCGTTTCAGTGTCGCTTCGCTGCCTTGGCTCTCGGTTCAGGTCCTTCATCCAAGGATGTCAAAGCATCTTTCTAGCCTATAGTTAGTTAAGAGTCTCTGCTCACTTGTCATCACCTCTCTGAGATGACCACATTAATTCTTTACACTAATGGGTTTATTTTAAATAGTTTATTATAATTCCCTATATTGTTTCTCTATGACAGGCTTAATATAACTAGTCTAAAGTTTAGCATTGTAGCTCAGACCTGGGAAGCAGGAAGAACAAAATTTGCTTGAAGAACACTTATCTGAAATCTATGTTATTTCATTTTAAAACTGACAATGCTATAGCCTTTATTTCAGCAATTTAGCCTGAAGCACACTTTTCTTTTTAAGTATTCTTCTGGTTTTCTTTGTCAATCTTTTCCTTGCTTTTTAGTATTCTACCTTTCCAGATTTTTTGGTTGTATTTGTTATTGCTCCCTATAGCTGAATGTGGTTTGGGGTGGTTGCTTATGAAACATTTTTTGCCATCTAGTCATTTTTTCTGTAAGCCTGAAAACACTTTCGTGTGTGTGTGTGTGTGCGCATTTATTCATTAAAGTACATTTTACATAACCACTTTAGTTTCTACCTGCAACAGTCAAGGAGCAGGAGGCACGGGTGAGAGTTGCTTCAGAATAGTTACAGATTGTAAATATTTACATTTTCCTGGATTATCCGCAGGTAACAGGATTTTCCCAGAAGCTTTTTTTCCCTTATTCTCACACTAGGTCCACTTCATTCTATTTTGCTGGAAGGATATTTGCAATATCAGAGTATCAAATGGTTCCATAATTGTAAAATTTATTTGAGACAGCTACTAAAGACAGTGAAATACCTGATTGCATTGTACCACAAAAGATGCTAGTAAGGTATTTTGGAGCTTAGGATACTGGTCCTCCTGTCAATTATGAGACATGTTAATAATCTTGTCATTAAAATGCTCGTAATTTTTCAAATGTTCATGAAATATTGAACCCTGGTGTATGTGCTTCTTCTGACATACTCTTCTTTCTTTCTTCCATTTTATTCCTGTTTTAAGCTAGAATTTTACAAATTTCCTTCGCATATTGTAGCTCTTGTACTCTTCCTTTGCCTGACTTTTATTTTGAGAAAAACGAAGAGCAGAGCTAAGCACTATTTGTGAAACCGCAGGGCATACTGATGATCCAGTTTTCATTGCCAACCTAACACAGATTTAAAAAATGGGAGGATGTCGTATAAAGTGTGGGGTTTTATCTATGGAAATTTAATCTTGGGTACTTATTTTTCCAGAACCTGAACCGAATTAATCAATAAATGTTTTCAACAGTTGTGTTTTCAACTGGCTTGGTTTTATGAAGGGAGAAGTGTCTGCTTGGGGTTTTTGGTCACACTCCTTTTCTAAGTGCTCCTAGAAGTTTTAGATTCATTGGTGAAGGACTGACAATTGGTGGAGCCCTGCCTTGGGCTTCAGTTTCTCTTGGCATGCTGTGCGACCTGGCACCAGAACGGTCGGTCTGCTGGGCTGCTAGGTTGGGCAGTAAGAGTCTGTGTGCAGGAAGGACAGGGTGGATCTTCGCTTCAGTTATTGCCTCTCGTTCTGCCTCCTTTCATTCTGCTTCAAGTCACATTGTTAGGAACCAAGGAACCTGGTTCTTTAGGCAGGAACACACTCATACGGTGCATAGTTCTACTTTGGTTAGATTCTCCGAGTCATTCATTTTCAGTGGATTGGCTGTTTGTAAGAAGTCGACAGTTAAAATAGTCTGCCATTGTATTTCATCCTTGCATATCGCTAGTTTTCATTATATTAAAGGGGATTACTTATTTAAATATAACCAGTGATATCATCATATCTGTGTAGTGGACTGGTATATATTAAAGAGAGAACTTTGGTTGCAAAACAAGTCTTTAGAAGTATTCTTAATCTAGGATACCGAGAATTGGGAGTGGTGGGAATACAGACGAGGGAGGTGCTATTTCACCCACAACCCTTTCTAGAAGACCAACAACTGAGATTCTGTGTGCTCTATCGTTTACTTTCGCTGTATTTCTTCATTTTCAGCTTTCCTGAAATGCAGTATTTCCAGCAAGAGAATGTGAGGAAAATTCTTACAGATGTTCTGTTCTGCTACGCCAGAGAAAATGAGCAGTTGCTTTATAAACAGGTAATGAAAATACTGTACAGGTGGCATTCATTGACTCAACGTTTTCTGTACAGTTCGACAATAATGTAGTTCTGTTGTACCTGAAGTTGTATCATAATGCTAATCAAAGAGCTGCTTGTCAGCTGGATAGTAAGAAAAGTAAACTCATTGAATAACATATGCTTTTTCCTCATAACACAGTCCCTCAAATTGTTTTCTGTAATGTTGCTAAGTTGTCTAACTTCAAATTTCTTTATAAACATCTTTTTTTTCAGTGTTGGCTAAGAAAGAAAAAAAAAAAAGGTTTTCGCTGCTTAGGTAAAGGAAGAAAGCATGCAGCAGGACTAAAAATGGTACTAAATAAAGAAAAAACATAAACAGCAGCCTCAGAAATCTAGGCAAAGTTTACTATTTTAAATAATATTTTAAGTTCTTCCTCAAAGTGCTAAAGCTATGCAGTAGGTTAGTGAATAGATCCTTTATCTGACCCTGTAGCATCCCAAGACAGTGCAGCTGACAGATGCCTCGTGACTGAAGGATAAGGGTGCTCCAAATACCACATTTACAGTGTTACCTGAAGGGAGAGCCTGCCCAAACCATTTTTGATAAAATGGTAAAGAAAGCCTTAAAGCTATACTGACTATGCAGCTGTACAGGATGAAGGCTGAATTAATTTAGCATTTGTTGTGAAGGTTTTGAAGTGAGTATATGCTTGATACTAAATTAATACAAGGCTAATATGCAGAGCATGTTAGTATGTACAGTATAGATGTAAGTACGTTTGTATTTGTTTCTTCAGGCTGTTAACCTAGGGTGAGGAGGGACTGACAAACTCAGGGATACTCTGTACGCATGGACAAAGCATAAACTCTATTTTTCATGACAAGAATATTTTTCGTGACAGAAATACAGAGGTTCAGTAAATGGGAAGTTTTTTATAAGATACTGTATGCTTTCAGGCATGGTTTGTGCCCACCCAGTCCTCAAGCCGGGAAATCAGTGGCGTTTCATGAAAAAACCCGACACATGCAAGTCGAAGGAACAGTTAACTTCTGAAGAACCTCTTACAGCTTGTATCAGAAATCAAATATATGGTTATTTAGCCTATGAAATCTCTATCAGCTGGTTATTTCTTGTGTTTGACAGGCTGTGAGCAAGGAATAGTCTTGCCTGAGAACAAGAAAAAAGATGAGATTTGTGAGCTGTATTTTGAAGGGTACTGCTAAAGGAAACACTTCAGCAGTATTCAGCCTCCCCTTTTTAGTGAGTATAGACCAGGGTACTGATGATGGGGAAATGGAAGAACACATTCCAGCTAATTTAGTCTGTCATTTATTGAACAAGAAGTATTATTTTACTCTTTGATATGACTTAAAAGGACATAATTACCCTCTGCTCATATTTAAAATCCTCTTGATTTCTTACCAAGAAATAATACCTTTCTACATAAGGATGGAATATTTAGCCAGATCAAATATATATATATATATATATATATATATATATAAAAAAAAAGCCCTGTGTTTAATAACAAGCTGTTAAAGATATTATTTTCTACTATGTGACACCCCATTTAACATAGACCATATTGTTAATAGTTA
>JAVJGJ010000047.1:106920409-106943881 GCA_035590215.1 Microhierax caerulescens
TATATATATATATATATATATATAAAAAAAAAGCCCTGTGTTTCATCACAAGCTGTTAAAGCTATTATTTTCTACTAGGTGACACCCCGTTTAACATAGACCATATTGTTAATAGTTATGGGATTTTATTGAATTAATGAGACTGTTATCATGTAGTAGAATGTCTTGCTGAGTTAATTGAAACTGCAGAGATTATATAAATGGTATTAATGAACTTTGACTGCCTGATGCCTCAGCTTTAATAAAGACTGCTTGGTGGGCTAAATGAACATAGGCAGATAAAAGAACAGGTTCAATTTTGCGAGCCTACAGGCTGTTGACAAAGAAAACTTCTTTACCTCTGTTTTCAACTGGTGTGCATCAGTAGCACAGTAATTCCAGGAAGAGGTTGCCACAGGATTAAGGGGAGAGGTGATGTGCAGAAAACAAAATAAATTTGGATCATGAAAAAATGTTGATTTAATCTCTCTCAAGTGTGTTTAGTATATAACCCAAGTCTTGTGGTGGTGTGCCGAGTCCACGAAATAGCAAATGGTAGTGGTTTTCCTCTCTTGTGGGCATGTGTCACTTAAGAGCTTTTTTTTTTCCTTACCTCATTTTAAAAGGGTAGTTTTGTTTGTTGGTTTGTTGTTTTTTTTTTTTAATTAATGTTCCTGTTAACTTATTAGTAACAATCCTACATTTTTGTCCCATGTCCGTCTCTTTTTAGATAACATTTCTTTCATGTCCATCAGTATCCTTCTCTGAATTCGCTAATAGGACATAAGGGTTTGTGGTGGCAGCAGGAGATGTTTTTTTCCATCTTTTAGCAAATACCTATGTTGCAGTCAATCTTCCTGTCCTACTATTTTTATTGGTTCTGGTTTTACCATTGACTGAAGCCCCACTTCCCATAATAATTCACATTACTTCAAAGTCTAGCATATATTCTTGAAAATTATGAAGGTTGCCATGAAGTCATCAATAACAGGTCACCTCCAAGCTACTCTCTTCACAGTGACCTCAATCCAAAGCTCAAATTAGGGAGTTTGTCATCCATCATGGGACTGGTCCTGCTGTCCTGTATGAGAATTCTTCTGTCTCATTTGTGTGACCTCATACAAGAGCTACACTTGCTATTAGAATTTTAACACTTGGCCAATAAATGAAAACTTATACTTCTGTTTGTCAGCATCTGTACAGGACCTAATGTTTCTCTTTCAAAATACTTGGGAAAAGTTATAGTTCCTTGACAATTTGCATACTTATAAATGTAAATAAAATGTATCTGAAGCTTACAACATTTTATTGAAACTATTGCATAGCATCAGCATATACTCTTAGGAGAAGCAATCAATAATGTTTGTTTAATATGCATATATGCATGAAAGTTGTTTTTGTAGTAGGGTTTGTGGGTTTTTGACCAGCGTGAAGTAACATTTCATGTGATGAGGAAAAGGATATTTCTGTCCCTAGTCAAATGGAGTAGAATGTTATGAAGCTGTATTACAGATTTTAGAGACAGAATCCTCACTGGGATCTTTGAATTTTTAAATAGTAACTGTAAATATAAAATCTAAAGAGAATAGTATATTGTACTTGAGAATATGTAAAAATTACTCTTAGCATTCTTCTGTAAGACTGGTGCCAAAATTCTGGTACAAGTTACACAGAAAAGAAATAGTGACAATTAAGCTAAATCACTAGGCTAACTCTTGCTCATGATTTGTTTGCCCTTAGAGAAGTCAGTATGATTTTGAAATGCATTGATTCACTTTTCATTGTAGAAATGCTGTATTTCTGGTTTTCTTTCTAAACCATAGACTGTATTATGAAATCGATATTTTGTTGTAGCTGGGAAGTGTCATAAAATTATCTGAGCTCTGTCAACTTATTTATTAACACTAAAGAGTTTTAGTAAACTGCAGCATTGAAAAAATATGTGTGTGCATATTACACTGGTAGCTTTTCTTGCCAAGCTAAAAATCTCTAAATGTTTGAAGTACTCTTGTAACTGAAAGATCAGAGGTATTTTTTCGAAATCCTGCTATTTCATCATCTGTTTTGTTTCTGTTGTATGTGGACAGCCACATTATGATTCTACTTTATTATAAAGTTGATATATTATGTTGGAAAAATGTATGATGTGCTTTTATCTTCTATAACTAATTCTTTTATTCCTCTTTCTTTTTCTTCAGCTTATATGTTTACAGCTTAGGTGGTAGTTCTATTAGATAGTCAAGTTTTTGGCATTTCCATTTATCTTATTTCATGTTAATATATCAGGACAAATAAAAGATTAGACATGGAGCTGTTAATTAACCAGGGGCTGTGAGTATGTATGAAAGTACAGCCCAGGTTATCTACAGTTTATTTTAATATTTTTGCCATTTATATTTATTGTCTAATCCTGGACCTGTCTCCCCATCTCTGCTATTCCTTTCCCTCTTGGTATGACTGTAAGACTTTCAGAAATCTAAAGCTGTCTTAACTCATATTGTTGGGTTTGGGAATTTTACATCAGCTCCTCAAATCAAGTGGCTATACGGGCTTTTTTTTTTTTTCCCTAACTCAATTTCTGTTTATCCTTCATCTTCTGAAGTAGTCCCTAAAGGTTCAGAAATGGGAAGAGAAAGAAAATGTCCAGACTTCAGTAGTTTTGCTGTCTTTAGCTTTGTCCAGTCAACTCACTGCTATTGCGGCAACCCTACGCTTGATGCTGTAACAGTCGTCTCAGTCCTGAAGAAAGTAAAATTAAATTTCCTAGGATTTCAGTTGATAGCACACAGAGAAATTTCCAGACCTCTTGTTTTTTCTTCAATGCTGCTAGGTATTGGAATTTCCTCTTATGAACAGATAAAATTCACTAACATACCTCCAAGCACACTCCAAATAGATCATGATCTAGAGGGGGCTTCTACATCTACCTCCATGCTTAATTTAGACCACTTAAGGAAAATCTCCATTATTTCCAAAAAAAGTTATAGCTGTTTAGTAGTTAATGGATCTGCTAGATACATATGAAGCTGATAAGCTATCTCACTGATACGGAATACTCCTCAAATGCTACATAGACTATCAGCTGATATACCAGCGAAGCAGCAGTGTGACTGCACAAGCGTGTAACTCTTCCGTTGCTCACATCTGTCCATCACTTAAAGGGCTGGAAAAGCAAGTGGAGAAGCTTCCTAGCTTGGGACTGCAGGCACAGAAGTAGAACAGCTCCGGGCTAGGGACTGGTTATTGGACTTCCAACGGCAACGTGAAATGCGTGTGAGCTTGGTGGGCCATCCCCAGTGCTCTTTCTGCTAACAGTGTAGACAAGATGCTCTTCCTGGCACCCCTGTCTGCCCAGAGCACTCACCTGGAGCTGGGACTGAGGCTCCACTGGTGAAGTAGTTGCACCTTTGAAGCGGAGCCCTGCTGGCAGCACGCTCTTCCACCTATAGCCAGGCAAAGACTCCAGCCAGAGCAAGGCCCAGCAAGGATAAGCCGGGGCACCTGGCACCAAGCCCTGGCTGCAGCTGGTGTTTGTGGGCTGGGGTCGAGTTCCCTCCCGTTGGAGCGATCCCTGTGTCTAGAGGCAGCCGGCCAGGTCTCAACCCTTCATCCCACATCCCTTCCATCGCCAAAGAGCTCCCTCACTTCTTTTGTACGGCTGACCCCTACCCCAGCCTATAGCTTGCATAGTTCCTGCCTGCTTTGCTGGTCCACCACTGGGAGCCCAACCCAACATAACCAAATCCCCCGGTTATGATAACCACAAATCCTCCTTTTCCCTGATCTAATCTGAGGGAAGGGGCTGAGTATCTGCTGAAGACGAGGCTTCGTTTTGCAGGCTGTAGTTTCACCTGCCAGCATGTTGCTGCTTGCCAGCTGCGTTGCTTGTTTCTGAAGCAGTTGCTTCTCTTGCTGGTAACAAATTACAAGCCTCAGGTGAACCAAGGCAATGAAGACCTCTTTTTTGTTCCTGGTGAGCTCTGGATGAAAGCATCAATGTCTGGCCTAGGTGGCTGAGCCATGCTTCTAATGCTGGCCCAAGTTCTTGACTATCCACCAGTTTTTTCTGTCCTGATTCCTGCATGTTTCTATTTTTTTTTTTTTTCTGTAACTTAATATAGATTGCATATGTAAATAATAGTCTGTAGTGGATCAGAACCAGGTCTTCCATGCATTGCATTATGAGTTTATTTGTAATATTGATGTAACAATTTTTAAAAAAGGGAAAAAAACCCTCATTTTATTTCTCACATCTGTAGGAATGAAAGTTTCATTTTCTGATTTCCCAAATAACTGTCTTTATCTCCTCTGAAGGCTACTGTTACACTTCTATCTATGGTTTTGGAACGTTATCAAATAAAAATATTTTTAAATTTTGTAATTTTTCCCTATTGCAGATCTTTGTACTGTGGATCATGATGGTAATTACCATAAACAAAATTCATATTTATGAACGTAGATTTTGGAGTAAACTGCCAGGTGCAGGGTTGCCTACCATTGCCAGTTGGTTGTCTGTTGTGTTAGAGAAAGGGAGAATAACTTGCTTCTGTATATTACAGAAAAATACACACTTGGATTTAATCAGAATTTAAGATAAAAACCATTGATTGTAAAACTGTTCTATTAAGACTGTAAATGTTCTTATTTTTAGTTACTCTGCACCTAATATTGCTGGCTGCCTGATGCTATGCATTAGGAAGTAGTAGCTGACTGGAAAATCTTACTATACTTTTGCTTCCTTTATGTTTAGGGTATGCATGAACTGTTAGCTCCGATTATCTTTATCCTGCATTGTGACCACCAAGCTTTCTCACATGCCAGTGAAGCAGCACAACCAAGGCAAGCATTGTGTTTTATTTGTATAGTATTAAAATTCACTTTAATTTGGCTGGGCTAGAACTTACAAATATGTGTTCCTTAATTCTTTCTTTATAATTGATAAACTGATACAGAAATTGTTGCATCCTCATGCTTGGATGGGAATGCCCTTATTTCATCTTCTCTATTATAGCTTCTGAAAGGAGGATTAAAAGTGTAGACATTGGCCCCTTCATAGGTATTAGCTGGCAAAAAAAGGGGAGACAAGAGACCTAAGGAAAATCTTAATCAAAAAGCTTACATACCTACCCACCATTTCACCTCATTGTTATTGCCAGAAATGGTTTTGGTTTTGTCATTGCAGAGAGGAGGCAGATTAGAGCGCTACAGACACAGAACAGACATGTTACCAACTCTTTTTCCTTGTATCTTAAAAAAGAAAAAAATCAATGTAGACAAATCATTGTGATTGATATTTCCTTCATCACCAGCAGCGTTGTAGCTGCAATCTCTGACTGTCCTTTGACTTGGTAGTAACATTAAGTTTCGCTATTGATTCACCATTTCACTCAAACTGTGTGTGTGTATAATCATACACGTATATAAAATATTACATCACATATGATTGTGTCAACCAAATTCAAATGCTTCTTTTCTTGCCGTATATGTAAATCTTCTATTCTTTTTTAAAGAAACTAGTTGCCTTCTTGTATCACCTGTGATATTTGGGTAATTTCTTTTCATTTGTCTTTATGCATTCTCTTTTGGAGTCTGGCAGTGAATAACAGCCGATTTAATTACAGGCACTGTGGAATAAAACCTCTGTTAGCACCCTTCAGTGTGACTGTCCAAAGGCAGTTAAGCACAAGGATGGAGATTATTTACAAGTGTGTGTTCCTATTCAATGTCTGTCCTTAGATATCCTGAAATTACCTAGAAGATGCTCTTCAGTGCTTAGTAACTTAAAATAACGACGTGTTATGCACAGCATTCTGCTCCATCCCCACTCAAAAAGTAGAGCTAAGCAGCAAAGTAGATGGAAAAGAGGTGCTGTCACTGATTAATTGCTGTTAAAGTACAATAAAAATACAGGCTATTAAAACAAAATAAATTAATGTTTTGATACTGCATATTTGACCAGTACCCATATTTTTTTGTTGTTTGGGACAAACAGTGATAGATTGTGCAGCAATCAATTATTCTAGATCAAGCATATTCAAATAATACATTGTGACATTCAGTAATTTGTTATTTGGAATAATTAGATGGTTACTTCATTGTAGTGCAGACAAGGCAGCTAATTTGTTTTTGATCTTTATAAAAAGGAAAGACTTCATTTGTTCAATGGAGTTGCTCTTTTTAATTAAAAAGGCTAGTTTTCTCATTTGCACTTTATATGAAAGTTGGCTTATAAATACATAATAGTACATGCAGAAAGCTGACCAAAAATAAACATTCACATTTGGATTGTTCACTGTTGCCTTTTTCAGTGAGGAAATGAAAGTTCTTTTGAATCCTGAATATCTGGAACATGATGCCTAGTAAGTTTTAACAACTTCCTTTACATTTTATTTGCTCTTATTTGTAATACATTATTTAACACCAAGTTTCTGGGTTTTTCCTTTTCAGTGCAATGTTCACACATCTTATGAAAACAGCAGAACATTGGTTTTCGACTTTTGAACATGACAGTCAGAAGGTAAATACTGGTCTAAGATGTATTTGTTGTGGGTTTAAGCAAATTATTTTTCATCTGATTGAGTTAATTTGAAGCTAATAAGGCATGTTCTCTTAAACAACTTGGTTAAAGCAGGCTCAACCACGTTTATATTTTTTAGAGGTTCTTCAGAATTTGGTCATAAGCATCCATGGAAAGTTTTCCAGTTGAGAGTTCCTATCTGTTGCAAGATCGCTTGGTAATCAAAAGCCAAATGTGCAAACACAGATTCTCCTATGTGTGAGTGATGCTCTTGAGTTGCAGTCTGAAGAATGCCTGTCATAGGCACGTCTGCGTGCCCAAAACCTGTGTAAACACGGTATTAAATAAATGTACATAGGCAGTGTTTAACATACTGAGGCATGAATTGTTTTCAGCTGCTTACAGTATAAACAATTTGCTGTGAAACCACAACTTTAACCAGGCTGTTCATCAAAGGTCAGGGTGCATCTTTCCCTGACTTCATCACTCCATTTTGTTACTTTTTTCCTTCTTGACCTCAAGATATTCCAACAGGGAATGCCTGTGCCCTCACATCGCCTGTGTAGCTATGCAGATGCCGCCGTATTTAGTATGTTGCTTCTTTTCGTAGAAAAGCTTTTTCTGTGTTCTGAGTTTAGTTCTACAGAACTGTTCTTTGCAGGGACCTTCTAGGGACCATCTCGCCCCGTTTTTCATGCATCGTATGAGAGACAGTTCCCTTAGTCCACTGTTCAGTGTTTACTTTGAGTACTTTTTTCCCGTCTCTTTCCCTGTTAAAATTTCTCTCTTTTTTAAATTCTGAAGAATGATCTGTGTGATGGAGTTTATGTAGAAGGCTCTAGTAAGACACAGCCATATGACAGGTATTGCCAAGATTTTCAATGTATTATATCCTAAAAGAGTTGTCCTCCAACCTTAGTTCCAGTTTGATTCGCTTCAGCATTTTTCACATAGCCCATGGGGTGAGTGTGTAGAGTTACCAAAAAAGTAATAAGAATTTGGTTGGTTTGGGGCATCCACATGTGTGCACAGAGCCCATGTGTGCAAACTTAGGGAATACTGGGCTGAGCGGTGGGTTTGCCTATCTGTTGAAGAAAAAGGTTTTCACCCAAGACTCACATAAAAGCTTCTATTTTCTTTAAATGTTTCAATGTATTCGTGTATATATTTTATTAGACATGGAGCACAGGCATCTTGGCCTTAGATATCTACATTTATAAATTACTGTTTGGATTGGAGTTTTTACATAATTCTCATTAACTAAAGATAAAGCATGAGATACAAATTTTATGAAGTTACTACACAGTCACTTTTATTCCAACAACAAAGCTGTGAGGCATGTTTCTCTGGAGTGTAGCTTTTCAGAATTCAGTGTATTCAAATGTATTTGCTCCAATTTCTGTGACAGAGGTGATAAAGTCTGAGGCTGAGTTTTATTCTGGGAAATAACTAGGTCTGCTTACAGATCTGCAGTGCTTCGGTAGAAGGTGAAAGTTTACATTGCCCTTTCCAGTACTTTCATGGCATAAAAAATTAACAATGCAAAGCGCAGGGATTAATATCTAGTTGTTTGTTCTTGTTCTTTGCAAACATGTCTAATCTTTAATAATCTTTTCTTGTACGTATGCCTTTTACAATCATGACTTTGAGGGTTAGCTACATAATAAAGCCTGAATCTTCACAAAGGAAGCAATGAAAGCGTGTTCTCCGAGAGACATGTTACATTTTATAGCCTCTAACAGTTGGTTCCATTACTCCCAATTGCCATTAGAGGAGCTTCTCCAGCTACTCCATTCCCTAGTGGTTAATGAGAGAAATCTGTCCGTGGTTTAGACGTGTGCTATGTCCTAGCCTCTCTTTACTGCTGTAGCATTTGTTTCCTAAATGCATGAATACATAAATGCTATTAGTATCGACTGCCAGCCATTCCAGTTTGTGTTGTGGTAGGTGATGTTTTGTGGCAGGATTTGGTGACTCTGTTCCTAATCCTTGATCTCAGTTTTTCAGCTGTGTTTCACTGGTGTCCATGTTTAAACTGCTCTTAGAGGTTAATCTGATGCTGTCCTGTAAACAGCTTAGCACATCTCTGAGCCATCCCTCTTCTTGTCTGTTTATCGTGAACCTCATCCCTTTGGGATCAATCGTTTGTGGTTTGTGTTAGCAGTAGACAACTAAACCCCTGCACTCAAATTATTTCCAAGACGTAGAAGTTCACAAAAAGAAAACGGATGTTTTGTCTCATGGTGACTTAATAGATAGTGAGTACGGGCAGGGGCGTAGCATCGTGTTGTCCACTTGGCTTCTGTGCTTTAGGCACAGACACTCAGAGACACTGTGAGTCACTTCTAGTTAAACATTTTGGCAGCTGGTTGTATTAGTTTGTTTGAACATCTTTCTGTTTGGGTTGTTTGTTTTCACACCAGCTGATGTGATTTTTTGGAGCAATTTCAACTGACTAGATGTATTGCCATTTTCAACCAAACTGCGTGAGAGGAGACAACAGATATATCCACTCTGGTCACCCACTGTCCTTCTTGGAGGAGCGCTCCAATTCAGGAGGCATGGACAGTCAAGGCATTGATTGCAACTCCTGTCCCCACAAATGCTGTCATGCTTTGAAGATTTCTGTTGATGACGTTTCTGAGATGCTGATGAACTGCATTTTGGTGGATACCGTTTACTCCCCTCATGCTTTTTTAAATGGCAAGCCAGCATATATTATTTGATGCACTTAGCCATGTAGCTAGTCCGTCAGCCTGACAGTCAGCAGTGTGTCAGTGCTGCATTATGCCAAGGTGCACAAATGCTGCAGGTGACAAATAACTCATTTTGCCATTCCTCCGTAAGAGGAAGGCTGCACTAGTTCTGACATTCAGAATCTTACGGCACTTGAGCCAGTGTCCAAAAGCCTCTCTTCTAGTTTTGTAAAGATGGCTTTAAACCCACAGACAACTAATGATGTAAAGGTGAATCTGAGTAACTAGCTGGTCTTCTCATATTACAAGTTCAAATAAGTAGAAAGATTCTAATGTTGAGATTTCTATGCAAGGATCTATGCCTACAATCAAGAAAAGCTTAAAAGTACAGATCTTTGGAGTCATGAGTGCATGCAGTGGTCGAGCTGAAATTAAACTTTATTTGAATAGATCAGAATAAAGTTCATACCCTAGATGTGTGTCAACTGATGGAACATGCACAGTCTATGAATGTGTAGTATTACAAACTTCTATGATTAGAAATTGGTATGTTTGCACAAAAAATTACTCCAGACTGACATTTAACATTAAGGCAATGTTCAGATCATACTTTTAAGAGTGTTTTTCTGTATAGATAGAAGAGATTAGTGGATACTCTTTTCCAGTATTTTGCATTCTAGCACATGACCAAGAAAATAATGAAATGGGTCTGAAATAACAGCAATAGGAAATAACCATACAATGGAGAAACAAAGAAAAAAAAGAAGGCTTCCTGATTTGGTAATAAAGTTACTAGAATAATTAAAAAGGGAGGTAGGAGAAATATCCTTTCTCAATGTACCTGCAGCTGTGAAGAACTTTAGTATTTAATTAAGTAGCAACATTTCTTATTGGTCCCCAAGATGCTAGATGTTTTATTTTAAATTTCTGTTTGGTAGAACGGATAAGATGTTGAATGGAAGGATGCCATTTCAGTGAGCTTTGTTTGATAGTCCAAGGGAGCTTTTGTCAAGCAATTTGCTAGGGCTTCTTAAATGAATATGTCTTGGTACCACAACAGCATTGCAAGACCACTGCACTGTAACAGATCAGTCCCTTTGCTGCAATTGCCATAGCAAAGCAACAATTAAGCAGATTTTAAGATACAATTTATAATCAATCAGATCCTTAAATAGAAACATTTTACCTGAATTCACTGCTCAGCATCATACCGTATTTTCTGCAGTACAGAAATGGAATCATTAAGGAAAAATATTTCGAGCAAAGGAGATCGACATAAAAAATTAGCTTTTTGGTAGAAATTATTAAATGTTCAGTGCCCAATTGAATGTTAAACCATGTTGTAAATGATTGTGAAATATGGGTACTGTGCTTCCTTCCTCTTAAAATGTTGATAGAGAATGGGATTGAAGAGGGACTATAAGCATAGCAAACAACCTTGGGTATAGTTTGTACAACCAAACTTTGTTACTGAATTTTAAAAATAATGTGTTTTTCACTGTATTGAACCAAGTGAATTCATCTTTCCACAATATAAGCTGTAATGAAGTCTTCTGAAATTATTAACCCTTTGACCTCGATAATGCTTCTCTGTCAATATACTGAGCAAAAGGGTTAGAAAAACAGTAGCTATTTTTTAAAATGAAGCTTTCATTCAGGTCAGAGCACCATGATGACAGATTGTAACAAAGTCATTGCGAAATCTTCTCTACTTACTGTTCCAATTTTCCCTCTTTTATAACTTTAACATTGTTTCTGACAGCTTAATTCTCCATTTCCCTTTCCCCAATCTTTCTCTCAATAGGTTTGACTTGTTCTGTTTCTCATCGTCCTTTTTACGTTTCCTATTCAGTGTGGTTTATTACTTGCTGCATTTCTTTCTAGCATTCTGTCTCTTTTTCAATAATGCTTCACTCTTTTGCAAGAGTAAATTTAAAGCGGTATCAAGTCCAAGGATTCTAACACTCCAGTAGTTTTCTTCCTCTGTTTTCACGTGGTGCGCATCACATTCTAGATCGTGACACAGTTTGCACAACCTTCAAGTCCAACCAGCTACCTTCTGTCAGGTTCATCTCACTGTTCTTTTTCTTTACTGTTTTGTAAGTCTTCTGATGCTTTATCATATCAAAGGTGTGTAGATTTGGAGGTACAGCCACCAGATTTTCTGAGCAAGGAAAGCCTGTTTAGGAAGGATTGTTTGAAAGTAAGTTATTTCCTATTTGGTATGCAATTTATTGTCCTCTAAGGGCATATATTCTCTACTTAAGTTACCATTTATCTGCTTTGCTGTGGACTGACTCAGACTGATGATATTAAAGCTAAAATAAAGCTGTCAACACTTTGTCAGAGCACGAAAAGTAAAGCACGCACATAAAAACTGACTTGCAGAACAAGGGGATGAACCTTGGCATGCCTGGGAAGGGGATTCCCACAGTACCTTCAACAGAAGTGGATAATTGAGATTCCTCTTTTGCTGGAAAAGAAGCGAGTTATTAATATTTTTATGTTGATTTGGAAGCCAACGATTACAACAGAAAACAAATCTCTGGTAGACAGTCCCATTAGACAGCAAGGTTTCATGGAATGTTCTGTCTCCCCCCGTTTTCTGTGTCTGCAGGAGAAGGATGTGATGATTACACCTATGCCATTTGCGAGGCCACAGGACTTAGGCCCATCTATTGCTATTGTAGCGAAGGTAAACCAAATTCAGGATCATCTGCTGAAGAAACATGATATTGAGCTGTACATGCATCTGAACCGACTGGAAATTGCTCCACAGATTTATGGACTGTAAGTGTTTGCAAAGCATTATTTCATTTAATTCCTTCTATTTTATTTCGTTGTATTAGGATTATTTTTTTTTTCCCTTAAATTTAGGATTAGAGGAATCGGGCTAAAAAGGAGTACTTCTTATATCTCTTAGATTTTATTCAGTTGGCAGCATTACAGTAAATGGCACCCCAGTGTTGTCTTTGTGACAGTGGCATTCCCAGTGCAGATAAAGTCTGTTCAGCTGCAGGTTAGAGAACTTGATGAAGACCCTCAGTGCCGTGATGAAGGACGTACTGAATCAAATACATATTCTACCTGTTGTTTTTCTGTAAGAAGAAATGCGGTAATAGGACACAAAGAAGTAGGCAAGGAGAAAATTATTAGCGTTGTATGGTTTACTTACTTGATTTTAGTATCAGTGAAGTTTCCCCTACTGTAATAACGGGGTTTGGGATACCAGTAATACAGGTGTGATGGGGCATGTTCCGACTTCAGGCATGGAGATAACAGTGCCTGTCTGGACTCAGCCCAGGTAGTCCTTTTGTAGACTCAGTCCAGGTAGTCCTGAATGGCTCAGATCCATTCAGCTGGTGGTGTATTATGTACCCCCATTCTGGGGGGGTGTGGGGGGGCGGCTATTGGACCAGGTATAATTTTGGATGTGGTCTTGTCCATGTGTTTGCACAGCATTGCAGTCCAGGCTGCTACAGTCAGTGTGGGTCAGCACGGAGCAGGCAGCTCGGGTGAGCCATGAGTAACTGTGGATTGACTGTGGGTCTGAGGAAGAATTTTGCCTTCAGTGTCTGGAATTCGAGACATTTCATTTATTTTGATCATTCCTTAAAGAGCTGGCAAGCCATATGTGCAGTTGCAGTGACAGAAAAATGACACTTTAATTTTTTTTATTTTTTTTTTCTCAGTGCTTTAAAGTAAGGTTGGCTTTGCCTTAAATGAAAAAAAGAAAGGTTCATGTATAGGTGTGAATTTCCAAATGTAATTGTGGATTACTTTTAACTCAATAGAAAATGTAGAAAGGGAGGGAAAAGGTGACTGTATAAATGTCAAGCCATAACTGCGACACTTAACAACATAAAAGTCTAATTTGATGTTGTAGTAAAATGGAAAAATGCTGCAACATAGTATATAGCCTCAAGAGAAGAGTTGAACCTAAGACTAAGTAGTAGTCCCAAACTTGCAAATAACATATATTAGGAAGATAAATGTAATTCTACAAAACTCATTTAAATAGTTTTGATAGGAACAGGTTACGGGGAGAGGAAGAATAAGCCAAGTAAAGTCAAGGTATTAAAGGTATGAAGAGGACAGATTGTCCTCTTACAGTATTTTTTGCATAGTACAGAGTTGTGTATTTTCTTAATATCTTCACGAGTCTGGAGGAGAAAGCAAGCATCCCTAATATACTTCAGGGGTAGTAATGAATAAACAGGCAGTATAAATATCAAGGAAAACAGAAAGACAGTGTTTCTTTTTTATGAAGGCTTATGAAAACACACAGAAAATAAAGTAAGATAGACCTCAGAAATTTACAAACAGATATTTGGGGGCAAAAATAATTTGTACTGTAGATATTCGCTTCAGTATAAGATTCTGCCTTGCAGTAAGAGAAATAATTGAAATAAAAAATTATAATTCCGCTCAAAACATAACATTATAATAACAGAAGAACAGTGCAGTCTGGTGTGGCATAAATAGAACTGAATCTGAATAAAGGAATTTACAGTTAAGAGAATGAATTATGAGAGAAAGCTTCAGGCTGACTATCAGGAAAACCTTACTAACAGGGAGCTGTTAGACTGTAAAATAATATATCAAAATTAACAAAGGAAAAAACATCAGAATACTTTAAAGACAGGCTTTGAAAAGCTCTCAGAAATGGGTAGTCTCATAGAGAATGAGTCTGCATTGGCAGAAGAGGAAAGTAGGTTGCCTGTGAGGTCATATCCTTCTCTGATTTCTGATTAAATATAAAGGACAGGAGAAAAAGAAAGGGAAAGGAACATGACTGTTGTATTATTCTCACCTTTAATGATGTCTGAATGCTTCAGAATAGTGATTTCCAGTAGTGAGCCAGCTGACAGTCTCAGATGCTGGATCTTTTCCTGTATTTAACATTTCTTGAACTAGAAACAGCATTTCTTAAACATAATAGGTTATTAATAATTGCTAAACCTAACCCAAGTGCAGAATTCATGTGAGCTTTTTGTTGAAGTTTATTGTTTTGTTGAAGTTTGTTGGATTTGCCAACAATAAATATTCATCTGTCAGCCTTGGTATCACTCAAAAAAATATACAAATGGTAGAAGAAAGACTGGGAACTTCCTTCAAACGATATTATGGCGTTCCTGGTGAAAAATATCAACCCAAAAGGCTTGTATTTAGTGGCAATCTTCCCTAGCTTGAACAAGTTACACAGTTTACTTACTTAAAAAAATAGTATTTTATACTTTGCATCCTTCTACCATCTTCTGGGGCAAGGTAGAAACAATTCTTTATTACTCTTTGTATTTTTATACAGTTGATTTCAACCTTTGATGTTTACAAATAGTCCTTTTATTTCTTGAACACTAGGGAGACTTGTTCTGCTGGGTCAGGTACCCTAGTCTGTTGTACATTTCCATCTTCAGAAACTGTCCTTTAAAATAAAATGTGGTTACACACTTCTTGAAATTACGCTTGCCTGCTTACAAAGCCACGTTTAACAGCCATTTCAGTATATTTGGTACAAGTCATGAATTTTGGTTGCTATGCAGTAGTGCCAAGGTTGTATGCTGGTTTTGCTGGGAAAAGTGTTTATTCTATCAGTGTGAAAAATCTTTTTTTTTTTTTCTTCATCAGTTAGTCCCCTGCAAACCGTGGTGTCATTTGCCTCAGCCTAGTATGCCAGGCTGCGTGCTGGGAGGTGCTGCCAGTTTAGAAAACATCTCTTCTCTGGCTAGTTTACGTTTTGTGAAGTTTTAGCTTAAGGGAGTGGATTTCTTTAACTTCTGGAGGGCACCAGTAAACAGACTTCACAATACCTGGCTATCTCATTTCAGGGATGATCAGAAAGAGAACGACGTTAGGTATAGCAAGGTACGCTAGGGTCCTGGCTGTGCCGTACTTCTGTGCTCTGGTCATTCGAGGTGGTGACACAGATGGTAAGTAGCAGCCTTAGCACAGGAATTTCTGTAGCTGGAAATTTTTGTGAGACCACGGAGTCATTCACTTGCAGTCAGCTGCTGCGTATCCCTGTGATAATTATTCAGCTGCTATTAATATCAGCTGAAATGGAAGCAGCAACACAGAGATAAAGGATTTGTGCCTTATCATGCTTCAGTCTTCTTGATTTGCCATGTCTCTAGCTTGTTTTTAGACCCTGAGATAATGTTTTGCGGAATAACATTGTTTCATATTCCTGTGTAGCACTGTGTATTGCATACAGTCTAACCAAACTATAATAATTATCTATTCGTATCTAATTTTGTGCTTTATAAAGTAAAGCACAAGAATGGTTTGAAAATAAATTGGAACTGATTACATCAACAGTTCAGTGACATGCTTCCCGATAATAAACTTTTCTTTAAATAAAAACAAAAAAATGCTAAGATTGAACAAAAAGATTGAATACTCTGAAGGGTTTACAGATTGAATATTCAGTTTAATTGTAAAATTAGATGAGTTAACAGTGATTAATATCCCAGATTAAATGATAGTCTAGTGTTAATTTCTTTGAAACTTACTTCTAATTCATGTTAAAGTACAAAATAATTATTGCAAAACAATTCTGCATTTTCTGCAGCGGCCAGTGTTTGCAGTGGTAAATTAAGCAGCTTGTGCTCTCAGCTTGAGAAGGGACAAGGTTTGCAGAAAGTCTTCATGTACCTCTATTTCAAGACATTTTCTTCCATTTATAGTAATTTGTAGTAGGGGACTTCTTTTACATTTCATTGAAAAGATGAATCAATTGGAAAAGTATCACAGAGTATCATTATTACTACTTTATTTTACCTACCAAGGGTTTCAGGGTGAATTATATTGCGTCAAATGAAATTCTCATAGAACTGCTTGCAATAGGTACAGCCAGATTATGTAAATATATATGATACGGTTGTATAGAAATAATACACACAAAGGTAATGACAAGGCATGAGTGTAAAAAGCTTTATTTAAGGACAAAAATTAACTGTTGGCATAAACTCACTAGCTTCTGCATCATAACACTGATGACAGTATTATATTGGTTAAGCAAACTCTTTCTAAGCACATATCCAACAGACAATAAAACCCATGCAGAAGTGAGCGTAAATATTTCATGATAGCTTAATCTCCGTGCAAAAAAGGCCTTCTTAGAACATTCAGTGCCGATGACTTTGCCTCCCGCTGCCACTCTGCTTTACGATGATCAATCAGATAGACATACTGCCTACTGCGGTTCAAGATGCAGTTTCAGCCCTTTAGGCTGATACCACAATTATACTTCAGGAAGAAGCCTCTCTCTTGAAGCAAAGGGGAGAAAAAGAAAGGGGGGGAAAAAATGAGAAGGATGCAAACTAAGTTACAGGGTAACTAGGCACGAGTGTAGATTGGAAGATAGCATTGGAAAGGTTATGTTACAGCAAAGTCAACAGCAGATGTGCTGCTCCACTATTACTATTCTTAGTTGCTTTGCTATGAGCACTGCTATGGGGCATCCACCTGTTTTAGTTTCTCTCCCATGCCATTATGGTACCAGGCAGTATTCTTTTCCATAACCATCTTGGTCTCTGGAGGGAGAATTTAAAGGATTTTACCTATGCAGTAAAGGAACATAAATCATATTCATTGTATCCAGGAGAAAAAGAAAAAAAAAAAAATCCCACTAGTCATCAGAATAAGAAATTTTCATGATCTCCAGAAAAAGTAGATCAAAGATCTACTGCTTGCTAAGGAAAACTTTACAGATGATCCAGGATGTCTGGGTTTATTTTGGATTCTCACACTTCACCCCCAAAAAAGAGAGATAATATATGTCATGGTCCAAACCAATTACAGTTCCTCTGTAGTTTTTAATCCAGAGTCATCAATTAATTGGACAGCAATTACAATAAAAGCAACTTTGAGCTATTGTGTATGTAGCAGGGGAACCACCAAAGTCTGGCCTTGCTATTAAAATAAATGAGTATCTAACAGTGGCTAAGACTAAGCAAATACAAAGTCTTTCTGAACAAGTGGTAATTCTCATTTGAATGTCCAGGACCAAATTAATCCTGAATTTAGTAACTGGTATTGCTGTTGATTTCCAGTAATGATTTTCTGTTTGACTTAAACAAAGCATTACATATAAAGCAGGTTTTAATGGAATATAAATCCCAACTTGTCTGTCAGTAGAGGGCTTCTTAAGGATTTAATGCCGGATGAACAGGCCTTTCTAAGAAATGTTATCATCCACTGTTGGTTCCACAAATTAAGAAGAGATACAGCCTAGTGGATTTTTAGATAAAGCTTTTGGGGTCTGACTCAGACATCTGAAGACTTCGCTACAAATTCTGTCTTGCACAGTGAAAAAAAAAAAAAGAAAAAAAAAAAAGTGTTGTAAGAAGAAACCTGTACATTCAAAGTTAGGTGGCAGAAGAAAACACATCTGAAGCTAATTTAGAAAGCTACAACATATTTTGATAGAGAGAGGGATTGCCTCACCTACTGTTGACATACCCACTGTACTGTGATGGTTTACTAACTCAAAAGATTTGCTCTGTGTTGATAAATGTGGACAATTCTTGAAGCCTCAGAGTAGGTATCTTAGTGTCAGGCAGCAAGCAAATCCTATTAGCTCTAGAAGCTCTTTTCTTTTTTTCTTTTCTTCTAGAAGCTCTAAAAGCTGCTTTTCTTGTGTTTTGAAGTGAGACTACTCATCCTTTTGTGTTCTTAAATGATAGATATCTCTTGCTCATTGCTGAGCTTCTCCAAAAAGCTTTCTGGTCTGTTGACTGAAAAAATATGTATCTCATGTTGTGCCGCTTATCTTGTGTGTTAGGTTGAAAACTATAGTATGATGAACCTCCGATTTTATCTTCTTCCCAACTGTCACAAGTAGTATTTTAGTCTTACCTTAGACTTAAGATTTTAACATATACATAATGTAAAAGCCCGCTCTATAAACAGAATGAAGGATTGGTTGAGGTGTCAAAAGTGTTCATCAGAGTTTTACTCTCCTGCTGCATAATTATGTGCTGAGATGATAATGAGTAGTACTGGATGGCTGTGAGGATGGAATGCAGATTTGTCATTATGTTGCTTCTTGATGCAGGTGATGTGCTTCCCATATGAAGTACAAGGAATTATCTTTATCTGGGAAAAAAACAAGCAAGAAAGCTTCCATTTTGACTTTTGTCACATCCTCTTAAAAAAAAACCAAACAACCACCACCACATCTGGTGGCATTACACATAAGCGGGCTTAGAGACCAGTGGATTTGCATAGAATAAATATCTTCTGAAACCTGTGATGAATTTAGTAGGAATATATACAAGTGTTTGGAAGGTTGTCTGTCTGTTTGTTTTTTTTTTTTTCCTTTTGTAGTCAACAGCTATTGACTCTAAAAGCTGAACAATGATGGAGTTCTACTCTAGTACAGAATTTAAGGTGCCATGTATCAAGTATTTGCTTCTCCTTCTTTATACTTAAGTCACATCAGCTGTTCAGGTTAAGCAGTACTATTTAATTTAGTGCATCATTTTGTTTCTTTCAGTGATACAGAACATAGTCCAGAAAAGTCATGGAGATCAGTGCAGAAAAGTCAGTAAGCAGGCCACGTAACTGTTGCAGAAGGCAATTACCTCAGCATATGCCAAAAAAGTGAAACTGTGCTAAGATGCCTGTGTTAACATAGTATTAGGAGGCAAAATACAGCAACCAAAATATTTCCTGTAGAATCCAGGCCTGTGGATAATTTATGTATTCATTAACCAGTGCTTCATCCTCACTGCTTACTCTTACCTGGTCTATCTGAATTAAGTTAGTATGGGAATACAAACATATGTTACTGGCACATCTATTCTCCTGTGAAGGCAATACCTTTACAGATCATAATAAAGTAATGAAGAGAAACATGTGCACCATCCAGCAGGAAAAGATCATCCTGTCATCAGTCCTTAAGATAAAAGCCAATACCCAAACATAGTCTGAAGACTAATACAGACAGCAGGTCACCCTGAGCATCTTCTGGTTCTTTTGCATCATCTCAATACACATAAAACAGAACCGCACAAAGGGGAGCCTCTGTTCTAGAGAGACCTCAGGAAGAGCAATGGCCAGAGAAAGTGAACAGTCGACCTCTCGTTTCCACTTCAGGTACCCAGCACAGTTCTTGGGTAGCCATTTCTGCCTCTGTGCACAGTCATCTCTCCCCCTTCGGTCCAACCAAATGTTACAGACTGAGGTGAGGGATTTGTGGGGGTGAGAGAAAGGTATGGAATTCTGCAACCTATACAACCTATGTAATTAAGACTATATGTTCTGTGTCTTCTCTGAACAGCATTTTATTAACAGTTCTTGGGTTGGGTAAATACAGGCCGGCATTAGAAGTGCGTGCAACAGGAAAATGTCCTGCCTTGAAAAGAATGCAACTGATTGTCCTAATTTTTAAAATGGGTGAGCTGGATAGTAGTTCTCCATGACCTTGTGAACTTCTTTACAGCATATTGCTTGAGTTGTAGAAGCTCCAGCAATAAAAAAAATCTTGTTCCAAATACATGCATGCCTCAAGTATCTTTCCTGTTTCTGATGTGGCTTTGAGCAAGAATTTTTAAAAGTATCCTATGAAATATTAAAGCAAGCCAGCCATATCCACAGAATAAAATCCATTAACGCAGGTCACAGGGATAGGTTGCTCAAGAGTAGTGCTGTTAATTAGGGTGCACAATTTTGTGTAACTTCTGCATATTGTATGAATTCACAGTATTTTAGTCCAGGTAAAGAAAGAAAAATGATGTTTGAGAATCACTTCTAAAAATAGAAATATTTTACCAAACTAATACTGTAAAAATAGTGAAAATGTTTCATCATCCCTCATACTGAATGTAATAGTGCAATGGCCTAAAAGGTTAAGTTATATACCTTAACATGAAGGCCCCACACGTTTTGGCAAGAAGAGAAAATCTGTGCACAGCACTGCGAACCAGAATTGCCTAGTGAAAAAGAACAAAAACAGACAAGAGTAGGAGTTGGTTTCAAATACGTGTTTTGAAATCGATGAATGAGCCTCACTTGAATTTTCACAGAAAGCCAAGGGTACTGCTCTCCTATTTTCTTCATCTGAAAACACTCTTAACATACCACTTGTAGCTTGAATATTGACTGCCATCAATGACTTCATTGAATTTCCAGATAGCAGTGTTTATTATAAGTAAAGAGGGCAGTGGATGCACCTAGACCTTCTTATTCAGTATTGAATGTATTGACAACAGGACAATAATTCTTCCCAAATTTCAGAGAAGTAAAGCAGCATCAACCAATAGACCGTAAGCTTGGGAAGTCCATGAGAAAGCATCTCTTTACATAGACCTTTACATTGTCATCTGTAATTTTTAATGATCTGCTTTTCTTTACTTCTTATCACCTTATTTGAAATTAGGACTGAGTTAACACACTTTCTCTGATTACCTTTATATATTTTTTTTTTGCCCTTGAAGTCTGAAAAAGTGTCCAATACAGTGATCTTTGAATGCCACAGAAGCAACATATTTTATTTTGCTCCTGTTATTGAGAGAGAATAGAAATTTTGTATTTTCTGTCCTTTAAGTTCATAATATAATATAATGTGATCAAATATAATACAATGAAACTCCCCCTGCTTCTGATTGCTCTTACTCCTACCAATAATGCTACCAGGTTTTTATTAGCAGAGGTGGAAAAGTTTGTAACAGATATTTTGATCCTTTGGATAAATCTATACACTTACCCACATGTGCGATGTAGCAGTAGGCATGCGTAGTATGTTGTTAAATATTGTTACAGTGCTTAAATCAAAATTTCAGGTAAATTCTAAACACGGTCCTTAGCTGTTTACAACTTACATCAATTAATGTTGTGTGAGCTTTTGGGAGTTTAGGCTTGGGACTTGTAGTTTATTCGACTTCTAACAAGTACACATGGGAATGACACGCAAAATCGGCAATATCAGGGTTTGAGTTCTTTTAATAATGCACATATAGGTAACTAGAAGTATGTGGAACATCTTGAATCAAATAATTCTCCTCATTGTCTTATTTATCTATGAGAGAAATCACTAAAGAATAATCAAGCAGTAGAAGAAAAGAAATAATTCCCACTGAAGGAAATTTTGCAATGTGCCAGTGTGCTTAATATCTGGAAACGTTAATGATGACACATTTATATTTGTATAGATCGAATGGTAGGAAAGAAAATGGCATCTTTGACCTTCGCAATTCATATATTAGTATTAATGGTTCAACATGTTACTTATATTGAAAAATTGTTTATAGGAATTGTAATAGATTTAATTCTCCTTTTATCTTTTTTCTTATTTCAGTAACTGTAATCAGAAAAGCCTTTTTAATGGTGTAATCACATACCCAATCAGAGTACTTAGTTATACATCCTGCTTTACTATATATCTGAGCTCTGGGACTCTCTCACTGAAATGCATCCCCTGATTTATCTTCCTTCTAAACTATTTCTTACATTATGGCTCTGTGCTGCAGCCTTTGATATTCCCTGTGACATCATGAGACAGCTGTGTTACATTGTGTTTAAGCAGTACTAAACCTTTAAACTTTAAACGAATATTTTTCTTCTTGGAGGTATAAATAGAATATGTAATAAGCATCTGTGGGATATGCAATTAATGTCACTTGTGAGGAAAGACCTTCATGATGCACTTGGGTTTTGGCACTCCTAAATTATGAGGTTTTTACTACACTCATGGGATAAATTCCATATCCCCCAGATGCTTATTATATATCTTCCATCTCCCTTAATTCCTATTAGCTGGATTAGTAGTTGTTGTGATGTTGAGGTTTATGGTAATTTAACTGGGGTGGTTCTCAGTGATCAATAAATAAACTTCAAAAGTTTAGTAATTTTTATTTTCTAGCAATTCCAGTGTGTATAGCTGTAACAATTTACATTAAATGCTTGTTGGATATACCAGAAACTTTGGTCAACTTTGCACACTGGTGTATCCATTACCTAAATTTCAAAAAGCAAGCAAATGTATAAAAGCAAAAGAATTAGCTGAATTACGAGGTTTTAGGGTGACCGAGACGGGGGTATTTCCTTTAGCAGCCACAAATGTTAAAAAAAAAAACCAACAACCAAAACTAATTCATGTAGAGAATAAATACTTTGTGGTTAAATGACGATATTATTAATGTTCTAGTCACAGTCATTATCTGGAGAGTTTGTCAAACTGTTACAGTATGGCCTAGATTAGTTGTCAACTCAGGAGCAAATAAGATTTTTAAAAGACTCAATAAAGTCCAGTGATTAATTGTTATATATTCTGATTCATGCCTATCCCATTTTATCTAATTTAATAAAAGTCTAAAATGATGATTAATCCTTTCACACCAGCAGTTGCTGGTACATCCATTACATGTCCAATCTGAATTCCTCTGCCAAGGAGTTAACTACTATTTTGAACTTGGTGTGAAAAATATCATTATAAATTTCATTAACCTGATCATCAAATTTAAAAAAGTCAACTCGTAAAATCCATTACTACATATCATGCATCGAAGATTAAAAACTGGTCCTCGGTGGGCAGAATAGCCAGGATTTAATTCCCACAGCATATGTTTAAAGTGCTCATATGACATTATTGTATCTGTAATTATCAGAATTTTATGTTTATTAACCCAAGTGAATTAAGAATCTTGTTTTGCGTGGAATTTAGCATGCATGTTAAATTGACCATTAATGCAGAGCGTATCAATGTATATGTATTTACTCCAAACGCAAAGATATTTGTTTAGCAGGTTGTAAAAACGTTAGCATTTAGAGAATCGCCGTCCTTCAGTTTTTCCTTCCCGGGTAAAATGTTTTACTCCTTTGCGTTGGCCATCTTGGGTGGCAGCGATTTAAATCTTGCTCCGAGGAGCCCTTCTGGGGGGAACTTGGGCGTGCGCTGCCTTGTTCGCACTGTATCGCGACTGCAGCCCAGCCCTCACCGGCGATACGCTGTTTTTCCCGCCGTCGCCCCGCGTTCCTCGCCGCTGCCGGCCCCTCCGCAGCCAGATCCGGGAGAGACCCCGCTGCACCTCGCACATGCCCCACCGCGGCGACGGGCACGAAGCCTGCCGGCCGTGCGGGAACCGGCAGCGGCGCCTGGCCTGCTCTGATGGGACTGGGGGGTCCCTCGGGTGGAAGTTCGGCAAAGAAACGGTCATCGGGGAGCGCGGGGAGGCCGCCGCCTTTTCCCGCCTCCGTGTCGGGGATTTGAACCGGCGGCCCGCTGGTTCTTGAGCCGCAGCCTGAAAGCCGGGCTGGCCCCGCCCCCCGCGCGCGGCC
>JAVJGJ010000047.1:106943977-106993212 GCA_035590215.1 Microhierax caerulescens
GCCGGGCCTGAGGGGGACGCGGCCGGAGAACGGCGCCTGTAGCGCAGGGAAACGCGGGAGGCGCTTGGGGCCGGGAGCCGGTGGCAACGGCAGGGGGAACGCGGGGCAAAATGCGGCCCCTTGGTTGACGTCAGACAGAGGGACAGTAGTCAACCAGGCTCGAGAAAGCAGGAACAGGGCAGGGGGTGGGGGGGTTACCAAACCAGACTCACCATATTTTAATTGGTTTATTATTATTATTGGGAAAAAATATGAAAATGCATCTCCCTGCCGAAAGCGCTTTTTGACCGCAGGATTCACTTGGGCTCCAGACGTAAAATGGAGACATAACAGGTGCCGGATGGCGGTGCTCCTGCGAGCAGCCGACTGTGGCTTGTGCCGCCTGCGCTTGGCAGGGCGCAGCTGAGGCGTTTCAGCCTGGCATGGCTGCGAGCGGCGGCCCACCCGTGCTTCGCCTTGCCGTGCCTCCCTGCCCTCACGGCTTTGCCCGTTTCCCTCTGAGATTCTGCGGAAAGAAAATGCTGAAGTTAGGAAGTGTGGGAAGGCCCGTTTTTGTGCACAGCATTCCTGCCTGCTGAAACACGCTTTTCTCCTGCCTTGTGCAGGCAGTTAGCAGCGTTGCTACAGCTAGCGGCGGCAGTGCAGGCGTGTTTCGGAACAGCCAGGGGATTCATCAGAGATGTGTGTCGCATATTCAGATGCTGAGGTGTTGGATTTGGAAACACGCATTTGTACCGTAGCACAGCTTAAGTTCTCCCGGCATGAAGAAAGGAGGAGAGTGCCTCGGTGATTTTATCCTTGGATGGACCAAAACTTGTTTCTAAGACTCACCTTTAAATCAGAAAAATACATCCATTGTAAAATCCTTGCCTTTCACAACTTTGTTGATTAAATTACCTTTGAACTATTTTTTGAAGCATCTTTAAATTACCATTTCATCTATTAAATGCCTGGCTTAGAGCAGCTTTTTTTTTCTATCAGATGGTTTAAATGATCTGTCTGCAGTACTTTGCATAAAGTCCACCAACCCCTGTAAAAAATTTTCCGTAGGGATTGCAGGTAAATGTGTATGATGTAGCAGCGTCTCCCAAAAATTCAACTCAATACTTTATGGACTGGAATAATAACCAGCCATATTTCTTACAGTCCTATAAAATTCTGTAACTTGTCTCAGTTTTTGAACATTGCAGAGATGATTTTCTAAGTTCTGTGGAGGAGTTGATATTAATTGTCTATTCTGGAAAAAGGTGATTAATGCTCTGTTTCCTTAAGAGAGCTTTAAGAGGTCAAAGTTAAGGTTACTGATAAAGACTTTTTCTTTATTTTACACTCTTTTTACATTTCAGCAGTTCCTATTCCACCTAAAAATCTCATAGATCATTAGGTGGCTTTTGGCATGTGTGTGCATTTCTGAAAAAAATTAAGAGTATTTTTTCTTGAGTTGCTTCCAGTAAATGGCATTCGGGCACTGGTAACTTTGGCTTGCCTGCCGAATCACCTCACGGGAGAAGTCATCTGTAATAAAATGTTTAACCGATATATCTGAATCTTTCAAGTGCCCAGTAATTTATTTTTTCTTAGATCTCAAAACCTGCTAACATTGACATGATTTTCATAATTACCACAGTAGGTTTGGGAGCAAACCAAAATACCATCAGATAACAAGGCGACGTGATAAATATGTGGTTAGTAAGGGGGAAAACAGTTTGAAAGACTGTCAAAGGACATACTGTGTGAAGGTGTGGGGCAGGAAAGAGAGGAGGATGTGGGAGACAGGAGATGGAGAGCCCAGACGTGAGATCTCAGAGCTTGAATTGCTGAACCTGGAGAATATAAGGTGTGTTTGCAGTGTAGTTCAGGCATTAAATAGTGCATAAGCATTTATCTCACATGGCCAGTTGCAGTACTCTCCTGGTAGTCAAAGGATGAAATACATAGCCAATGTGTAAACCTAAACATATGTAAAATAGGTAAAAACAGTGTAGCCATAAACATAGAGTTTCTCATTCTTTGTGCATGTGTAGGTGTGGATAAAGTCTTACATATGCAGAAACTATTAAAACCCAAATTGTTTAGCTAACTCCTAAGTAACAGACTGGCAAAAAAAAAAAAAAAAAAAAATCTGGTTTAACTGATTTCGGTATGAGTAAGGGGGGAAAGAAGGTTCTTTTTTTCCTGTTTCCTCTAGTTATAAAAATTACAGTGATTACACATCATAAAGCCTATCTGTAATAAAACGCATCAGCTGGCCAAGGTTTTCATCGCTCACTCAATAATCCATTAATACAGCAACGCTGCCCAGGCATCTTTATAATACCAACTCGGAGGTAATTTTAATCAGCTAGACCAGCTGGTATTTAACAGCAGCTGCTGGAGATGCCACAAATATACTCAATAGCTGACATCTTTATTTGCAGTTTTTCAAGGGGAGAAGAGATCCTCCTGTGGTTACTTATATTAAGCTTTTTTTTATATATATATAGATAGATATATAGGTATTGGTACCAGAGGGTAATACCTGAGTGGAAGAGGGAACAGAGTTAATACAAAAAATAAAAAAAATATATTCTTGGAATCAGAGGGCTTTTTCATGAAGTCCTCTTCATAAATGAACAAAAAAAATAAAGTGTATATGCTGGCTTTGTTGGAGTTTAGAACCTTTTTCTGGTACATTTACACTAATCTCAGACATGGTTTGCAGCATAAAATGTACTCTGCAGTGCTGCATCGCCCTGTCTTACTGAAGCTTTCCTGAGTATCCTATAAATATGTGATAAATAGTGCTCTTGGTAGAAAAAAGTGATGTTTGCTCATATGTGTTCAATTTTAACTGACATGTACTTCTTTTGTCCTCAGTTTTGGCTTAGAGTGTCTGTATGCAGGAGTGCATATGTATTTATCTATGCTTAAAGACACGGGTGTTTGTGTATAAATAATACACAATATGTTTATTTGTACCTCTCATCTCTTATAAGGCTAGAGATGAATTCAGCAACTGAATAAAGCACCGCTTTCTGCAGCAGTAAATGTGGAATACTATTTCGCATTGGGTTTGGGGAGGGGGTGGGGGGGAACAACAAGCAGAGGCAACACGAAGTTAACAGTCACAAACACATTATAAATAAAAATTTAATTACACTTGGGGGAGCTTGGCTTACAAAGCTCACAAATCCATAATGGAGCTTGCTGGTAATAAAGGCCTGATCTGTTTGTTAAACTCCAATATTCCTGTCCTTCTGTATCTCTTCTTTTATATAAAACTTCAGTTTCTGCATTGATTGCCAATGGTAAAGTCAGGTATCAAAACCCATATTTCTTTATTTAGAAAATAGTTATGACTCTTAGGTAGGGCAGGGGAGGTGCCCTGAGAAGTGTAAGTATATGTATTTTTATTGACTATTTATAATATGTCACCGTGGATGAGATCTGTGAATTTGACTTGCTGGAGATAGGTGTTTGTTAATGTACGAACAAATTCTGCGGTAACAGCTTCTTTGTAACAAAGATTTCAAAAAATACTAGTAATACTTCAAATTATTATGAACATGAAAGAAAATACAGTGTTATTAAACTTGAAAAAGGTGTAGGTGTTCCTAGACAGTAACAGTGAGAAGTAGTACATAGTTTTAATTTTTCTTCTTTCTTTTAAATTCAAAACCTGGTAGTTGAAAGAAGTTGATGGTGTAACGGAACAAATGTGAATACACAGATATAAATCCTTAGACAAATTTGGGGCTATAGTAGTCATTTGTAGGTACTCAGGTACTCATTTGTTAGTCCTGGTGAGTTACCTCTCTGTAGTCAAATACGGATCTGCCTGAGGTTGTGATTGACTACTTCAAATTAAAATCCAGTGGCAGAATGGATTACTGAGGTTGCAATTTAACTAAAAAAAAAAATACTTTGCAAGCATGTTTTCTCTTATTTGTAGTGAAAACAGTCTGTTGAAGTTTGTTTAGTGTGTTTGACAACAGACAGTTTGATACATTGCTGGGCACAGCAGTAGGTTGGACTTGAGTGGTATTAGCTTTCACTGTTTTGATTAATGGTAATTGTTTCAATGAAAAAGCATGTTTTACGTACAACTCATAGTTCTGGAAAACAGAAGTCAACTTGCAAGATCTGTAATTACTGTTCTGAGTTAGCATATAAAAAAGCTTGGAGAACATGCAGGCAAATCACAGTAGGTTGTTGGGGGGGGTTGTATGTTTATTTTGTATGGGATTTCATTTTGCATTTTGTAGCTTTTATACACTGCTTCTTGTCTGAGGGAATAAATCTTAGGTTTCATCTCTTGAATGCTGCAGTGTGCTTTAAGATAGATTTCTGAATTTCACATTGTAGTATCCATCTTGGAATGGTTAAATTGCTTTGATGTTTTCAGTCATCAATAATAACAACAAAAGGTCAGCCTGGAAGCTTCCCTGTTTCCTCACGTCCCCCACACAGTCCTGACGGGAAGGAAAAGATACCTGTTCATCTTTAAAGTATGTTTTCTCTGGTTAGAAAAATGCTGCCTTCTCCTACTCTGAAAATGAGTTTTCCAGTTTTTCTAAGATACTTGTTTTTTCAAAAAAAAAATAAAATATATATATATTCAGTATATCGTCAGGAAAAGGGAAATAGCTGATTATTTTTGTATTTAGGTAAATAAAAGATTGCAATGGCGTGTCTAGATGTAAGCCAATACCAGCATAGTAAGGGATGTCAACTATTATTACTAATACCATCTTTCATTTATATAGTGCTTTCATCCTAAAAGATTCTGGTTTCTGGAAAATGTAGATTTAAGCCAAAAACACAATTAAAAATATATCTCCTTGTCCCTGTGTGTTAGCTTCGAAGTATTGTTTGTCAGTTTAGCAGACAGTACCAAAATATCTTTCTTCTGCTTTGCAGTTGCAAAAACGTACTATGAAATGAATATGCTGAAAGTACTGTTAAACCATCTCTAGAAGAAGAGAAAATTGGTTTTATAGGTTCCTCATTTTATGACATGCTTTCTTCTCAGATTTTAATATTTTGCAACACGTTCTGAAAGAAGAAATGAATAGATAGTGGTTTTCTATATCTGAAACATGTAGGGGCATCACAACCTACCTGAATTGTTCCCTAGACAGTATTAAAAAGAAAGCAGTAATATCTGAATTGTAGAGGGAGGCAACTAGATTTCTAAGTGTGGTGCCAATGTTTGTAGTCAACAATGAGACATAAAAAAAATTGTAGCCCATGTTGATAACAGCAGGGTTTGAGGTTTGTATTATTAGAGCTTGCCTAAAAGTATTAACACACAACTCATGTATAGCCTTTATATAAGCTACGTACTATTATATATTTTGGGGGAAAATAAAAATCTGTAAAGCATGAAATTGTGGTGTTACAAAACAATTATTTCTAAAAGTGAATTATCTCATCTCATCGTAGTAGTAGCTTGGATTGCCATGTTAGATGTCAGGCAGTTTATTTCTGAGCAAAATACAAATTAATAAGTGTACATTTTAATACTTACCTAAACCAGTGACAAGAAAATAAATACTACTTTTTATTTACCTTGCAGTTAACAACCATGTGTCATTGTGGCATCTTTTATTGAAAGGAACTTTATTTAAGTAGCATAAACTTGTTGGATGGGCTTCAATTAAATGATGATTTGTTAATGCAAATGTGTAGCGAATGACTGGTAGTACATCTGTCTCTTCATCCATAGGCCATTACTGTGCAGCATTAGCACATGATTGTAAAAAACTGGAAATCATTATATGCAGGTAGTACATATTCAATCAATTCTGACCTTATGTCTCCGACGAAATAAAAAAAAAAAAAAAAAAGGATGCAATGTAAATGATATTTAATCTGAACCAAAAAAAAAACAACAAACCAAACGGAGGGAGAATCTTTGAATATCTGCAATTCAAGCTGTTAGATGATGTGAGGTGACTGCTGTTTGGGATTGATTGTTATTGGTGGCCCCAGTGGGGAACAGCCAGCACATTAATCCTCTCTTACTCCTCCCTCATGCTCCTCCAATCCAAATAGTATTTTTGTTTATATTAGGAAATAAATACTGTTCTGTTTATCTTAAAATTCCTTGGGTTTTTTTACACCTCTCTTTTGGAGATTGAAAGGAAAAAGCTCTGTATTGATGACCAATGTTACCCAGTTAAGCAGGCAGTGACAATTAATACAACAAAAAATCGTACAATTAGCTTCAGCTCCATAAGTGTCTAATGAGCCATTTGTCAGTCTTTTGGTGAAATAAACTACTCTATCTTAATTCTCCACTCTTGCAGCAAATAAATAGAAGTTATGAAACACCCGGGCACCAATAAAATATAATTTATTTTGCAGGGCATGGCAGAACTCCTTACATATCTAAAATGAGCATGTTATTTACAAACGACTTGTGATACTAATATAAAAAAAGGATTTCAATGTTAACTGCTTTCGTTCTGCAGTAGATATGTTTTCGTCCTGATTTGTTTAATCATTTAACTGTATAATTACTCCTAAAGGCATGTGAGTTAAAATGACTTCTCCTGACATGATTCACTTGTAAAGCCACAACAAATCTCAGAGAGGACCCTGAGAAACGCCAGGGATCGGCAGTCTGCAGCCAAAACCACCGCCAGCGTCAGCAAGGACAACGTGTGCGTTCCCGCTTGGCAACGCGTCCTTGCTGCCGTTCCCTCCCTGGCCCTTCTGGCCTCGTCAGTGGTACAACCGCCTTGATGCAGAGACCATTACAGTGGCCACTGCTGCTCAGGTGCCGTGGTTGGTGCTGGCGGAGGTGGTGCTGATGGAAGCTGCTCACCCGGGCACTTGTGACCACTCCGTGGTGGCCCTCAGAGCTCGGAGTGCCCCGCGTCTGCCAGACCTCGCCAGGGGTGGGCAAGGCAAGCGGTGGGACGCCCGGTGTGAGGGACCTAAGGCTGTCTGCAGAACCTTGTATTGTGCAGGGCAGGGCTATTCTACTTTCAGTCCTCCTTCTAGTAGACTTTCTGTAATGTAAACTGGTGGAAGCATTTCAGACCACCTGAGTTCTCCCTCACCTTTTTAACAAAAGTTTGATATTGTCTCTGGTTCAGTTTTGTGATGTCTTCCTGTCTGTCTTCCCAGGCTGGTTTTAAAGCCGCCAGTAACTTGGTATTTAAAAAAAAAAAAAAAGACAAAGAGGAAGACAGGACAGAGATGCGGTATGTGGACAGAGCTGGGTTACTAGACCTCAGAGAGGAAAAGAATATTCCAAATGGCAGAAGCCATTTGAAAGAAGAAAAGTCAACTCTTACTAAAGAGGCGATGGTAGGGGGATGTGGTAGCTGCTGGTAGGTGGATGCATGAGGATAAAGTGAGGAGGGAGTTACTGGTGTGAATGGAGAGGTCACTACTTTCATTGAACTAGATTTGAAGAAAGCCTGAGAAATTTTTTTTTGGCAGGTTGAGATACATGCTTAAGGAAGTCCCCAACAAGTTCCACTGCTTCCAGGTGGAGAGGTGTTGCATAGGGGAAAGCAACAATGTTTGGGCATCCAGAAAACTGGTTTGGGAAACCCATACAGTGGGTTTCAAAGCTAGATACAGCGTTTCATTACAATGGTCATTTCAAGATGGTAGTTCTTTATGCTTGAACACTTTCACAAAGATAACGAGCCAGGTTCAGGCAAATGCTGAATGAAAAAAATCATGACTAAAGTATTCCCATAAAACTGTGGACAGTTTCAATTCAGACATAAATAGGTAACAGACAGCCCTCAAACCATTCAAGAATTTGCTCTAAGTGGGAAATCAGCATTCCTGGTGGATCAGATGAAATAACTGGAGAGGTTATTGTGCAAGAGGAGTGGGAGAAAGATGTCCTTGGGGAAAAGAAAATGTTTAAGTTGTAGTTCATAGAGGAAATGTAGTAGATCTTGTATATCCCTACCCAGTTTTCAGCTAATGTGAGTTTATTCTCATCATACTCTCAGATGAAAAGATAAAACCCTAACTTTTTTTCATTTTGCTGGTTTAAATCATACTGTCTTGAAACCCTTTGGTGCAGTTACTTGTAGTTTCCTCATAGAAAAACCCATATTCTGAAAAAATTGTTTCAGTTCTAGAGCTTGTGTTAGTGATTCTTCTGAGTGGTCAAAGCCTAGTCATCCATCAATCTATGATCTAAAGCGTTTGCTTGGCAACCAGGTTTTAGGAGGACTGTGTTATATGTTTGCACACACAGAAAGTGGATTCAAGTTCCTTTTTTCTTTACTTTTCAGTCGTCTTTTGGGGCCTTCGATCTTGGAAGAGTATATATCCTCCTAAGAAACACCACTATATTAAGGATAATATACTTACTATACTGAGTTTTCCCTTAGCATTGTTTTGTTACAGAATTTTATCCTTTGCCTAATTCCCTCAGTATCTAGTTGACTGTTGTAACATTTGCAAATGGCACCTGAAAAGATTTTTCATGATGCCTGCTATATATGTTATAATATTTACTGTAGCAAATAATGTAAGTGAGGTCAAAATTCAGCTTCTGTTACAAACAGCTGTTCTCAGTGGTCCTTCAGTCCAGATCATCTCATTTGGGCTCTTTTGTTCTTAGCCCAAATTGTTCTTTACCCAGACTTGAAAGGAGAGCTGAAACTGGCATTAGATGAATAGCAGTGAACTGCAGACTCAACTGAATATTGTAAATATATTTATATTCTAGAAGTATCTCATTTTGGTGTTTGTGTAAAACTCAAGTGCTACCAACTCTCAGTCTCTGAATAGACTTTAGTAAGGACTGGACACATTACTCTTCTGAGGACTTAGCATTTACAGCTTCTTGACATTTAAAAAAAAACCACCTAAGTCTGGAGTATTCTGAAAAAATATTAGAGAAGCTTAAAACCTCATAATTTTCCCTCTAAATACTTTTTTATGTTATGTATTGTCATTAGGTGGCAACGTTAGCGATGTCTGTCCACCCAGCCAGGAGACATAACTGGTAAAATACAGGTTGATAGAGGGGAAGAAAAGGGGACTGTGTTTTTTACTTCCCCAAAAAGTTCAGTAACACGTTGAAAGTGAGCCACAGCATCTAGGAGCCACCAAATTGATGAGCTGTGTAAAAGACAAATACTATCAAGCTACCTGTTTTTCTAGAAGAAATAGGAAAGTGTTGATGCCATTGTACAGGTGGCATTAAGACCTCGTCTGAAATGCCATACACATTTCTGTTTAACTGTATTCAGAAAAGATTAATCCAAAAGTCTAACATATATCTGCTAGCCTCTAGCCTGCCCATTCTTCTGATCATCATCACTTTTCAAGAGGAGCTTAAGAGATTTTAACGTACATAGACAAGTCAAACAGAAGGTGAGAGGATACAATCGGTCTCTAGAATTGTGCCAGGGAATAAATATTGGGTAAGAAAGTGAGTGAGCTGAAGTTGCACAATGTTGTCAAAAGGAAAATTATGCAAAATGGCCTCAAATTTATATATGGAATATCAGAATGTTGTAGGGGGCTGTAATTCTTGCTACTTGTTGTAGGAGTGAGGTTCTGGAGCCGTACGATGACAAGAGTAAGAAGAACAATACACATCAGGACAAGATGAATCTTAATAAAAAGCAAATACATTAACTCACACTCCCAGGGAGGTGAACTAAAGGAGATGGGGCTGTCTTTCAGTCCTTAAAGAATCCTCTGTTGGTCTTTTAATCAGTCTCCTGACCACGGGATGTCCAATGTTAATCCAGGTGTAGCATTTTCCATGGGCAGTGTACGCCTGTAAATGGTAGCATTGGCTTAATGATGAGTCATTCTTAAACATGGAAAACAGTCCTCATCAGTTACTTGTAAAATTTTCCCATGGTCTTCAAGGTGTTACTGCTGGGTATTTCCCCAGGAAAGCTCCTTCAGCTGCATATGAATTCTCTGGGGGAAAACTGCAGGTTTTCCACTCTAAATGATTAGATTACATTTATTATTTACACTTAATTCAGAAATAGGCATTGTGTGAAGTGCTCATTTTTGAGAATCCCCACAGTATTTGGGAGATTTTTGTGGGTTTCTTTCCATAAGCAATAAAATTATAATGGGGTTACAGGATCACACTGAAACTGTGCTAAGGCATCTGCTAAAACTTTCTAGCAGAGCCTAATAAAGCCCTGCCCCATTTGTGACATACCAAATCACATTCTCCTTGCCTGGTCTGACAACCACAGCTCTTAAACAGCTGCTGGGGTAATTTGCATAAAGGAGATTGTAAATGTCTCATCAGAACGCACGCAGCGCAATCCACCCCAAAACCACTGCCTGAACACCAGGAAAAGAAGATTGTAGTCATAAAAATTGTGGCTCTCATGATTTTAGATTATGGTCTCCACAGTCTTACAGCTTTTGCAAATACCAAGCTTTTGTTTTAAAATAAAAAAAAAGAAAAAGGAAAAAAAAAAAGAAAGTTTCATTTACCGATACAGAACAATACAAACAGATGCAGTGTTGCTTTCTTGACTCAGTCTAGCAGAAAATTGACTTCAGTAGCTAAGGTACATGCTGACCCCTCCCCACTTCTTCACCCCAATGATACGTGAATTGATCCAATTGAAACCACTTAGAATAACATTAGTAAAGCCAAATTATTTTATGGAAGTGAAAGGAAAACAAAGAAAATGCAAAATTAAGTTAATTCAATACAGAAGATTCAATAAAGACTAAAAAATGCAGAAGTTAATACAATATGTTAATTGCATGCATCTGCTATGTTTTATGATGCATATTTTAATAGAAATTGGTGTTAAAATTATGCATATTTTGATAAAAATCAGAACTAAAGGAGATGTACATGCAGAACTATGATTTTGCAATGTGACAGACGTAAGGTGTATGCATTTCCTGAGTTTTAACTGTGTAGGTTCACATTTGTGCTTTGAAGCATCGTTCATCTTTGCCTTGAATGAATTATACTGGAGCAGTTTGGCATGGTAAAGAAATTCAGGTGTTGCAACTATGCAACACAAAAGTGATTCAGCTCCACAAAGCTAGTGTCTACATCGGTTAAAGCCACCACTAGCTCTCTGGTTCTGCACTCTGCCCAGTTTGTTGTGCTGATAGAGGTTTATTTGCCTGGTATGTCCTTGGTTAAAACACTTCCTCCGACCTAAGTTCCTGGAAACATATGTCATGCTTGCAGCTACACCAGTCTCAGTTGTATCATCATCAATAAGTACAAAATTGCTGATAGTAATGGAACATATTGTTGTCATCCTCCTTTCACTTCAGTTTTTTATCATCCAGGTTGCGTAAGTTTATTAGCACCCAAGTCACCTATATCCTGGCCATTAAGAGTTTACTTACTATCTCAGTAAATCTGCATTTCATATAATTAATAATTTTGCACATATCTGTGCAATGGCTCAACTGACAGCAATTGGTTCAATGCCTTTGAGTTTTAATACTCAACATTAAATTGAAAGGGTTTTGTAGTCAAAAGATTATACAAGGGGCATAACCTCAAAAAACTCAAAACCTAAGTGAACTGGTTTACCTTCTGTAAATTTCAGCTGGTTTAGAAAAAGGTTGTCAACACACCTGAAAGGTTTGGTTTGTCCCCTTGTGTAGCACGACGTCTGGTTTTAAGGCAGTGATGGTAAATTAGTAGTTTCAGTGCAAGTTCAACATCAGTAGGCCCGTGCCTCACAATAAAAGGGTATTGTTAAAATAAAATTTATTGTTAGACGTTAAAAAGATTTACCACCAGTACTTCAGGAAGTTTACTTAGACACTAGGGAAGAAATGCTTCTTTACTACAGGTATCTTCATCTCTTGGCTAGTATTGCTGACCTGGTACAAGAAATAGGTACCTGAAAGTATATACTTCATTTACTCGTATCAGTAATGAAACAGTTCATAGTGACGTGGTTGACTAATAACGTAGCAAGACAAGGTGTGTTAAGTAGTAATAAAATCTTACATTAAAGCAACCATTATGGTTGAAAAAGTACACAGGCTTTCATGCACACAAGCTTTTCTTCAAATCCGAAGTAGACCTATCAGACTGAAAACCTAAGTGAGTTAAGGTTATTGCTCTGAGTTTAATTAGTAAGTTATCAGCCAGTGAATCTGAAAAGTATCTGATACCTGTGGAATAGAGGATCGTTAGCAGAGGAGCCAAGTGGTAAGGTGGTTTTTGACTAAGGGTAGGAGAGAAGTAATTTACAGATTTTGAAATATAAGGTTGAGAGAAAGTAGTGTGCCATAAAACTGGTCTCTTTTGCATGTGGGCTTTTGGGTTTTTTTTTTCAAATTTATTATTTCCAAACTTGCTAATGTCTCTAAAATAACATCTCTACATTTGACCAGTCAGCCTTCAAAGAGCCTCCTTGCCAGTAGAACTGTGTCTTATGCTGTGCACCATCTTTGCTTCAGATATGCAGCTTCTTCCTTTCTTGATGTGTGTACGTAGAATTTGTATTTCTGAAGGACACCTTCAGAATCAGAAATGGTGACCTTTTGTTGTGTTCTGATGCTGATAGATTAGCTGATAAATATTACCCTCGCTCACCTTAGGCAGTGCTAAGAATATCCTTTATATGTGTGAATCTCAGCCTCTGTGTTTGAAGTGTGAAAAAAACCCCATCGATTTATGTGTTGTGGTATTCATGAAAAGATAATTCATAATTGTTTTATCATAATATTAAATACTGATTTTTAATTTAAGGGTTTCTCTGATAAAGATTTTAATACATAGTACTTGGTGAAAGTTATTATGCTTATCTTCCATAAAGAGAGGAGGGTGATAGGGGACAGTAATTCGCCTGTGGCTGTTTCTCCCTATTCCTAAATTGTTGCCTCATCCTGTGGGTTACATTTGGTTCCCAAAGATGGATGTGCTTTCACTTCCTTCTTTCATTCCCCATGCTATAGTTCTTACTGTGCTCAGCAAGTGCTTTCCTAAAGTTGATGCTGGATTTAAAAAGTCCCATTTGTTACTAACGATTGGACAAGCAAAATGAACTCCCAGGAGTCCACAAGTTCTCACAAAGCCAAGGTGAAGTCTGAGATATGTGCTTTTTCTGAAGGTAATTTTCAGCAGACAGTTGAGTAGGAAATTTGAATGTGATTGCTCTAATAATTTTTGTGGTACAAGTTGTTTTTCTTAAGTATAAGTGAGGTCTTAGGGTATAAATCTCTTTGAACCTTTGAGTATAAACCGCAGAATTGGAACTTCTAACAGAAGAAAAAGAAGAAAGAAAACAACAAAAAAAAAGATAATGCAGCAAGGGTAGCCCACATTTTCAAATTCTCTCAGAGTTATTGCTGAGTCAGCCTGTTTTGGACATCAACAGCTTGCTAAACTTCCTGTGAATGGGTCCTTTGGAGACCGTGTATGTTCTGTGTGAAAGCAAAATCATAAATGATTGGTATCCTGAACAGTGACCTTTTAAAAGCAGGCATGTGATCACTTATCTAAGATTGTGGAATACCATCCAAGGCACCAAGAGAGTTTATAATAATTGTTGTCAAGTGTTTTCACACCATGGTTTAACTGACAGAGATAGATGCCACCTCCTCAAAGTATGCATTCTACCTGTCACAGCCAACTAAATATTCAATAGCATAATTTCCTTCACATAAAATACCACCTACGTCCCAAACAGCCATGAGCGAGAATTGAGTTGAGAAGATGTGCCTCAAGGAATTGTTGAGGTTATCATGGATCGGTGCGATCTGTTCTCACAAACCGAAGGGACTGTTTGGGTCCATCTGGCAGGTGGTCTCCAGTGCTAGGTGTTGTGCTGCCTGGGACGATCTGTTGGCTTAAGAGGCAAAAGCATTTGGCTGTGCTAGACCAGATGCAACACCAGGCACGTTTCTGGCTTCTTTACCTGTCAGGTACATTGTGGCTTCGTTATGCTGGAGCATGGAAGAGTGTGGTCAAATAAAATAGCCTTTAGACATGACGAGCCTCCAGCCCTTTCTTTTCATGCCTCCCGTAGGGATCATTTATCCTGTATCTGATCACATCCCTCCTTTCCTAAAAGCTAGGGAGCAGCCTGCAGAAGAGCCTACCTGCATTCATGGAAATGCCTCCAACGAAGCAGGCGTTCACCTCTACTGCATCTGACTGACACTTTCCCCATCTGCATTTACCGGTCGTAGGAAATGCCAGAGGGTTAGGATGTCTGGTCCTTGCTCAAGCTGCCTAAAAACAATCCTGAAATGTCCCTTGTGCACCTCTCACATTAGCAGCGGAAAGAGGGTGGTTCACAAAAAGGTACGTCTCTTTAGAAGTAAGTTGAAACACAGTTTTAAGGAAACAGATCAGAGTACAAAGAGGACAACAGACTTTAAATTATTGTCATTTTGAGATATCTGTTATTTCAAACAGATAAGAGTGCAACAGGTTTTCTGCCAGGGAGCCAGAGAGAGATTTCTAGTGTCCCTTTTCTATCCTGAAATTTCTGAGAAGCATACAGAAAATGGGAACTTGAATTCTTTGCTGGAGGAATACTTCTAGTGCTTTTCTGATTCCTGAAATGGAGCACCTCTTCAAGGTAGCAAGCACTGTAAAATCTGGTATATGTGTCATTGTGGCTGGTTTTGGTCCATGTATAACAATAAGTTAATCTGAAATAGAGAATTAGCAGACAAAAATAGGGTCTGGATGTTCCAGCCAAGATTGCAGTGCCAAAGATAATCAGAACCGACATATACACGTAGTAGAAAGTTCCTGAAAGTACTTAAGCCTGTATAAATAAGGTAGAAATGGAGAAGAAACAGCCTGCATTGTTTCTGTACAACATGGCTGGAGTTGGGACACACGATTTGCTGTAAGACTTGTACTTTTGGTGCCCACACGCCCAGTCCCAAATAAGTGCATGTGCGGCAATGAGTGTGTGCCCAACTCTCAGGAGAACCCAAACCCTCACGGCTGCCACATCGCACGTTGCCTTGCTACACGTGCCAAAATCTCTTCGTAGGACAGAGCTTCTTCCTAGCACAGAGATCTAGCAGACACTACTTTGGCCAAGGAGGAATGATGACGGTCTTATCCGATCTGTCCGGATTTCAGGCATGGGTATGGTTTGACCACAGATGGGGATAGCACAGTGTTTAACTCCACTTTCGTCCTCCTCGTTTCCTCTAAATGTTATCAGTACGAGCTGAAAATATAGCATATATTCAGCTATACTATGTCCAATACGTGCAGTTGGATAACAAGTAGAAAACGTGTGTCACCCTAACGGTCAGACCAGATCGCCTGCAGGCTCATTATTCATATCATTGTAATCACAACTGTATTCTTGCAATGGCCTGCCAAGTAGAAAGCAGATCTCCAGCATGGCAAAGAACAGAACGCAGCGCAGGCAAACGGTGGTTCTGCTCCCTCTGCAGCGCTGTGGCTCCAGCTGCAGGGTCTTCTCTCCATCTCCGAAGCCATGTGGTGGCCACGGGGAGAGTCCTGCAGGGACCCTTTTGGAGACAACAGTCAGTTAAACTTTGAGCAAGGCCATGTGCTGCTGCTTTCACCTCCTAGAAGCACCTTCTGTGGTTAAGGAGAAAGCTGAATCCATTAACGGCCTTAGGGCTGAGCCCAGTGGCCACACGCACACAAATTACCCCTTAGGTTGTTCACCTTGTTCTCTACAGCTCCTATGGAAAAAAAATCCTCACTGATGCTTCCTTTCCAGCTAAATCTTCTGTTCCCTCTTGTCTATCCTTCCTCTTCTTTCCTGCGTAGTATTTATTTCGCTCCTTGTTTACCTCTTTGAATTATTTACCTCCTTTACACCCAGTCCCCCTCCACATATGAGTGTCTGTGTGCACAGATGGGATTTCTAGGACAGTCAGTCAGTATCTAATTTTCCACGAACACTGTTATTTAAAAACAAACTTGATCATCTCAATCAAAAGGGCATAAATGGAAAAAAGGCTTTACTGGGGGGGGGTTTCAGCCTTAGAACTAGCTCTCCATTAAAAGTTGGTATATCTGATGAGAAGCACATCCCGTCCCTCCCTTTTGTTGATAACTTTATTTTGCTGATATATCCCTGTTAGTAGTGAGCTGCGTGAAGTGTGCTCTTGTTTTCTTACATGGACATTCGTCAGCAAGTTTTATGCCCAGGTGTCTTGTCAACTAAAATTCTTGTAATTAAATAGCGAGTTAAATTTAGTTAAAAATATTACACCTGCTCCGAGTCCTCGGTCTATTTTTATTTCATTACAATTACTTTTATGGTTTTAAACGATGTACCTGTCTCCTCACAGTGCATGAAAGATCTATACAGATGGAAGATAGTGACTATAAAAGGAAAGCTACCATATAGGTAGAGAGCTATATGTATTCAAGAAATAGCAATTGTTATTGTTCTTTTTAACAGGAGCTGGTGAATTTCTACAGTACTGTGGGTTTTTCTGAAGGTTTGTGCTTCTTAGAAACTCCTTATGTAGTGTCACTTTACATATTAACATTGTCATTTCCATAAACTTGGGTTATTGCTTCCTCCTCTCATGTCTAAAATAGGTAAGCACGCTCTCATCAGATGTATATATGGCATCCCTGTGCAGCAAGATGCTGATTCTTTAGTGCTTCCTACTCCTTTTAATAAGGACCAACTGTGGACAACTGGTCAAGTTGGGAATTACCTTTGCAAACGTTTTGATTTTGAGTGACATGCAGATGTAAACACATTTCTGCTAGCTGATTTGCAAGTTAGAGAAGTGTTAAGGCTAGTGCTCTGAATTCAAAAAGGCAGCCTTATGTTATTAGTGAGCTTTTTAAAGCTTTTCCTTGTGTCTTAGAGGTGAACTTTCAGAGGTGAGCAGTTATTTCGACCACAAAATGAAAAGAAAGGACCAGTGTGCTTTTTTAACATATACTTTGTGTTTGAAAAGGAAGGCTCATAAAAATGGATCGCCCTTGTAGCTGTCAGTTCGGCTGACCAACCTGACAGTAGTGCTGCCCCGTGGTCCCTCAGCTTGGGGATATACATTTCAAGCACGCGGTAATATGTAACTCATAGGTGTATAAAATCATAATAGAGCGTTTCATCACGTCTAAATAAGGGCAGGTACCTGCTGTCTCAATGCTTAATGGTTGAAAACAATGAATGCGAGACATTTGACGCTAATTTTGCTGGTCAGATCCCCCCCGAAAGAAGTCTGCCTCGGTAAGCTGTTCACGAGGTGCCTTTTGCAGAGAGCCCGGCTTGATGGGTCGTCGCGTAAGCTACTTGACATTTGTCCCCAGTCAGACCGGATGCCACATGAAAAATTTACTCAGGCACGGGGCTCCCAGGAATAAACATTTCTCTGGTGTTGCTCACCAGGGACTCGGCAAGGTGAGCGGAACTCCAACTTGTCACGGATGCTCTGTTCTGACAAACATAAGTAGATGCTAATGGCTAAATCGTGACAGAATAAAGTCCCACAACCATATGGCTAATTGCCACAACAATATCTTCAGTGTTATTAATCAAGTTTTCATAGTGTGCCATGATAATTGGAATAATTAGAAACAGCATAGGCATTGCTTGCCTCTGCCACACATACTGCAGACAGGGACCTGGAACAACCGCAATTGCACTTTCTGTGCGGCATTGTTTAGTGCTTTCCTTTCCAGCAAATACTGTGGTTAATTAATGAATTAGCTGTTTGCCACCAGAGTATTTTATTGCTAGCAGGGCTTCTGCAGGGGCACATAGGTAGCTAAATGAGACCACTAAGCCCTTGTGCATCTCCGAAAAGATGCAGCGTTCCTATAAGCCTGCTGCTACACAACACAAAACTTCATAGGTAGTTTGTTTCACAACAGTTGAAGTTCCTATTCTTGTAACTAATATGTAAAACAACTTGGTTGGGATATATACAGAAAGGCTAAAACAGTCTGCATTTTTTTTTTTTTTTTTTTTTTGCTTAACAGTTTAAATGAAAGGAAGAGCTGGATAACAATGGTGCAATTAACTTACCAGGCAAAAGTAATTAACTCTTATTTGCCTTACCTGGCTCAGTAATGGAATTGGGCTGCAAACTTATATTCTGTCGTTGAACTAAGATTATAAATGAAGTGGTGATTCTAAGACTTTTACAGTGAGAGCTAAACCATCATTTTTTGTGCTGCCTATTGGAACGGCCTCACTTGATTCTTATGTTTAGGAGTACAACAGAAGGGAGGAAGCGCTTGTGTTTCCTCAGTACATGCATCAACATGTAGTTGACTGGTCACTAAAACTGGCAGATTGATGATGATGACTCCCTTCGCTGGATATATGAAGGCATTTAGCCAGACTAATAGATTGAAATGGACTGCTGCATGTATGGCCTCTGAACAGCTTCTTAATTTAGTTTTAGAGCATACAATAGACGTAATATTGAATTCACTGATGATATAAATCTCCTCTCCTCATTTTAAAAAATAAATAAATTTATCCTCTGGAGTGGAGAGCCACGAAGAGATTTTGAAATGTTATATACTTAATTAGAAAGAGGCTTGCAGAAATAAGCCCCCAGTTCAGGCAGTGGATAGGAAATGTGTCCATTTTAGGTTTATTGCTGTTTAATTTTGACTCTCAAGGGGAAAGTATCTAGTGGGTTTTCGCATCTGTTTCGGTGTCCAGCTGTGGCTACACATTTTTCTTACCAGTTCATTGGCAGAGAATTTATTGATCCGTGGTGGTCTGGTTTTACCTGAGCTCATACGCTGCATAATCAGCAGGCCTTTTCCAAATACTAAGATAAGACTTCTGCAAAAGGTGTGTGTACAGTAAGATTTTGTTGATGTTAATAAAGTCTTCATTACTGGTGCCTGTTTTATTCTGAGCTCAGCTGCCAAATAGCTTAATAAGTTTTTTGTTCTCTTCATATCAAAGTATCGCAATTTCAATTTCTTATGCTTTAAGCCCAGCTGAAAGATCATCACTTTGTAAAGGCCATGTCCTTTTACTTCAGATACGTTTGACATATATTTATGCAGTTTTATGAGATAAAGGAGTGTCGTGGTTTAACCCCAGCTGGCAACTAAGTACCACGCTCACTCTTCCTCCCCACCAGTGGACAGGGAGGAGAATCAGTCAGGGAAAATGTAAAACCCATGGGTTGAGATAAGAACAATATAATAATTGAAATAAAAGAAAATACGATGAGAACAATAATAATAATAATGAAAAGGAGAGAGGAATAAAACCCAAAGGGAAAGGAAAAAAGAAACCAAGCGATGCACAGTACAGTTGCTCACCACCCACTGAGGGATGCCCAGCCCGTCCCAGAGCAGCCATCGGCAGGCCCTGGCCAGCTCCCCCCAGTTTGTATACCCAGCGTGACGTTCTGTGGCATGGAATGGCCCATTGGCTAGTTGGGGTCAACTGTCCTGGCTCTGGTCACTCCCGGCTACTTGTGGACCCGCTCATTGGCAAACTTGGGAAACTTGAAAAGTCCTGGATTTAGAGTAAGCACGACTTAGCCACAACTGAAACATCAGTGTGTTATCAACATTATTCTCACACTAAATCCAAAAGACAGCTCTGCACCAGCTACTAGGAAGAAACTTAACTCTATCCCTGCTGAAACCAGGACAGAAGGTGGTCTGATACATAATTTAACCAGCTTAAAGTTACCCTTTTACATTATAATGCCTATTTTGGGGTATATTGCCATCCTGAATTTTACTACGAAAACCTAAAACTGTCTTCATTATCAAATGAATTTTCTGTAACACCAAAAACCAGCTGTGGTGGAGAAATGGGATTAGAAAGGAAAAAATGGCTTATGTGGTTTGGTAAATTAGTGGTAGAGTCAGAACAGGCATAGTGCCTTGTTGGTTTGAATACAGTGTGTTTTCCAGTAGCAGTTCCATTGCTGGACATAGGCAGATAGTTTCTGAAGAATTTTTATTTAAAAAAAAAAAAAAAAAAAGTTAAATCTCCTGAAATTTTTAATATGGTTAATTTAGCATACCAGAAAAAAAGTTCATTTATTTGAACATTTCCATACAGACTAACAGAGAGAGGGGTCAATTCTCAATTTCAATTTTTTTATGGACAGAAAAGGCATTTTATTTAATGTGATAGGGAAGTCTTCAAGATAGAATATAATCTTCATAATATTTTATCAGTACTTATTTTAGAGCTATTAATGAAATTATATCTCTTCCTTTTGTTTTAAAATACGTGTCTTTTTGAATAAGTCTTGTCCAAGTGGATTCTACAAAGAAATGTAGTAACTCTATAGAAGATTTAACAATATGGGACAGTAAAATATTATAGATTCCTCTTTTACAGAGAGATTGTACAAAAGAATTGCTGTATTTTTTCAACCTACTGGATGCATCTTGAATCAATGGATAAAGCTATTAGCAAATTTATTTTATCATCTTAAGAACTGCACTTTAATTGCAACACTGAGAGTTGTTTTTTCTGATATAATTTCTCCACTTTAAAACCAAATCTAATCATTGCTGTTTAAAGATGGAAAAGATGGGGGGGTGGAGTTCGTAATTGCTAATGGCTGATATCAGTAGGAACTTCGCTAATTTAGAAGTGCCTCTTTTGTTTCAATAGGTTTGTTGCAGCAAACAGTGTTTAAAATCATTCACTTGTAATTATTTTTGTTAAAAAAAGAAAATGTTTTTGCTACTCTACAGTGATTTTCAAAACAAAATGCACATGCATCATCAGTATTTAGGACTGTAGGTTTTAATTGCGTAGAGGCAAAGAGCACTAAAAATTCAGTAGACATACCTTCAGGTTCTTACATTTTTCTCTTGCGAGTGCAGATATTGGTCATGAAATTAGCATTTAAATATGAATCAGAGATGAAGTCCCATACTCCTTGAACTTAAGGGGTGTTTATCATTGACTTCAAAGGGTTTTTTCCAGTAGAACGTGGTAACCCCCTCTGCTCCTTGTGGTTTATCACCATCATTTTGTCGTACTGAAGCTTGCTTTTTAGATCTGAGTATTGTCTGCGCTGTTCAAATTTAGTTATTTTGCAGAAACACAGCAGTATTCTTCAGTCTTTTTCCTTTGAATAAAAAAGCACAGTTTAGTCCAGATAATTTCTAAATGAGTCGTGGTATAACAGCTAGACCCTTCATGTCGTTACCTCTGTATTTTGGCCAAGATTTAAAAAATGGGTGCCTCAGCTTTGATTTGTGGTATTTGTTACCAACTTAAAGCACCTTGACTAGAATCTTGACAAATGTCTAGAACTTCTGTCCTTTACAAAAATCAGCAATGGCTGAAACCATGTTAGTTATTTCATTATGATCATTCTTCCTGTAGGTCACTACTGGTGTACAACAGTTTTATCCGTCCTTCACAGTAATGAGTGGTTGATTAGTAAATTGTTAGTCCAGTAAGTGGATGTTGTATTTACTGCAAACACGGGCTAGCAGTCTCAGTACGGTGCTTGTAATAGCTGTTAATTACTAAGCCATGTGTGCGTGAAATACTAAAATTGAAGTGGTTTAGCTTTTACTGTTTAGGAGGAATGGAAAAAAAATGAGCAGCAAACTTTTCTCCCTCTTCAGAGAGTTTCTTTAAATTAAATGCTACGTTCAGGGCGATCGTGCAGGAGTTACATCCACAATACAAATTTCCACCTAAACGTCCAGTTTCTCCCATCTTTCCTGCTGAAAAAAAATGGAAAGTTGTTTCTGTTTTCTTTTTCTGAACCTATTCATTTCTTAACTCTGTTTTTGAAGTTTTTAGTGTTATGGAAAAGCCAGTTGCAGACTTGTCTCTAGTACTAGTCGAGTCCATTTTCAAATCGGTTAAACAGATTAATGAAATAGGGATTTTTTTACTCTTTCCTAATCTGCAAGTTTACAGTCTTGTAGTATCTAAAAACCAAAATAGCCTCTGAAAACGTTAGAGGGATGAAGTTTAAAAGGGAAGTGCCTGTAGTCTAACCAAGCCAGTACAAGCTAAAACTGATGGAGATCAGTACTGGTTACAAAAACAGTCATTGTGTCTTACGATGTGTTAGTCCATAATTAGTGTTATAAATAAATTTAGATTCCATATTTTCCAGAAAGGGGCTATTGCAAATGTGATGTGAGAACCGCTGGCAAAGACTGCAAGTAAAACTACTACTTTAAACCAAAAAAACCCCAAACATTTTAATATGCAGAGAAACTAGAATTCTCTCAGAGAAAAAAAAGTCAAAAGCAAGTTGACCCATTAGGTAAAGAAAAGGTGAATCAATTACATGCACGTTAGTAGCTTGTTTAAGCCAGTCATATTACTGGAATTTTGGATTAAGAAGATCAATCAAATAAATTGCAAAATCAGAACAGTAACCCAATATTATACAGGTTTATACGTTTAATTAGTCTGAATTCCTGCTTTTATAGGACTTTATCCAATAATCTCTGAATGAGATCCAATCTTACATGATATTGCTCCAGAATTTTGTAATAACATCTGATCAGAATTTAAAAAATTAAAGTATGGAAAACCGCCACATCTTTAGGCGAGTTTTTCTAATGCTCTGCTCGTCATTGCAGGGTCTTTATTTTTGTTTATGAGATTGTTGTGGGTGGGCAGAACAGCTTGTGGTGATCTTTTGGTGTATATTTTACATGCCTTTTTGCTGATACGAATTCATCTGTCTTCCCCTTGGTGAAGCCATGCTGATCACTCCCGATGGTTTTCTTGTCCTTCAGGTGCCTGGAAGTGTTTTCCAGGGTTAGCTGCTCCGTCATCTTCCCAGGGATCAAGGTGAGGCTGACTGGCCTATAGTTCCCTGGGTCCTTCTTAACCTTGAAGATAGAAGTGACATTTGCTTTTCCTTCACTCTTCAGACATTGTCCCCCTCACCATGATTGACCCAAGGTTATTGAGAGTGGCCTCGCAGTGACATCTGCCAGCTCCCTCAGCGTTCATGGGTGCGTTGCACTCAGGGCCCGTGGACTTGCTTATGGGTTGCAAATGTCCCGTTTGCTTAAGGGTTCCCTGACCTGATCCTCTTCCACCGAGGGTACATCTTCCTTCCTCCAGCCTTTTCCTCCGTCTCTGGGACTTGGGATTCCTGAAAGCCAGTCTTGCTAGTAAAAACTGAGGCACAGACCTCATTCAGTACTTCAGCCTCTTCTGTGTCCTGTGTAACCACGTACGCCGGTTATAGAGCGTAGTAGAAATGTTGAGCAGAGTTTTAAAATCGGGTAGGTTTTAGTGAGTATGGTTACCCGTAATACTCTGTGTCAAAGGCTTTTTGAAGTCCCTTATCATTGGGACGTCCACTAAAGCAGTGTGAACTGGCAGGAGAAATGTACATGGCTGCACGAAGAAGCAAAATACATCACTCTTGTCACCAGTAAGCGGATTCCCATGAACTCGCATGAAACAACTTCCAAAACAAATTCAGAAGAGCGTGGAAGTATAACCAGCAACACTTAAAACAGCACAGTAAGCTGGAACTACACTGGGGACCGAAACCTTAGCAAGCAGGTGAAGGAAAATTACCTTTCCCTCTTGCAGGGGCATCACCACTTCTGGTGAACATGCCCAAGGTACCGGTGGTACCTGGGCTGCTGGTGCCACCCAGGAAGATGGCTGCAGGTGGGGAGCACCAGTAGGTGACGGTGACAGCCACGGAAAATCTGAAGCCAAGAACAGCACCAATGCTAAAACAGGTGTTTAAGGTTAGTTAAGAACTGGGACAGGAACCTACCCAAAGCAGGCTAACAGGTTCAGGAGTTTTATTGTAGGAAATTTCTAAAAATAGGAAACACTACTGCTACAAAGGTGCAGTGACGCCTTTTTCATTCAGCACATTCCCGCTAGTGAGTCAATTACAATGGGTCTCACTTAAGGCAGTGGTAAATGCTTTTGCAGTGAGGGGTAAATTACAGTAAGGAGGGGGAGATAATTATTAGGAATTCATTTTTTAGAAGGAAAAACCTTCTTTAATAAGGAAATGCATAGAGTCTTGCAAAAAAAGACAGACTTTCTCAAATGCAAAACTGAGTAATCTTTGCCAGTAATCTTAAAGAAACCAAATGGGAAAGGAAATATTCCACATAATCATTAGATGTTTATGTCATTTATTTGTAAAAATATAATTAGAAGTATTTATTTTGAAGAGGGGTGCTAGTCCATGTTTGATAAGGTAACTACTATAAAAAAAATTCAGGATATTTAGAGCAGTAGAAAGTTTCAGTAGGACAAATCAAAACCTTTTTCTATGTAAACTATGTACAGTATTCTTGTTCATCGCTTAGCCTAAATTTGAATGGATCTATATTAATAAATGAGTGGTTATTATCATTATTATTTACTTTTAAATACTTATTTTCTGAAAGGAAAACCTATGGTAGAGTTTGAAACCCCAACAATCCATAATGTAAATGCCTAGTTTCATTTTTATTTGTTTTCAAAAGTAATTTTTATCTTTGCATAAGTCCCCAGTGTTTAAGCTGTGGAACAGAAAGCCTGTAAATCTTACCATAGTTTTTAAAATGGAGAGGGCTTTAATATAACTATGTAAAACTTGAGAATGAATGGATGTGACCATAAACCAAACAGAATTTGAACCAGAGAAAAACAAAAAAAAACCCCCAAAAAACAAAACCAATAACCTACCTTGTATCCACCCAGCAGCAGAGCCATGATGCGTTCATGTGCTGCAGTGATCCACCAAAGCTTCATGCAGCCAGTACAGGAGAAACTGGGTGAAATGGAAAACCTGCACGGGAGAGCAGGGCAAGGTAATCCCACCTAGATCCTGATTACACCAAAGCATGTGTGTCGTTCCCTGGCAGACTAGGACTCCACCTACAAACCTGAAATTAAACAGATAAGGCAGGTGTATGCGCACACATAATACAAATCTTTTTTTCTATACTTTCTATTATCTCTAAGGAGAAGCTGAATGATTTGTTAGATGCTGGCACACACTTTTTCCCTCTTTATCACGCTCACTTTTCTACAATCAGCATACACTACTGGACAAGATGTGGTAGAAATCTATATTTAAATGTTTTGCAACCTAAGTAAAACCTGATCATCTTGTCAGCTTTCTCAAATGACAAAGGCCACATAATTTTATTTGATAAATCCAGAATTAACATTTGAATTTATGGTTGAAGTAAACACATCTTCTAGCAAGATGTCTGTTTTCATTCCTTTCACAAGTTAAGTAGATTAAGGAAAAAAAATGGAACATATGCTGTAGCAATATCTCACTGTACATCCTTTATGGGTGGTGTGCATATGCGGGTATGGTTTGTGTAAAATGCTCAACGTTTACATTGAACACATCAGAGGTTTCTGTAAATCTCTGAAAGTCTGGTGAGCTTCCCACATGACTTCAAAAAAACACCAGTTTTTTGGCTTTATTGGGCTTCCACGTGCTTTCTTTCTTCTTCCACATTTCTTCTTTCTGTTCTGACAAAATACTGGATCTTAATAATTTTTTTGCTTATTTTAGTTTTGTAATAAAGTTTTGTTTATTTTAGGCATGTCATTTTGTTAATTGTAACACTTAACTGTTTGAACTTTCTTCTCATCTGTGACCATTAAGTTTCTCATGCAGCGTGAGCAGTTCCTTCCCTTCCTACAAGACTCTTGTAGAAGAGTAGCTGAAAGAAAAAGTTGTGATTATACTTTGGGTATGTTTTTTTCACTGTCTTCTATCATTTGAAGGTTTTATTAATCTCTTTAGGGCAAAATACAAAATCCCTGAACTGTATAAAGCCACAGGAGTCTTGGTCAATACAAGATTTATGAAGACAGGAGGCAGAACGCTGAAGAAACGGACTGTGTGACGGGTCTAAGCTGAAGTGTTGCTAAAGCTTGTCTTGGTTGGTCTCCTTCGTGTCATTCAAAGAAAGTAAACTACCTTCCACATCCTCTGCTTGAGCTTACCTGTCTCCCTCCTGACCGCCTGTGGCGACTGGCAGGTCCGGGACAGTTCCTGCTATCAGATGTCTTCTTTTGAGATACTTTTTGCTGTGTATTTACAGCTGTCTTTGCTCTTACTTCTCAGCCATGGGAGAATTGCTCCTCATCCATCGTGCTGCGGGAGCGTAGCCCCTGTGTTGGTCCTGCAGCCACCTCTGCAGCAGGGCAGCCGCGGAGCCACCCAGCCTTCTTCAGCTGCAGCCCACCCAGGGGCCACGGGGCAGCATCACACACCTCCAAAGTCATAGTGTAGGAGCAGGGCTGCCCGGGGCAGTGCCTACTGGCTGGCACGGAACTGCTTCATTCTTTATCGTCCCTACAGCTTTGAGTTCTTTTGAAAGCGTTCTACAAATGTTGCTCCTCATCCTTTTTCCGTAGCTCGTTTTTGAACAAGCAGATCACAGCTCAAGTCTGTCTACCCTTTCTCCTAAATTATTGACCGTGACTTTACATAGTAAATTGCACTGGCTACAAATGTTTGCTTGAACATAATTCATGACAGAGTTTAAAGACACAGAGCTTACATATCATTTTCTCAGTCAGTAAACAACTGATGTTAATTCTGGCATTTCCCAGCTTCCGAGTGCTTAGTTTTGATAAGACGGTGTTCTTTTCAATACAGTCCGTTTAATTTTCTTATTTTAAAAAACGCAGCAAAACTTGCGCTGAAAATGAAATGACGTCCCGCAAAATCCTACTGACCCTTCCTTTCTCTGGAAAACTCCCACTACTGAGTCTTGCAAACACGGGCAACTAGATGAACAGCATCCTCCACCGTCACGTTTGCTAGGCAGCGCGAACCATTGCGGGAGGGTGACCGGTACCTTTGGCATCTCCCATGCAGGAAGGAGGGTGCAGCTGGGGTGAAGGACAGGATGGAAGATGCACCCTTGGGCTGGTGGCAAGAGTTAGGAAGAAGCAGAAGGTACCCTGTGGAAAGCTACGCTTTGCTCTCTTTAGGTCAACCAAGGAATTATCAAATATGGACTTTTTTTTTTTAATATACACAGCAGAAAGGGAAAATACCAGAGACCTTTTTGGTTTTATTCTAGACCTTCTTAATGAAGAGCTAGAGGAAAAAATATGTTAAGCGCGAGGAGAATTTTTTTAACCTTGTTCTAATGAATAGTATCAATTAATAAAAAAAAAAAAAAAAACCAAAAAACAAAAAAAAAAAAAAAACCCAAGCCTTTAGCAGATGCTTGGAGTGGAAATTGTAATGAAGAGTGAGTTTAGTAAAAGTATAAATGGCTGGAAACAGGCTGTTACAGCAGAATTTTTAGGCAACTTGTTGACAAGTTTAGTCATTTTCAAGTAACTTCAGAGTCATGTTTTCCCTTCCTGGGCATTATGTTTTTTCTTATTCTTTCTGATTTCATTGTGTTGTTTTGTCCTCATAAACACACCTGAACTGTTTGTATCACCTCATCTGTAACAATTTCTTGGGCTTATTTAATTTTTTAAAAGAATTCTCTGCCTTCCAAGAGGACAGAGAAGATAAGCAGCTAAATATATGTAACACATAAGTTAATTTTATTGATGCTTGGAAATTGTCCTGTAAATCTCAGTCAAAATGGTTGTGGTTTAGCTAGAACTGGTAAGGCTGGATCATTGCCTTATTTAATGGCTTTACTAGAGCACAGTTTTATCCTGCTTTCCCTATATCGTAAGGTCATTAATGAATCATTATCTATTGCTAGTAATTACTGATCTCTTGAGAATATTGCTTTAATTATATAGGAATCATAAGTGGAAGATACAGTTTCGTATTCTACAGTGTAGGTAGTAGTACCTTGGTGTATTATGGCTTTAAAGAATCTGGTAGGGGTTTTTTTGTAGATTTTAATTGCTAAGTGTGCCTGGTAAAATATGAATTACTGTATTACTGCATGTGATAAAAGGTATACTATTGTGAGCCTCACAGTCTGCAGGTGTAACAGATGTAAGGCAAGATTAACAGGACAGAACAATAATTAAACCACAGACAGCCATCTCAAAAAAAAAAAAAACCCAAACCAAAAAAAAAAAACCACCACCAAAAAACAGTTTATCATATCCAATGCAATTATTGTGTCTTACATTCTCTGCAAATATTTGTAAAAGCTGTAAAAACGTGTTAGTTTGAAAGACAGCTTTTCAGCGTGGACACTTACTTTAAGGAATTAAGATCCTTTTTTATGAATATAAAAGCTGAGTGAAGTCCTGCCATATGGCAGTATGGTTCATAGGCAATAGGGTCCTTGGTTTATAGATGTGACGAGCTAAATGCCGCCAAAGAAAATAAGAGAGCATTTAGTGTATATGCATTTAAAACAGTATGAATAGCTTACTCCCTTTAAGACTGGAAGGTTCAAATAATTAACGGTAATATTATGGTTGCAAAAGGAAGTCCAGTTGTTCTTCAGCAGTCTGCATCTGTGAAACGTGATACCTCTGGGGACTGAGGTTTAATTTTCCCAGGAGAAAATATAAAAGCAGGAGAAAAAAAGGAATGACTTCTGCTTGAGCAGAATAAACCTGCATCTACAAACGATTAACACTGCATAATGAAGTAGTAAAGAAGCAAAAGAGATTTCTAATAAAAGACTAATAACAAATCCCATTACACCATGGTGTATTTTTTCCCTTGAAGTGTGTTAGACTTTCGGCAAGGCTTCCGAATGAGATTTGGGTAGTTGCAAGCAAAGTCAGCTCAGATGCTTCAAGCTTAGCTGAAATGTCTCACCTAACAGTTTGTGTAAGCAGTGAGTTGCCGTTTTACAGGTGGGAGGGGTTGTTAACGCAAGGAATAGGCTTCACACAGAGTTTGGGTAATGTTTGTGTCACCAAGGGATAATAGTCCCCTGTAGGCTAGGCACGATAGGGTGGTGTGCCCCTACACGGCACGTTGCTTAGACAGAACAGACAGGGTGTTAAATAAACGCGGTAGCTAAGCCCTGCCTTTGTGTTAACAGTTCTTCTGACTTCTCTTTCGGAGGCCTGAAAATGTCCTCGCAGGAAAGGGGGTTGATCAGAGAGACACACACGGAGTCAGTGGGTTTTCATAGTTAATCCTGCGAATTTTGTAATTATTACACTAATTTCAACAAGTTACAAGACCTCAGAACGCAGAAGCTTAATAGAAGGATGAGATGATGCTGTCTCTTGAAATCACGTATTTTCGCTTTTAAAAGGGAACATGTCTTGCAAGGGGAGAAATTCTATGTAGTGATCTCTAAATCTGTACATGGATTTCTTTTTGAGGTTTATACATATGGTTACGGTGGGGGGGGCAGGGGGGGAAGATTAGTGAACAGGATCTTGAGTCACAAAACGGCCCTTTGAATTTCTTTTATAAGACTAGAGCCTTTTTGTACAGCTTGTTGCTATCTTATAAAAGCATGTGCTCGACTGACGTGTTGGATTTCATTTGTCTAGAAATGAACTTTTATTACTGGAATCAGAAAAAAGAAAAAAACCAAAAAAACAGATGCCTTTAACCAACAATGAGTTCTGGGACAACAGTGGTTAAACATGAATTCATACAAGTGAAACTAATCTTGATGAAATTTGTAGTTGCCTTTTTAGAAATTTTTGTGAGTTTTAAAGAATGACTTAATTTGCTTAGCAGAAATTTGCAATCAATCTTTTCTTGCCACTGAATAAACAGATTCCACATGTGTAGTAATTTGCATATCCCAGCTAAAAATGTAATTCATTATTTTTAAGTCCATTTCGTAATAACTATTTCAGGATTAATGTTACTAACTATTCTTTAGCTCTTTCAAATGTGACCTTAGATAATCCTACCTAAAAAGTACAAAGCTGGTGGGTCTGCTCTGAAATAGGAAAGGGCAGTGCCTTTCCTGAGGTCAGCAAGTAAGTTAGTGTAAAAGCCAGAGCTGGAATCAAAAAATCTTGAGAAATAATTTGCTTCTGTTGCATCTCAAGTTTCCAGCCTCCAGCAAATATTGCATTTAGTAAGGCAGATTTTTACGTTTTGCTAGGTATGAAAACAGCACAGATATGAACAGGAATTAATGGTACGGTCTACGTGCAGATTATCACTAAAACGGGTAAAGATTTAAATTAGGTTTGATCCAAGTGGCATCCGTAGCGTATTTTACAGGGAGCTGCAAACACTGTCATCAATAACAGGCAGAAAGCCTCTTCAAAGTAAGTGTGACCCGGACGGTTTTCACTGCTGTTTGGCATCTGTCTCTCGACTGGCTTTTACTTGACTGGCTTTTTCAGGGCTTCTCATAAACTTCACCCTCCTGGTTTTGCTGTTCCAGGCTATTCTTGCATAACATTTTATCCCTCTCACCTTAGATCACTATCACATTAAATGCTCAAAAATACGGAATATAGGATTGATATGTTTTGCCCTTTGAGGTTCACCCCCTTCATGATCTTAGTCAGTGAAGCTTCTACAGTCTGTAATGTATCACTTCTGTAATTTAGAGGCAGTAACATTTCCACAAATACCGTTAGTTAAGTGGTTACCTTCACACTTGGCAAAATTTTCTGGTAAAATGTCATGGATTGCCGGTTGATCCTGAGTTATGTATCTTGGCTTTACCATACTTGCAAAGTAAAAAAATACAAAATAAAAAAAATACGTTTCTTTTTTTCTTTTTCTTTTTTTTTTTTTTTTTTTTCAGGCGGTGGGTAAGGCTCCTGTTTGGACGTGAATTCCCACTTCAGGACCTTCTGGTTGTCTGGGATGCTCTATTTGCTGACAGTATCACCCTGAATTTAGTTGACTACATTTTTGTAGCCATGTTGTTATATATTAGAGATGCCTGTAAGTATCAACTATCTTACAATCTTAATGCAAACGTTATTTTTCAAAGAAAAAGAGGACTTAAGAAATGCGGAATTCCATTGTGACTTTTTGAACAAACTGAAAACTGTTCCACATGCTAGGAGAAGGAGCTGTGTAGTATCAGATACAGTCTGCTGTATTCGTGAAACAAATTGTATCTCGGAGTTAAACGCAGGTTTGTTTTCTGAATAGTTCTGTGGGTTTGCATGGAGTTGCAGATTTTATGTGCAGTAAGTGGTACAGGTATGTATGGAGCTCCACCTCCTGACCAAGCTGATGAATTGAGTGAAGCCTCCCTTAAACACTGGAAATATTTTTTATGCGGTTCTGAAATGGGAAAATGCACAAGACAATGACTCGTAATTTTTTACTGGGTATCTTGAAGGAAATGTGAATGCAGAGAGAAGTAACTATTACAAAATATGTTGATTCTATGCAAGAGTGGCATCTTTAAAAATTATCATTTCATTTCATTTTATTTTAGTGCACTTGAAATGCGTGCAAAGGTGAATTCTTATGGGTTAGCGGTGACCAATAAATACATTAAGTTGGGACAGACAGGAAATCACAAAAATGTTGTTAGCTTATATAATTGTGAATGGGAGGAGGAAGATACGTAATGATTAATTGAGCCATTTATTTCTGTCCCATCATGTTTTGCAAAAAAAATCTGGATATATATTTGCCACAACAAAGCATGCGTTTGTGGCAAGATGCATGTCTGTCGTTAAATATGTGAATTCTACAGCATGCTGTTCAGAGTTAAGTATATACAATCTGTAAGCTTTACGTTATAACAAGGTCACATATTTGACACAATTTTGTATTCTAGGACACATGAAGTTTTCAACATCTGTGGTTCCTATTTTAGGACCCAATCTTGAAAATATAACACGCATGTATTTTACACGTACTGTCGTTCCACTGCCTGTCTTCATATGTTTTTTTTTTAATTACTTTTCAATAAACATGCAGCATATAGAGCTACCTTACATTACTCACAAAGAAGTGGACATTTAATTCAGTTTAGACGTTTGAAAATCAATGCTACTGTTTCAAGGTGATCTGATTCCAGGTCGTTACATTCTGCAATCTAAATCTGGCTTGTTTATGTGCAGTAAACTGAAATAATCTTAATTTTTTATATATAGATAGATATGTAGTGCAGATGGATCTAAAAATGTCTCTTTTATTTTGTGTCATTGCTTCCCTTAAAAAACAACTTTAGAACTGTGATTGTAAGCACCTTCTCTCTTCTTGAGGAGGGAAGGTTGTTCTGTGTTCGTTTTCTTTTGCTTTGCGGTGCTCATGTACAAGTATCAGTATGAAGTAACTAAAAATGTGAGCTAAAAATGTGTTCTAGGCATCCGTATGAACTCAGTCTCCCTCTTTTGTCTGAAATCCCCAGGCTTTGTAAATAGAGCAGTAAATAGCTTTGAAGGGAAGTACATTTGCCCAAATGAGATGCAGCCATCCCATCAGGACAGCTAATACTTCATACCTACACTGCTTCTGTAATAAGTAACTTTAAGTTCTAAAGCTGGACCTGGTTAGTTACTTTAAGTGCGATAGAATGGTGAAACAAAACACCTAGTCATAAACGCTGTATAGCTGAATATCTTTTCAAAGTCAAGCTCAAACAGCAGTGATTTCCACAGTTATTCATTTGATAAAGGAAAGCTTTTCTTATATATCTGTAATAGAAAATTTTTCTATTTTTCCTGATTTTTTTATTGCTGGTAATACTTGAGCTTTGAATGGAGTTCAAAGTTCTGTTGTAGTATTTTTAAAAACATTTTCAAATAAAATAAGTTTCAAAAAGCTTCTCTTGGAGAAAGGAAATGTTAGCTCAAAACATCCGATGATGTTAATCATCTATAAATAAATGGTCTGGAAATTTTCAGTTTTAAAACTTAGAAACAATAGGAATAATAATAGAGCTCCTAAGATATTATGTCATTAAAATGTCAAATATAAGCAATGATAATAATACAGTACTAAAAGCATTTGAAAGTTTAAAACTGGTGCAGGTTCTTTTATACCAACACATTTGGGGATGGGGGAGAAGTTGCTGGTTCGGGAATTGATGGATTATTTTCTCTGGTTTGTTATGATGTTCTCAAGGGTGTGATTTCAAGAAAGTATTCTTTCTGCTGTATTTTTCATTTTATTTTTATTTTAGTTTTGAAATCCTCTGTTACTCAAACTATATTATTCAAGGAGAAGGGAGCATTTAGATTATTAGATTATTGTTCATAGTTTTATAGAGATTACAGATACATAATCACATACACAGACATTCCGTAAACTGCTCTGTTCCGTTTTACATCTGTATCCAAGAGAGATATATCCATGGAGTGATAGTCCTCACAAGCCAAGTGTAGGGTTGTGTACCAAAGTATCTGTGAGTTTTAATGATTTATTTTCTGGGTTTCTTTGGAAAAAATCACACAAAACAACTTTTTTTTTTATTATTCTGTCAAATCAGAAGCATGAATATGTTACTCCTTTTTCACCAATATGGATGTATATGCATTTTTTGATGAAATCGGAACGGAGGGGAGGGAGTGATGCAAAAATATGTGTGTTTTATGCACTTCCCTTCAAGAAGGACAAAAATGAACAAACCTGGAAGACATGTCTGTATTTTGCACAGTAAGCTAATGGCATTATTGCACCAGGAGGTAATTTTGACTGATCAGTGTTAGACTAAATATATTTTTATCATGTTTCCACTTGAAGACTGGCGATGGCCATTGTTAGGGTGTATGGTCTCCTATCTAAAAGCACTCAGAATATTTTGAGGGAAATAAATGAGCCACAAGCCCCTTCTTAGAGAAGCTGATCTGTTATTTCTGTTACAATGCAAGGTGTTCGTATTATCTGTGTTTAACTCAGTTGAGGGCCCACTGAAGGGAACATAGCCATGCTTACAGCAGCGGGGAGGGGGACAGAAATCCCACCCTTCCTGGGTTAGGAAGTCATCTGGATACAGGACTGGTGCCATCAAACATTAAACTCTTAAGAAATGACACGTGGCAGAAAATTAGGACTTTGTTGAAGACAAGTAGAGTAGTTTACGCTACTATTGCTGCTTGCATCCATTGGACCAGCAGAGAAAAGTCGGTCTCCTCTAAAGCAGAAGGGAGAAAGCAATTTGATGTTCCTCTGGGCACTGCATAACAAATATTAATGAGAAGGCAGTAAGATTGCTTTCTTTATGTAGAGGGGTCTCTCTGTTCCTTTCCCTAGAAATGCCAGTAGCACTTTTTTTCAGGGAGTGAGAACTTGTTCACAATAGGACTTGGGTTCACCTGTGGCTCTTGCCAAGCCAGTTAGTGAAGGAAAAGCACCAGTACAGAAGTACCAAGCTTACTACAAGGCAGCTGGGCACAGGGTAAGTGTTTTCACCACTGAACTTCAGCACCATCCAGCTGCTGCTGAGACTGCATAAATTTGTACTGCACAGAATCCCCTTCCAGAAACTTTATCCTATAGTGGAATCTGAGAAATCCTTTGAAGTCTGAGATGCGTGTTCAGAGAGGGATGTTTGTTTTGGTTAACTGCTATTGTCTTTATCATTTTTAAGAAAAATGTCACTCTGATGGATAATATTAAACATTTTTCCTGAGGAGACAAGAATCATGGAATGGTTTGGGTTGGGAGGGACCTGAAAGATCAGCTAGTTCCAGCCCCCCTGCCATGGGCAGGGACATCTTTCACCAGCCCAGGCTGCTCAAAGCCCCATTCAGCCTGGCCCTGAGCACTTCCAGGGATGGGGCATCCACAGCTGCTCTGGGCAACCTGGTCCAGTGCCTCACCACTCTCATCTTAAAGAATTTCTTCCTTAATTCCAATATAAATCTGCCCTCTTCCAGTCTACACCATTACCCCTTGTCCTGTCACTGCAGGCCATTGTAAAAAGTCTCTCTCTGTCTTTCTTATAGCCCCATCAATGCATTGAAAGGCTGCCAGAAGGTCTCCTTGGAACCTTCTCTTCTCTGGGTTCAACAACCCCATCTCTCTCAGCCGTCCCTCACAGGAGGGGTGCTCCATCCCACTGCTCATTTACGTGACCCTCTGTTGGACCAGTTCCAACAGGTCCATGTCTTTTCTGAGCTGAGGGCTCTAGAGCTGGATGCCAAACTCCAGGTGGGATCTCACCAGGGCTGAGCAGAGGGGCAGAACCAGCTCCCTTGACCTGGTCTGCCAGCACACCGTGCGGGCTGGTGGGCAGCATACGGACCACGCTGAAACAAAAAGCACCAAGAGGTGTTTCAGCACAGTAATCCCTTTAACCCAAGGTTCCCCAGCACACAGAGCGCTGGCAACGGTGTTCTCTTCTGTAAAGGTTTCTACACCAACAAAGCCTAAATATAAAATAAATATAAAAGTTAGCAGGCCTTCTTCATTAAATTGTTGGAGGTCTTTTTAACTTTATATGAATGGTAAGGTTTCATTTAAAAATTTAATTTAAAAGAAAAAATTAAAATTTAGGGATCAGAGGGGACACAGGTCATTGCCCAACAGTTTGATTTTTTTTTTTCCCCATTATTCAATTGCTTCACTATTATACATATCAAAAAAATTAATAATTGGTGTAAATACCTTGTGGTATTTATGAAGACAATTTTTTTGTCATGGTTCAAGTCTTCACCATTAAAATAAATCAGCTTTTTTAATATTTAGTTTTCTCTATATCTGTGAGACAGCAAAGAACTCTTCCAGGAAAAATAAAGGATAATTTTAATCCATTTTACATTGCAGAACAGAACATGTACTAACCTGTTCAAAAGAGAAATGTGTTGGTCTTCCTGCCTACCATGTATAAAAGTATTTAGAATTTACTATCATTTTTCAGTATTTTTATTTGCTTTGGTACAAAGGCATCATGATCATAACTGCAGTACAGTATCTTAAATTTGATTTACATATGAGAGTTTGATTGGGAATGTACTATGTGGTGTTCATATTATACTCCTCTGAAAGAACTCTGACGGACACCATTGTATTGTGTTCGTTATGCCAGCTTTGTGACTTCAAGAAGAAAAAACAGGTACCTGAAAAAGAACAAGAAAAACAAAAGGATAGGAAAAAGAACAGGCAGAACAGATAAAGAATGAGTAGGATAAGTGAGTGCTTTACAAATGAAAGCAGATGTATGAAATTACAAGCTGTCGGATCAGCAACAGAAATGAAGATGATAAAGTGGTTCCCTACACAGATTATAATTATTCATTTTGCCCAGTCCTGCATCTTTTCCCCATAATCCTCTTGTTGAGGGAGGAAAGGTGCAGGAGGATATGAGGTTTATTCACATGAAAGACAAAAAAGTGAAACATTTAAATCGTTCCATCCACAAAACAGTGCTTTTATTTTGTCTTTTATTGATTCAAAATAATTTTATATTTGCAATTGTCCTTTCTGGAGTAGAGGTCTGATTAAAAAGAAGTATTTATTACTACAGCTAAAGTTCTCAGAATAGTGAAGTTTGTTAAAAATGTATTTACAATTACTATTGTTGGAGGCTGTCTTTATGTTGCAGAGTGCAAGCATCATTAACAGGCATTGCTTTGACAGCTGTGGCAGATGGATTGCCTGGATTTAGATGGTGCAAAAGAAATGAAGTAGTTTACATAGACCTGCCTGAAAAGATGTCTTTAATAATTGCACTCATAATTAGAATGATTTGGGGAAAAAAAACCACCCAAAACAGGAGCTGACGAACATATCTTCAATGATACGAAGAACCATAGGGTGTACTTACATAGATGCAGATAAAATCAAGCAGAATTATAACAAAATTATAAACTTGAACAAAACATGCTGAAAATGTCCTAAGTAAAATATTCTGGTACAGTTAATGGTATATGACATTTTTAAGTACTTATGAAAGTAAAATATATCCTTCTCCCTTTTCCTGAGCATTTTGTGAATAGTTTCTGATTTACAAGAAAACAAAGAGTTGTTGACATCTTTTTATGCATGTGTGTATGTATATACGTGTGTGTGAGCACGTTTGTGTATATGTACATAAAAGCAACATAAAAGATATTTCAGCAAAGAATTGTCATAGTGGGGATAGTTATCATAAAAGCAGTACCGAAGGTAAGATTTATCTCACAAATTATCATGCTTAAATTTAGGTGTCTGCAGATGAGCGTCTGAGAAGTCATTGTCCATTTTGGAGTGTAGGACTAGTTCTCCAGGCTTCACCAACTGCATTGCCCTGACCTCCACAGACGCAGGCAGGCTTTAGGTGCACAGCTACAGAGATCTAAATTTAGGCATCTAAATCTGGAGCTAACATAAATGTCTGTGACATAAAGTCACTGGTGGATTTGGCATTGTCCTTAATGATACTGGACCAAGCATCGTCATGAAGCTTGCTTATACAAAATCTTCTTTTACTCTGAGCACTGCTTGAGTTCTGAGAGACCTGATGTGGGCAAAGACAGCTTAATCTGAACTGTAATGAATCGACTGGAAAAGGTACTGTTTTGGAATAGCAAAGTAAGATAGTAATATTTCACTTTTCTTCACACTCTCTCTTTTTTTTTTTCTTTTTTTTTCTTTTTTTTTTTAACTTTCATTGTAGTGATTTCAAGTAATTATCAGACCTGTTTGGGACTTCTGATGCATTATCCACCTATTGGAGATGTTCACTCTCTTATCCACAGAGCACTTTTTCTCCGAGATCCAAAGGTGAGATGCTCGCTTTGTAAATACAGGGAATAAATCTCTGTAATGAAGTGTTCTAAATACTGTTAAGTTAGTGACAACCTACATTTGGGGGACTAAACTGTAATTTCAATTTTCTTCTAACCTGACAAAAACGCTGAAGGAAATAGTTGGTAACCAAGAGTAGAAACAAGTTCTTTTACTCTTCAAAGGATGCTATCCTACTACTTTGCTTGTTATCCAGGAGCTCTGATAACTTCTGATGTTTATGCTCTTGAGAATACCTGTCCTTGGTATTCTGCACAGATGTCTTTCATAATAAAGTCTTCTTTTTAGGAAAATGGTAATATTTAATGTAATAACCTGGTAAACTGTACAGAAACTGGCACGCAATTTCATCTGTAAGACCTTTTTTGTGAGGTGTCTGCAGATTAATCGCCGTTAACCCCTAAAGCGCTACCCTCACCCAATATAATTTTGTGATGGTTTTCCATTAAAAACAAGTCTGCTGTTACAACCTGAAAAGATTCACATGAATAGTGTGTAAATTCGTCAATGTTATGTTAGGTATTACTAGCATACAGGTTCTGATATACCGATTTCTACTTTAAAAAAAAATAAAAACGGAAACCTCTTGCTGTTTGAGAATGGCATGTGTGTGGCTATAATATACAGCAGGCATCCACAGCATAGTGGATGAAGTATTTGAGCTGAAGCTGTACACAGGAATCTTTGCGGTACTCAAATCTTTGGCAGATCGCCGGATTTGTGCTGCTGGGTTTGAATGTCTTTGTGCATGGCCCGTTACCAGGCCGCCAGTGTAAAGTTCACTTTCTGTCGTCTTCTTGGTGCACATCACCTTTGAAAGTGAGAAATTCATCCCTTCTGCACTCTGTCTGCCTTCGGCTAAATTTCATTCGGTACCGTTGTTTACACTTTTATGGATTAAGAAAAAAATTGTCTGTTTCCGTATCAGTTTTGTGCTGAAATCTGCATCCTTATACAGCTGCTTTCTTCATTCCTCTTGGGCACAAAGAACTCTTCTATGATGGGAGGTAAAGTATATCATCTTTTCAGTGTCTAAGAAAGTTTCTAACGTTACATCTCAGGAATCTTCCTTAAGGTTTTGGCAGCAGTCTGTGAAATCAGACTGCCCAGCGTTTATGTACTCTCTTAGCAAAACAAGATAAAAGTGTTTTGTAGAGGGAAGATACATAGAGAGGGAAATCGTGCTAAGATATCAAACTAAATCCAGTGTGTAATAGGTCATTTATTGAAGGTACATGTTACAAAATAGAATAATTACTGGTTATTCAGCTGTCCTCTAAGGCATCCTAGGCAGTATATGAGATAGATACCCTACCAGCTGAAGGGGGCAAAAATAAACCACCGCCTTCCCGTAGAAGAAGCTGAATCACAATTCTGCTCCTTACGCTCTTGTCTCCAACAGAATGAAGTTGTCAGGCTCATAAGGCCTCAGTGTCCCATTAATTAGCATTCTCAGGTGCGCTTTGAATGCCTTTCTGAAAAATACTGGATGTAGTTTTTACCATGTCTTTCAGGTAGTTCTCCTTTCACCCGGGTGAATAAGTACTTAAAGCTCTTTCATGCAAAGATTGCTAGATGTTTTGTCAGTTTATATATGATTAATTACAGTTGTTCCTCATTTCTGAGCTGTACTTATCTGCTTGGGAAATACCCTGAAGGTCAGGAAGCTGGGATTTCCAAAGAATGAAGACTCCAGCCACCTCTCGTTTTACATTGGGTTTTTGGGTTGAGACTGTATAAACAGATCTGGACTTCTTCCAGTGAGGAAGTTAAAACTTTTCTAAAGGATCGCTCTAAAAGAAAAAAATAGCTCCTGGTCTGAGAAAGAAATATATTTTCAGTGCTATGACCAGAGTACCTGTTTCTTACCTTTCCCTAGTTATGATCTTAAGTTTCACTTATGTCTTTAAGCATATGTTGGTTCAGTCCCATGTATGTCTGAAATAAAAGTCTTGTTATTCTGTAAGACCTACAGATGAAAATGTTCCAAGTCTGTCAAAATTTTTCATTACACAGAATGAAAGGGAAGACTCGAGAAGACTCAACTAATCATAGGTACTGTAGGAGTCGAAAGTCAGTACACAGATTATATACCAATATAAGTGGGAAAACTGTGATACCTTTTTTTTTGCTATCTGCATAAAGATAATTCAGTTTGCCTTTATTCCCTGAGCAGATAAAAAGAGATTGGAAGAAAAGACAAGACTTTAGTCAGTAGTGTAAATTGTAAGTGATGATTAGCAAATTCAGTGCTTAATGATTTTTCTTCCTCCTTTGATGTTTTCCTGTGCTTTTCTCCATCACCAGCTTCTAGTTTCTAATGGGAAATTACATTTGGTTCAGTGCAATTTAGATCTCCTGAGCCAGGGCTGAGTTATTTTGTGTGCTACTTCTTCCAAGATTTCATTTGGCTTTTAATATGTGAAGTCAGGGAACTCTTCTGTGGGAGACTGTTACATGGTCCAGTGGCTTATTTCATTATTTGTTGAACATCGCAAGAATGTTTAGTGTTGTTCCAAATATCTGAGAGGCTTGCTCTCTGCCCCTTGGAGCTTTAAATCTCAGCTGGACAAGAAATGCAGTTTACAAGTCATAAGCAGGGAAAGACAGGAATCTGCCTCTTGCGGTTTGTTAATATATGTTGTCTTTGGGATTATTTTTGCAGCTAGGTAAATGCCAAATAATCTCACTGAGGGCAAATTGTGGGGTATGTGGACTAAGTTAGGTTGGTGGTATGTACAAAAAACGGAAAGGTACTTAAGGAACAATCCTGTCACAAATGGTGAAGTAGTTGAGATGGACCTGATACAGCCTTTCCATCCATAACTTCCAGTTCTGGAGATTTCCATGGGTTTCGTGGGTTTCCATGTCTAATAACATCCATTATTTCTTCACTTTCCTTGGTCTGACATAACGGATCCCTCCTCCTTGCTTATTTGTCTTGTAGACTATCAAGAAAGCTAAACTTTGGCTTGATGAACCTGTCACATTTTGTTTGTTTCTTTTCACTATGGTCATCACCAGGAGAGCAACCTAAACATCAAAAGGAAGCTATACTTAAAAGATGGGTGGCATTTTTTTCTTGCAGATGGACAAATACAATCTCCTGACCTTTTCTGGAATTAAAAGTTAGCATAAGCCTTAGCATCATCCAGTAATGACAATATGAAAAGTAATTAGTGCTTGCCATTAACCTAATACGTGCAGCAGCCATTCTTTTCACTTCGTGAACCCCAGTTGGCAGTTGGGATGAGAGGATATTTTAGATACTGCATCCGTGATATATTCAAGTGCCACGGAAGAGAAATACACATCTCCATAGCTGCTGAAAACAAGTTAATGCACCTGTCTCTGAAGGGGGCCCTGAGAGATACTAATTGTACAGGCACGAGTATGGATCAATGCAGAATAATTGAATTCCAGCCTTTTCTGCAGTTGGCTAGCTCCAGTTCTTAGGAAAATGTAGAATGAAAAGCTAAAATCGGTGGTGTTGTCTTTGCATAGGGTGATAAAGTTAACCTGCTTAGCAGAGTATTTGTTTCACATTTCTAATCTTTGAACAGATAATTACCTCAATTATTTATATGAAAGTAACTTCTACGCACGTATAGTCCTTCTGAATATAAAAGCAGTTCTTCTTATGGAAGAGTGGGCTATTAAAAGTATGTATATGTGAAATGAGAAAATAAGGGAAGGCTTTTTTTTTTGTGTATATCCAAAAGCATTTACTGAAGGTGTGTCTCTGTGTATTTAATATCCCACAAATGGCCAATTTTCTTTATTTTTTTCCTTATCAAAACCGTTGAGCACTGTTAATTTTCAAAGCAAAGGCTGCAAAATTAAGAAGTAGAGATACAGAGACAGGGCAGTGGAAAAAATATAAAGTGATTAAAAAACATAGTTCTAACTAGAGTTGTTCAAATAAAAAAAAAATTAAAAAACCCAATTAGAAACAAAAGTCATAGAAAATGTGAACATATTGTGTTCCTTAAATAACCAGATGTTCTTTCCTTCCTGAAGGCAGCCAGGGCTAGGAATAAAGGTTTAAAACTATTGTTTTAAGTTAACTGTGAATTTTGCAAATCTGTTTTCACCCTTTAGCAAATAAAATTCTAATACAGCAACATAAGCAAAGTAATTTTCATCTTTGGGTGTTCTTATTTGTATGTTGTTCTGTGTTAAGTGTTAACCTTATCACTGTGACTTATTAGAAAGCTAAAGCACTACATAGACTATTACAGTTTTACATTGCATACTAAGAACCTGACAACCATCCTTTGTCTGAAAGCTTACTCTATTTATTCTTAACATTTTTGTAAAATAAGGTTGCTTTCAGATATTTTAACATGGTGAGTTACTCTATTTGTTGAGCAAGCTAGTTAGGAGCTTAATTCAGTGGAAACACCTTTTATCATAAGCCAACGATTCAAAAAAAGAAGAAAAAAATGTGGTTGGGCTTGGTTGATGGGAATTAATTTATTAGTTATGCTAATAATATTCTAGTAACTGCCGCTGTTATTTTGTCAACATTGTATTTTAATCTGTTTGCTGACATTGAAAGTGGCCATATAATAATACAAAATTCTAACTAAATCCACGATGAAGCATACATGACATTTCAAAGAAGTCGTATGAGTTTGTCATGACTGAAATTACAGGTACTGCCAGAAAACCTAAGCAATAATGTATGGTCATCATCACTTATATAACGGTTAGTCAAAGAAATCTGCATTTCAGCTTTTAACACTTTTCACAACCCAAGCAATGAGTGACAAGAGGAAAACACAGTACTGAAATTTTGAACTGAATTCTTTGTACATTTATTTTCAGCTGAATTTTCTTCTTAAGTAGCTGCCACCATCTCAGAGTTTCCTCCAAGCTAGTTTCATGTGCCTGAAAGGCTGTTGAGTTTTACTTTCTTCTTCTTCAGATAAATTCTTTTCTCTACACTCATTAACTGAGGTGCTGCTGCAGAGCTGCAACTGTCCTTTGAAAGCTGCCGTTATGTCAGTATTGTTTGTTTTGCTGCTTGTGGCAGGAGAAAAGCAGGTTTGGGGTTGTTTTGTTTGTTTGTTAGCATTGTGTGTGCAATCTGGCATTAATTACCTCTCTTTAATGACCAGATTGCAGCCAATCAGAAGTTGGGATCTGGCAGTGTTTGGGCATTAGCAGCTCATTAATTTGTACCTACACACAGAGGTACTGCTGGGGTGCAGAGTCCATTTTGTTAGAGGGGTACCAGCAAGTGGGGGGGGGGGGCGGGGGGCTTTGCACAAATGTTTGCTTTTTTTGGTTTTTGCTTTTTATTTCTTCCGATCGTGAAGAATGGGACTGATAATTCAGATTTGGAGTAACACGTTCGAGGTGTTAGGTGTATGAAAAGTAAGTATCAGGAGGAAGTGGGATTATGGATATTCCAATCCAGTAGGAGCTGGCGGTGTGAGCGAGGTCACCTACACTTGGAAGGAGAGTTGCCTTGACAGGGTATGACTGATAAAGGAAACAAGGTTTTCCAGAAAAACTAAGTGCGTGTCTCTTCATTCGGGAGGAAAGGAATTAGGAGAAATTTACTTTCAGTGATTCATAGAGAACTTCTGTTTGCCTTAATTTCTGAAAGTTTAATTTAATCTTGGATGTTTAATACAGTGTAGATAGATTTTTATGAACAAAAATGTGTCAGGATCTTCAAATTGACCTCTGATTTTATAACCACATTCAATTCCCTATAGCAAACCCAAGCATTTTGATGGTCCAGCTTCCCCATTTGCAAATATAGTAAGGTTAGATGTCATGTAAACACCTCACTTTAAATAAACCAGTGGTTTTCCTGGAGCTGCATGCTAAGCTTTTTAATGTGGGCCTATACAACTAAGAATTGCATATATTTCACATGTAAAAGCCATGACATTAATTTGTTCTTTGTTTATGTTCATGTTCTTAAAATCAGAACATTTTGCTTTCCAAGCAGATAGGCCATGCTTTATTTTAAGAATTATTGTTTTAAATATTCAGTTATTGTGTTTCATTAATAGAGTAAGGTATGACAAGCAGCTATGAGTTTAATGATAAATTACTTGGAATAACCATGTTGCCATAGTACCACATAAAAATAGTAAGTGTACCATGATTTAAAAATCCTCTTCTTTTCTGTACATTTGTTTCAAAACCTCCATTCCCAGTCCAGCTGCATTTTAAAATATAAAAAGGCTGTGTGGTCAGTCCTCATAGTACAATAACCTTCTCATCTCTCTCAGCATTATTTGCAATCTCCCCTGATACACTACCCATTTCACTGACCCACCTTAAAATAGTCATCTGCTTCAAAGTATCCTGTACATCACATGCAATATTTTCAGGGAAAAAAAAATCTTGAAAAGTGGTTGATCAGTCATCTAGTCAAGAATTTTCAACCGAGAAATCTTTCCAAGTCCTCTTCATTGCTCCGTATCGTACGTAACACAGCAGTCATCACTCGAAGGAGAGCTGATCTCTCAGCTTGCCAGCAATGATGCAATTTCCAGTGTTGCTCCCGCGTTGCACGTGCAAATTTGCTTAAGAACCCACAGACACCGTATCAGTCTAAGTTAGAGCAGCAATTACACTTAAATGAATAGGAAAATGGTGGGAAATAATACAGAACAAAGCAAAGCTTCCAGAACAGCGACACCTCTCATAGTTAAGACGAAGCTGTGCTGCCGGTAAGGTGGTGCAGAAACAAAGGATTTGTCCCAGTTCTGCGCACGGCTGAGGGAGATGGTGCTGCAGTCCCGCAGTCCCCTCCTGGCAGTGAGAGCAGAACCCAGCAAGGAGGGCAAGTTGACTTTGTGGTTCGTGTGTGACCCAGCAGAGGAGCTGCTGGCCTTGAGGGCGACCAGGAGTTGGTGATGTGGCTGGTTATGTCTGGGCGGCTGGAGACGTGCAGAGCCTTTCAGAGGAGATGGCTCAAGGCAGGTTAGAGCCATTGTCTCTACTTACAACCAACATTAAAACAAGTATATAACAGTGTCGTGTAGAACAGCAAGTGTCGCGCGTCGTTTGATAAACAGTCAAGGCAACTAACTACCTGCCTGACCAACAGTCATTGGGCTAATTGCAAACGCAAGGAAAATAAGAAGTGTTTGCATTTTTTAATCTTCTCAGAAGATTTCATAATTACGCTTTTTATTCAGGTGTCTTCCGTATTAATCAGAAGGCATGAGGTATGGCAACATCATGTTGAGGCCAGAGGGGCGGTAAGGGAACATTTGGAAATACAGAAGGAATTGATCTGGGCTGATCAGCCCTCCCAGTAGTATTCACAGGGAATTCATAAGCTCAGTCACGTTACAGGCAAGTACTTAGAGAGGCAAGGTGGAAGAGAAAGTTCCCTATGGAAGCCAAAACTTGAAACTGTTCTTTGAGCAAGTTGATATCCTTAGTAGCAAAGTGAAAGCAATTCCGATTGTACTTGATACTAAAGCAAGAAGCTGAAGTACTTTAAGCTCTTAATTACTTTAGCTACCAATAAAACTTATTGCTTGTGAATTTCTTGGGGCTGTTTCTTTCAAATGATTGGTTTACTTCTGTTTAAAAAGTCATCTAAAGCTACTGACCCTCTCCTAAAGAGTAATGATGTTATCTATAAAATTACACTAATAAAATGTATTTAACAATGCTAGACTGAGGTAATAATGGTTCTTCTTATGTGCAACCTGACAATTCAATTAATCACTTCTAGTTTGCAAGGTAGTTTATCAAAAGGAAGCACTTAAAGCACTTTGATTCTACCTCACCAAAAGTTCTTCCTATCACAGTTTATTTATTTGACTAAAATTTGCAAAACACAAACTGTGAGTTAAACAAAATAGATTGATAACTTTTCAATAATGTATGAAAGATTAGCTACAGAATCATATCCAATCTATTATGATGGAATTAAAATTCAGTCTCTTCTGATATAAATGTAGATATACTGCTGGTATATTGACATTTTATAGTAAATGTTAATGTATTAATTGTTGTATACACAGCTATTTGAGTACAAATATTGATTATTTGTATTGGGGAACGCTTCTCTGAAAGAGGAAAGTATGTTCAAGAGAAAAATGGGAATAGTACATTTTATCCTTTGCTGTAACTTTTTGTGGAAAATTAGGTTTGGAGACATGATGTCTCTGTCCTTTTTCTTTTTAAGGAGCAGTAGTGATCAAAATGGCTCTGCAGTAGCCTCATCATTGGAATCCCAAAATGATAGAAGTTGCTTGTCCTGCAGCACCAGGACCTTTGCTTCTCTCTGCATTTTAGAGGAAAATGACTTGGACGTCATATCCCTTTTGCTGTGGTGTGTGCGTGGCTCTTTGAAAGAGCCTTTTTCACGCCGCTAGGGACCTTTTTCAAGTGTTTTACGTAGCACATTACACAGGAAGCATAAATTAATCTGTTTCTTCTTCCATACAGCAGAAATAACCAAATAGCACCTTAAAATATTCTTGTTTTTCCCTGATATGTGAGGTTTGTGTACAAGCATGTATCTGGAAAAGATATAATGCTGTCAGTGCGGTTCTAAGGGTTTTATCAGTGTAAGCTTCGGATAACTGCATTACTCACAAAGCCATCAGTGAGTTATGCAGGTTGTCCAAAACGAGTGCCAATAAAACCATAATGTGGTAGCTTTTCTGTACATAAAGATGTCATATTTTAAATCTCATAATTTGGAGCATTCCAAGGGTTTAAAGTGAGGCTTGCTGTGTGTTCCCTTCAAAAGCCTGGATCTTTCATCCACAATGTTGTAAAACTCCTGTTCCTAACCGTGTGGGGCTGCAAGATGCCAGAGCATAAATCTGTCACAGGGTAGGGCTGAACACTGTCAGATTTATACCTCACTATTTAGTTAATTTACTTCTTAAAACCAAGGGTTCGGCTGAAAAAGGCGACTAAATTAAGAGGCAGATTTAAAAGGTACTTAAGTGATTCTGTTGATTCAAGATGGGATTTTACACAGGTTATGAACTTGAACGTTGGCAAGTCGGAGTCTTTTTGTCTGGAATATTGATAAAAGCTGATTTGGTAGGGTTTGATCTACCTGTTAAAATGCAATATGCTGTAAAAGTCTAAATAATAATTTAAAAAAAAAAAAAAAAAAAAAAAAAGAATGCCCAGTCAGTTAGCACAACAACCCAAAAAAAACAAAAAGAAATTTCTTTCAGTCAACTCGCTGAAAGATTTTTAAATCTCACTTGTCATTTTTTTTCAGTTCTTCATCTCTTGTCATAGAATGCCCATGTGAGAGAAAGCATGTGTGTATGAAGTTAAAAACAGACCATAATGCACAGTATTTAAAATATCTTCCTGGTATCTGAAATTTCTAGTTGCCAGGGGAATGGAGGGTTGTAGTGTAACAAAACTAGAGATAATTTATTTCAGCTTCATGAGAGTTCATGAGTTTCTTCCTGCCTTGACCCAATTAAGTGATTTATTTTTTTTTTCCTTTTCAGTTCTTTCTGGGAATTTTTGTTGTTTCAGGGGAAGGAAAGAAAAAAAAAAAAAAAAGCACTCCCTAATTTTCTTTAGAAATGACTAAATATGATAATTCTTCAAGCTGTTATTGCATTGTAAATAATGAGTTCTGCAATGGAGACCCATAGCATCTTTCTGAAAAATGTAAACAGGAAGCATTATTCCCAGTTTGAGGATTATGGTGTTCCTTTGCCAACACCAGTATTAGTGCACGGATCTCCTGACTCCTCTGATTAAAGGAAGTTGTTTATTAGTTCTGTGTAGGATACCCAGCACGTTGTGCTACTCTCACACATAGGGTTGATAGATGCAGGCTATCAGCCTGTGTTTTGGATAATATTTTGCTGTTGGCCTTGAACCACGTTAGAATTGGCAGTAACACACCGTGTCCTCTCATGTCTCACTATTTGGGGGGGGGGGGTGTTAGTATTTAACACAGTGGTTTGTAGGTGGATGGAATACCTTTTGCGCTCCAGCAAGCTGCTTGTTCTGCAGAATATGTAACTAGGGAGGAAGGAAATTAGAAAGTAGAAGGAAAGTTTTCTTGGGGAATGGCGTTTGCTTTGGGTGCCCTAGAGTTTGGGGTGGGTTGATTGGTTAGTATACAAAATATTGTGGTGTGTTTATGTAATGCTATGCCATTGCTTATACTGTGGAAGTCTAGTTATAGAGTGGAGACAGCTGCTTGGATACCTGACAAAAGAAGAAAAAGAAGAAAGGTGAAATTCTCCATGAAGCTAGGCTGTTAGGTCATCATTAGTACTTAATTATTAGTGCCAAACAGAAAAACTGCTGCCAAATTGAACAAATTATAGTTACATCTCAGCTGCTGTATTTCAGCTCTGTTCCCAGTCCAAATTTTTGCCATGTTTGTATCATCGAAGAAAGAAGTGTAGATAATCTAGAAGGGGAAGGTGAACCTCTGCTGACCTCCCAGTCACCACTGAATGTAGGGTCATATGCTCCTCCAGCTGTCATTAGACACAAATGAAAGAGGGAAAAAAAAAGAGTCTTAGTACAAAAATGTCTTAGGCTGTGTGAGGATTATAAAAAATCCCAAAACTATATTGCCTTGTCAGCTAAAGGGGGCAGGGGGGGGAAGAGCAAACTGTGTCCTTAAAAATATCTGTTTAAACACAAAGAACAACACTGCATCATTATCTTTGTCTTTTTTTATGTATATTTAGTTCAGCCTGTTCTTTGGGTTAGGCCTAAAATATTATGAGTTTAGAAAAAAGATGTGTGTTTCACTGCATTTGTTTAATATATTGGAAAAAAACCCTAGTTTTTAAAAAAAATCCTGTTTGGCACTAGTGAGATGATTGTTTTGTTAAGCCTGTTGCTGCGGGTATTTACAATTCACCGCTGCTGCTTTGTTTGTTTTTTCCGTTGCATTTAGGTTATCTAGTTTCAGATACAATCTATTAAGTGGAGTATTTTTCAGTAGCTGAGGTTTTTCCCACCTGTCTACCCTAAAACACCTGCAACATATGTTTGTGTAACCCTGCAATGCTTTGTGGTTTGGGCCTTGAGAAATTCCCCCAGAGCTTTTTGCTTATAAACAGCTGAGCAATTCATTTCTCTAATGACGAGTGCTTTTCCCTTGGCATTGAGGCAATAGCCTGTTCGCTGAAATAAGCCTCACTTTTTGTCAGACATATTGAAAATGTTTTTTTCATTTTTATCTCTTATTCTGAACCTTCAGATTCTGAGCTTTTTTTTTTTTTTCTTTTTTTTTTTTTTGTATGGGGTGTGTGTCTGTTAATACTAAAGAGGGAGGAAAGGAAATACTTCAACAAGGTAGAAAAAAGAATGTTGTACAGACTCCTCTGCTTGCACCTGTGTGTAAACTTTTACAAATAATGTGTATTCAGATGGTGAATGGTGGCGTTGCAGCAGAGGCCTGGTGTTCCTGGTATGCTGAAGAACAGCCTGCCTGTGATTTCCGTCACGCACAGGCGGCCTTTGCTGTATCATATTTACTCCGTGGGTAATGTGACGTGATATGTCTCCAGAGGCCAGGGAGGAAAAAAAGGGTTATCCTAGGGAATCTGTGCATATGGAAGGAGCACAATCCTTAGCTGGTGGGAATTGCTTTTCAGCAGTTTATCCGTTTATGCACATTTAGGGAATCTCTGCTGTGTTCAGTGGGATTCTGACCGTGGCCTCAGCCCCCCACCTAGGAAAAAAGCAGGCGTGGGTGTAACTTTACTCAGCCCTTTGTCCCTGGAGGAGAATAAAGCCAAACAGAAAGTCCCCAAGAAGCTCCTGCCAGCTGTGGGAACTGGAGTGAGTCAGTCTGCTGGTGGCTGGGAAGAGAAGCAGGAGGACAG
>JAVJGJ010000047.1:107000818-107016893 GCA_035590215.1 Microhierax caerulescens
ATTGGTATTTTATTTTTTTTTTAACTTCCCCAAAACATTACAGAACTTTTTCCCCCCCCCCCCCCCGAGTACAATGATTGTATTGTTTTTAATTCCATGTATTTCTTCAAAATTTTTAAAGACAGCTTTTTATATCACTGAAGTACAGATCAGGAAAATACAGCCTTAGGAGTGGAAAGATCTCTGTGATTCCTATATATTTCTGTGAAAGGTATTTCAAGCATTAATTATATAAAACAGGAAAATACAGCATGATCAAATAGGAATGTCTTTGCTGATCCCTGGGTTATGTGAACACTTCTTCTGGGAATGAGAAGCTGTTTTGCCTCTTTATTTCAAACAGATTAAATCGTTTGACAATTTGCTTGTTCTTAACGTTGCATATAACTGAAGTGACTTAAACAGCCACTGTCATTAAAAATAAAATGCAACAGTGATAAGGACCATGATCTAGTGTATGTTTTATCCTGAAGCCATTCTTTAGCCAAAATCAGTTTAGAAATCAGCATTCCTGTTAAAAAGGGCTTGGCTTGAAATGGCTGGGCTGGGCAGAAGATGAAGAGCAAGAGACATCTAGCTTTGCCAGCCTAGAAGTACAACCTACTGTTAGTTTCTCTTGTTGAAAGAAATGTTTGAGTTTGAGTTATTTTAAACATTTAAGAGAATTTAACCTAACAGAAGTGAATATTAAAGCAGTCTTTGAATAAGAAGTGCAAAAAGTCAGTCTTAAAAAGTTTTTGATGCTTTTGAACCTGGATTGTTTTTTTTCACTCTCATGGGTTGTTTTTTTTTCATTTAAAAAAGCAAATTAAGAAAATTGGTGAAAATTTACTTTGGGGTTAGTCTGCATTTTTCAGGAAGAAAGGGCCAAAACAATCTGTCCACTGCTGGTTGGGAAAAACTTGCACCACATGCAGTCCTTCTGGTCCATGTATGTATTCCAGTACAACTGTAATAAAACTCTTTGTAATGTTCAAATCTTGGGGTTTCTTCCCCTGTTTCTGGAGAACAGTGCATGCATTGCTGTGCTTGTCCAAACCATTGGCAAGGATGTGATGATTTCTCCTCTTCTATTTTTTAGCGCCAGCGCTAAGGCTGCCCCGCTGAACATCAACAAAGTCTCCAACAGCTTACTGAATTTTGGCCGAAAGCTCATTGCTCCAGCTATGGCTTCAGGCGGGGCTGGGGGTGCTCCTGCCAGTGGGAGCAGCTTTCCTCCCCCTGCAATGCCCATCAGAAGCGCGGTGGAAGCCCCCCTCTACCACCACCAGCAGCAGCAGCAGCACCAGCACCAGCACCATCAGGCACAGCAGCAGAGGATGCTGAAATCTGAAAGCATGCCAGTTCAGCTGGGCAAAGGTAAGGGTGAAACATCTAGCAGTGGTGCAACAGAGGGAAGCTTTGTCATGTATCTTAAGGACTGAAGAAAGTCCTTTTATTGATTTTACATCCATAGGTACATATTTGGAGCATTTTGTTAAGGAGGACATCTGTGCTAAGTACAACATGTTTGCGATGTAATACAGAATTAGATGTTATCTCAAGAATGTACAAATACTATAGGAAGTTTTGAACCTTTTAAAAAATATTAAGCAGAAATTACATCAGACATACTAACAAACTACATCATTGCCGTAAACATTAGCCAATTATTTTTTCAGTCTTTTAAATGCAACATTTTTTTAACAGTAAGACTGATTTCTTACAGGGATTTTTAGGTCATTGTCATGAATCCCATGCATATCAATATTACCTAAATGCAGGTGAGGGAAGTTAGATTAATTACAGAGTAATTCTTAATAATTGAAATCTTATTCCCTTTAGAATGTGTGGACCTTCTTGAGAAGTTGTTTGAACAATAACATGTTTGCCTTTTAATAATTTTTGATGGCCCTCTGCACTTTCCATGTTTAGAAAATATACTTCTTCTTCTTGAGTCTTTCTTTTTGTATTTCTTGAGGACAGTTTATTCAAACAACAAAGTCACAAGCTCAGCTTCAGTAATTGTTTCCTATGCTCTGCCACGCTCAAGGTGCATCACTGCTTTTCATCTTCAGTCGGCCTGTAGCAGTGTGTTCTTTGCAAGGAGCTGTGGAGAGTGATACGGTGTCTGCCACTTCTAGCAACTCATCCTAAGCAGTGGTTGTAAGTTTGAGGTCTCGTGCTGGTTGCCCTGAACCTTTACATAGGCTTGCATCATGTTCTTCACCAGATTTGAAAGTGTAAAATAAGGAAAATAACACTTTTTGGTCATTTCTGAAGTTGGTGTCCTTTCTTTTTCCTGTGGCACCCATATGGTCCAAAATTAGTCCTTTCATGATGCGTTGCATCCCCAGCAGACACTGAGGGAGCAGAATTGAAAGGTACAACCATTCTCCTGAAGCAGAGAGATACAGGCACTTCTGTAAGAGCCACTGCAGCTGCTTGGCAAAATCCAGATACACAGCTTCTCTCAGAATTGTGGAACAGTCTCAGAAATTGCTCCAGAAAGAGTTTTACAATGCAAACGTGAAACTGAAACACATTGAATCGTTGATGCAAACAAATCCTGATCACAACAATGGAAGTGAACTTAGGTGTGGAACTAAATTATTTCCACAGTTTTGGAGAGACTCTTTTGTTTGGGTTTTTTGTGATTTTCCATAGCTCCCTTACCACATTATTCTTTTCTCACCTTTTGGGTTGAAAAGTGGTCCTCAGGTGGTTATTTTCTTTCCCTGCTTAGTATAAAAAAAGTGTACAATTCGAAGCAACTTCTGCAGGTGGAATCGGTTGTAGCTTAATCTTGACCATCTTGGTCAAGGATGACTCTGTTTACACACGTAACTAACATGTTGCATCATCCAGAAATGTACCTGACACTTTCCGTACAAGAATCAGAATAAAAAACCTGTAGTTATGTTTGGTCATTGGCATGTACAAGCCATGCACATATATCTCTGTATCAACAGGAATATGGAGATCTGATAAAGTTATCAAGCAATTACGCAAATTTATGATGTAGGGCACAAAGCATTGTCATGGCAAGAAGAAATAAAGCATACTGCAGTGCTTCGGTACCTGCAGCTTCCTCTCACCCTCTTCTGTCTACCTATATTTGGCAAAAAACTTGCAGAGGTATTTTAAAGGCTACAAAATGCAAATATACTTTTTTTTAATCAGTTGAGGTGACAGTGAGTTTTGTTTTACATATTAGTGCCACACTTGTTGTTCCAGACCTGTACAGTTATCAGTGTATTGTCTGTAGTTGGGTGGAGCTTTTAAATGATGGCAGCTAACTACACTTGCAAGTGCCATGATTTTTTATAAAGAGAAAACCGAAACAGCAAATCTTAGAGCTGCCTAGTGAATTCTCTGAAGTCTAAACGTAGGGATAACTTAGGAAAAAAAAAAAAAAAAAGAAAGAAAAAAAAAGATCCCTATTTGCAACGACACTGTGGTAGAGACAGATTAAAAGATCCTTTTGAAGGCTGATGCAGATACATTTGTAAACAACTCAGCACCATCTCCATCATGCCTTAAAAGTGGGAATAAGTCTTTTTCAGTTCTGTGCAGAACAGTATCGCCATGGCAAAGTGCTGTACAGTGTCTCCTGTGAATGAGGGCACTTCCCACAGCTCTGGAAAGTTGTGGGTACTTCTAGCCCAGGCATTAAGATTTAGGATTCAGAATATACCCATACCCTGAGAAGCTCTTGCTCCACTTCTGTTTGTGCTGAACTTTTTACCTGCCTTTTTCCCTTCTGCACTACCTTTTTTTCAAACTCTGGATTCTGCTTTAGTTTTTGAGTACCTAAAAGCTGTTCAGCATGGTTTGTAACTACAGACCTCCCAAGTTACTGACTAGCAGTCCCGAACTGTCTCACGTTCCTGTTCTTAACTGGGTTTTCAGCTCTCCTCATCCTCCTGGAGCTTGTTATTTAGCTGAGGGTAGGCGGAGGCGCGGATTTAGGATTTAAGTCGATAGACATTTGCACTTCCAGGTGATCTAACACTCACAGATGCTCAATTGGACAGTATAAGAGACCAAAGTGCTATAAATCTGACAGGCTTCAAGTCATAAAAGAAGTCATCCATTTTTCTTATATTAGCCCTTTCCAGATTTGAATGTTCAAGTGGTGCCAATAATTTCAGTTAATGTGTATAGGGCAGTAAGTTTGAAGAGATTAAATTAACTGCCTGATCAGCTTTTTTATTAAGTGTGAAAAAGACCTTGGTAACAAAACATCTTGCAGGAGCGGCAAAATAATCCTGTCCCAGCTCTACAACTTTGTCACAGTTGCCGCTCGACCCAGCCGCTGTGACAGGTGTCGTTCCCGCTGCCGCCTCTAGGGGACGCTTGTGCTGTACTCTGTACTCGAGGCCAGGGCGAGTCGGTTTGCATAATCGCTAGCAATGATTTTCCACTCCGAAGTGTTGGTATTTTCTTTAATTTCTTCAAGAAAATACGCAGATAATTTAAACAATGTAAACGAAAAAACAGTGGACAAATATTAAAACAACAAAACAAAACAAAAAAACCCAACAAAATAAAAAACCAAAAACCAACCCAAAACGTAATTGCAAGCGTGTAATTCCAGATGTGTTTTCAACATTACAAAAATCACACTTGAACAAAGTATGTAGACACCTGATCAGAAATTCAGTTCTTCCTGATAACACATGAATCCCATTGAGCCTGTCCTCAGCGCAGCAGAAGGTGGGGTATCATTCCTGATGATGCAAGGCAGCCTGCTAATAGAAAAGGGATTAAAATATTCCCTTGATCCCACACAATGAAGGAATTCATGGGTACAAAGGTTGAATTCAAATCTTGAGTTCACTGGATTGTCAGTTTAGTTCATTTTCTTGAAAGACAAAAGTGTTGATAATGAAAAAATATGGGGGGGTGGGGAAGCAGAATTGTTGTCGTTTGTGTTCCACTGGATTCTTGAGTGTTCAGAAACTGGATACTCTTTGATTACCAAATGACAGTGTGTTGCCAGAAAAAAATATTTCTCTTTCACTTCTTCTTTGATAGTGCTAGATACAGTTAGCTTTTATCACAGGGACACGTTAGACGACCAGTTTGAAGATGAAGTTCTGCCAAAACTGCGATCAGCTATTTGAAGAGTTTCCAGATTACTGTTTGTATTTATGAGTTGATACTTCTGCGGTATTTGTTGTAACACGAACAGAATTTCCATAGTCACCAAATATGCCCTAAAGAAATGATCCCCATGTTTAGAATTATTTATGAACTGTGTCTAGAAAATGGGCATGCTTTTTCAGAAGGAAAAAGAAGTTGTCCTTATTGATAACAGAACTAAATAAAAATTAAAGGAATAAAACACTGGGTAATAAATGGGGTTTTTTTTCCTGTTTAAAAAACATGCAAATGTGCATATTCTTAGGCAATTACAAATTGTTATTGACAGTAAGAATATGATGCTCCCAAACTAGCAGAATGACAGTGCAAAGTACCAGAAACAAAATGGTTTTGATTGTTTGTTTTAGTGTAGATTTTGATATAAATCTGTCTCTTAAAAAGACTACTTTTTGGAAGTGTCTGAATGCAGCACGTAGTGCACTGGTAATTAAAATTTCCCATTTTTTTTTTGCCTGCTCTTACACCACTCTCTTACTCTGTCGTTTGTGTTTGAAGCAGGGTTTGATCCAGCTAAAAACCCCAAAGTTGCAGCTTTTGACTTCAGCGATTTGCATTTGTTGGGGAAACCTTCTAACGCTGTTGTTTGTTCACCAGGCGAGGCAGGCGCAGGCAGTGATGCAGGGCTGCCACCCCCCGCGCAGCATCCCCCTGCCCTCCCAGGTACGGCTGCTGCAGAGCCCGCGGGCGTTCTGTGCCCGCAGCCCTGCCCGCGGCTGCACGCGCGCGTTTGCCCACGCGGGTTTGCCCACGCGTGGCATCTCCACTCTGCCGGTGTCCATCCGCCGAGCGGCACTGTTGTGCAGAGAGAAAAAAAGCCGCTTCGCTTCATCGCTCCCTGACTGTGCTGTGTGTGGCCCCCCCACTTCCATTCCCTGTTCACCAGCATCCGTCTGCGTTAAACACGTCTGTTCGCCTTGCGCTTTGTTGTCCATTTCACACTTTGTCATGTGGGGCTATTCGATTAGTTGCGTGACTTCCCTGTTGTTATATTTAAGGCAGGTATTTGGGGCTGAAGATCTGTTAATGCACTTGACTAAAGAGGAGATTACCTGCCTTGGCCTGAAATAATAAACATACAGATTTGTGTGATGAGATGGGCTGAACACGCTTTAAAAGTGCTGGAAGCCTTTGTTCCAATTTCAGCATAGGAGAAAAAGGGAAGCTGATTTATCTGAAAAGTTTTATGAAGTCATACCATTCTTTCTGCAGATTTTCATCTGCTGCATCCTGACTATGGCAAATACAGAGTAATAGATGAGCAGATCTGAATGGTTTTGAATTATATATCGTGCCTTTCTTCTGTTCTTCTTGGTATCTTTGTCCTTGCTCTCCTTATAACTATGGAAACTATTCTCTTCCTTTGTAGGGACCAACAGAATGAGCCATCAGTTTTGTATGCCTTTTGTGTGTCTTCCTCTGATTTTTCATATATTTTAGTAGAGATGCCCAAAGTTCACGGTTATCACCTATAACTTAACTCAGACTTAGTGAAACCCGAAGCTTGCTCTTTTTTTCACTGTAAGTCTTCCCCACTCCTCTCATCATCATCTTTTACTTTATTAGAAGTCCTTATTATAAACCACATCGCAAACTTCCCTTCTTCTTTTCAAGACATTGCATGTCTCCACCCTCTGCCCTGCCAGCAGTGCCAACAGTTCGGTCCCTTTTCCCACTGCCACATCCATGTATTTTCCAAATGGGTTTGTGTCAGAGCATTTGTAACCATGGGGTCAGCCCCAACGTCGTTAGCAGCAGGCAAGTGGCGAGCCACTTAGAAGCCAGCAGACGGAGGTGACACTGCTCCTTTGTGCCTCAGAAGTGGGTGTATTTTTAGTGCGTGAAATGTCGTGCATCATCGCTGTGAACTATTTATGCATTTTAGTGTGTGTATATATACATTTTTTGAGACAGCCTACGCAGTGATGTGTTCTGACTACTGCTTATGTCAGGGATCCGTAGCTATTTGTTCAGTGAGCCTCATAAGCATTTACTTGATTCCCACGCTTGGAGTTTGTTCAGCCTGTTTCATATAGGCTTTAGGACCTTCTAGTATACGCTTAGATGGTCAGAGATTAAATTTCTCTAATATTCTTTTAAGGAGGCATAATGTATTTATCTGAGATTGATAGGATGAGCAGAGGAAAATGAGAGTTTTGATTCAGTGATGTTCTCGGGTTGCAGATTAAGCTCCTAAAGAAGAAGGAAATGAGTTTGGTTAGTTATTAACTGCAGTTTATTGCATCGCTTTTAGACATTTTGATTCTACATGGAGGGTAAGAGTTCTGTTCTTGGGGTTTTTTTTTCTTTTTTTCCTGAGGAATAATCCAAAATTAGAAACTCTCTCAGATTACTTTCTTGTTAAGATGTTGAGTGAGGAGAACATACCACACTGCTTATTAGGAAAGATGTGGAATCAGTAAGACATACAACAGAGAAGATACAAATGGCATTTTGTGTAATCCTCTCAAGATCCTGAAATCACTGCATTGGTGCTACAGTGTTATTTCCAAAGTTTCGTGAGGCTTATTAATGCCTCAGAAATCGGTGCACACACAGCATATCTGAAAGATTTCAAAAGCATCATGGTGACTTCAGCTAAATGTTCTTGCAGCAACTCTGCAAAACTTCTGTGTTGGGAACATGATAGGTGGCTTTTTTGTTACATTAGGGAAAACATGTATAATTGGTGTGACTTGTCTTTCACCTTTCTTAATTGCAGTTGTAGAAGTGATGACTCCTCTGGAAATTAGAAAAGCCTATTACAGTCCAAGAGCTCTGCCTTAAGACTTGCAGCATACTGTAATTATTCATAAGTACTATTCTCTCTGTCTTGCTTAATTCTTAATGACATCCCCAAATAATCCATGTCACAGCACTGTTCACAGTGGTGGAGTCAGAATAAAAATTAGCGTTTCCTGATGATAGTTTTCTCAGTTTTGCTTATTCATGCAGAAGGATCGGGTACATCCTAAGCTTCCTTCCTACGTGGGCATAAAACATACAGAAATATTATTTTTATCACTTCTGTTTTACCACATATCTATCTTAGATACATTACATCTTGTATTGCTTTTATTTTTCAACTTTATTATATTTTATAGTCCATGAGAACCAGCTCAGTCAAAGCTCTTGGTGTTATTTGAGCAAATTCCCTTTTAGGATGGTTGCATTGTTCTGTCCACAAAATCTCAACTAGATATATATTTCCTCTCTTGTTTAGTTATGCAAGTAGCTGCATATTGCATTCCTCTAAAATGTGATCCATTTTCTAAAGCATAGCTGTTTAGTAAGGAAAGCAGCATCCATAAGGATAGCTCTCTGTCTTTTCAACATCCTCTTTTATTTTGGAGCTTTTTCATTAGAGCTGAAAGAATAAAACAAAAAAACCTCCATTTTTCCATCATTTTAGCAAGCTGGTACTGTTTCATGTGCATGGGTTCCTCAAATATGTGTAAACCATCCCTCTCCATAAGTTATCTATGAAATTTTACCACATAATCTGCTTATTTGCAGGTGAAGTGGGTTAAGTGCAGGACATGCAGGGGAAGAGTATGTGAAAAAGATGTATTGCTTAATGTTTAATTTTTTTGTTGGGTTGGTTTTTTTGTTGGTTTTTTTTTTTATCTTAATCCTATGTGGAAAATACTTTCTTATTACTAGGATAGGAAAGAGAGCCCATTTAGTCTGATTTATAAATAATAAAATATTTTATCATTGTACTTTACTCTGTCCCCCTAATAGATTTCTTCGATTAGCAATTATATTGGCTGCTCTGGCTTAGCTGTGTGAATTTCTTTTATAGATGCTTTATTTGCTAAAATATGTAATTCCGTCTGTTGCAAAACTGTTTTTAAGTTTTGCCTACTGTAAAACCACACTTCCATTGTAAATTGCCACTATGAAATGCATAAAAAGTCTCCTTCTTACATAAAAGCGACTGTAAGGATAATGGTGTTGCCAAGTGACATGATTTTACCCTAAAGTTAGAAATCTTCTAAAAACTTTTATGTGACTGAATTATTCCTGCTGTTTGGCATGCAGTATTTTCTCCTTTTCTATTCTAAATGGAATTATTTACAGAACTGGAGATCCACGTTTACCTGATTAATGCATATCCCAAGGCAAAAGTTACGTGAAATCTACAGCCTCGGTCTGCTGCCCTTTGAGGAAGCTGTTCAGACCAAGTGGTAGGTGGTGACTAGAGGAGGGCTGAGAAGAAACAGAGAAATGCAATTGAATGAAGTTGGTGAGAAGGAAAGATTATATGAAGAAAAAAGTTGCAATAGGGAAGTTGCGGAAGCAGAAGAGGCAATTTGGAAGGGTCTGATGGAGAGGAGGCAGACAGAAGAAGGTCCACAGGAGTATGAGAAGGATTGAAATGTAGGAGGGTCATGGAAGAGATGAGTGAAACAAGGCAGCAGAGAATGAAGGAGAAAGTGGGAAGCAGTTTACATGCCATTTTTCTTCCAGAAAATGTTGAGGATATTAATCGCAGATCCTTTCTTGGGTTTTGTCCTTTTTGGTCTGTGTTGTCACACATGATGTTTTAGTGTTGGCTAGCTCAGTCTCTTTGCATTTAACAGTTGTCTTGCTAAAAGAACGTTTTAAATAGATCTGAGTGTGAATTGCTGGTTTAATGTGACTGTGGCTGTGCGGTATAGGCTGCATAGGTCAAACACTGTGGAGGACTTGGCTCCACCTGGCAGGTGGCCAAGCATGGCACCACTGACTTCCACACCACTTCGAGGACAGTTAGAATTAGATCTTAAATGACTGGATCAAGTTAAGATGTTTCTGTATCAGTAGATTTTGTTAGTTGTTTCTTTTTGTTTAGAATGTTTGATCTCCTTCTGTATCTAAATTTATTTCTGTGTTTTCTGCATCCTTTTCTGCCTCTATTTTCTTTCATTTGTTTGTCTTTTAGTTTTCTTTTATTTCTCTAGAAACCTGTATCATGGGGGAAGACTGCCATGCATAATGAAGATTAACCCATTCTGGAAAAGGAGTTAGTTTTGTGTTTTCAGAATTGGTAGTGAATCCACAATGACAAAACACTAGATGTTGTAAGCTCCGTGTAACAGTATGCGGCGTATCTGGGAGTAAAACTGGCACAGAGGGTGGGAGCAGCTCAGAGCAAAGACGTATGAACCACTGGCATCAAATTTAATCACAACCTTGCAAAGGAGATGAAGCTGCACCTAATTCAGTGACATCTAATTCAGTTTCAGAGGATCATTCCTGATGCTGTAGATGGTAGCATTAAAGGCACACCAAAAACAGAGGAAAGGAAGAAGGGAGAACATAAACAGACTCATTAGAATAGCCAACAGAACAAGAAAGGGGAAGAATTCTAGAGCTTTAGGGTTTTGCACTATTGAATTTTTTTTAGAGTGGAAAACTCTAGAATTTCATTGGGTCATTCTGGATTGACTTCCTCATACACATAATAGGAAGTTTTTTAAAACTAGCATTCTGCCTTATGTAACATTTTCTTAATGAAAGTTAATGAAAACTGATGTATTAATTGGGGTTTTATCTTCTAGAGTTAATGGAAATAAAAATTTAAGTTAAATATTTCAAAACACTTTGTGGGCTTCAACTGGAAGAAATGGTCCTTATTTGTATTATTGTATTATATATACATATATATATACATATAATACAGTATTATATGACTGCATACAGTGTCCTGGTGAAACAGCCCAGGCATCTACCCAGGTGTCTTTGCTCCGACAGTGGACAATGTTAGATCCTTTTGAAAAGCTGCATGAAATGACAAAAAGTAACTTTTAAGTAGACTTCATTGAAATGTCTCTTAGGTGGAGATGGCCTTGAAATTTGAAGCATTTCCTCTTGATTGAAATTTGAAGCATGAAGATAGATATTGTGTGTATGTGTACATATATATATGCATTAAATTTTTGTATTTTTCTCTCATACAAATGTTAAGTTCCATGTCAGAATAGTCCTTCAATCTCATGGTCCATGCTGCCACACTTCAGCATTTCATTCTGTGTTGAGCTATCTGTGAATCTCAGTGAATGTAAATTAAGACACGAAAGTATTTACAGCAAAAAGAAACTGCCCATTGATTAATTTTTTTGTTACTTTATCCTTGCTTTACAGGCCAAAGTTCAAAAAACATCAGTTCATCTCCAAGCATAGAGAGCTTGTCTGGAGGACGTGAATTTACAGGATCTCCACCCTTGTCGGCATCAAAAAAGGATTCGTTTTTCAGTACAATCTCCCGCTCCCGTTCCCAAAGCAAAACTATGAGCAGAAAAGAATCGGTGGGTTCTTTAACTTTTTAAGCTATTTTAATGTCACACTACATTAGTTGTTAGAGGCAATCATTTCTCCCACTCATTAAGCACTTGCACTTGGAAATGTTTCCCTAAGCACACATTAATGGCAGAAGCAGAAATAAGCTATTTCAACTGTTTCTGTTGAGTAACATCTCTATTAAGGCTTCTGTCCCATAATCCTACCTGAAATGAAACTGTGAAAGTGCCTGTTGCCTCTGAAAGCGAGAAGTCCTGTAAGTTTATTTGCTTTATTAGACTTTTAGTGTAGTCCTGAAGTTAATAAACAGTTCAGTGGGAAGCACGAATGCTCAGCAGATCCAAACATGTCCATCTGTTGTCCCTGAAATTCCTTAATACATCAGAGGTCTCCCAGTGTCTGTAGCATCTGTAGTCCACAATCACAATTCTATTTCTTGCCCAGCTCTGACCTTCCGTTTGGCCACAAGAATCTATTATTTAAACAGATTGTTCTCATCCAAGAAAATCGGCTCTTATCGTGAGTGTGTTCCAAAGAAATTCTCATCCCATCAAAGATATTTTAGGAGCACTGCTTTGATAAATCTCATACACCAAGGATTAGGAGGATTCTTGCTTATTTTATATATATGTTCCCCATTGTCCATCTGCTGATTAGGAGCCAGTTATGTAGCAGATGGAAGAAGTATTTTTTGTAAGGTGAAGGCAAAGTGGTTTTCTCCATTCCATTTTCACAAATGTACGCTCATTTGAGAATGCATGCATTCTTCAGTTGTTCAGACCTAATATTGTACAGAAATTGAATGTAAACATCTCAGCATTTTTGTCTTTAGACAGCAATCTTTACTAATAATCACATCATATTTTCAATTTGATATTTAAAATGTTCTAATGAAATGTATAACTTTGCACAACTTTGTTCAGTTTTTGTTCACTGAAAGAGAGGGTTTAATTCTGGTTCGACATGCTTTCATGTTTTCTAAAAAAAGCTGTGTTTTGTGGTTAGTCAACAAGAAGCTATAATTTTGGTTTGTGTCCATTTAAGACATATTGAATTGAATTTAAAGTTAAAACAACAACTTAATATCTCTCTGCTTGTCCTCATGAGTTGAAGAAAAAAAAAATCTACCAATATTGAACTTTTCTTTTTATGTGGTTTAACAAGATCTAAATCCAGCTTTCATTTGCAACTTTTGTCCAGGCCACAACTTGGGGGTTTTGCACCAGTAGAGTTTAAGAATAATTCCCTCTTAGTTCTCTAATAGGTGACATAGAAGAATGTGCCATTATAATATTCACACTGAGTTAGAATCCATTAATGATTAACATGTTTTTCAGGTAAATAATTATCCAAATTCATGATATTTTATTAATTATTTTTTTTCAAGGATTTTGGACAAAGAAGTATTCATTGGAACAGATTTGTAGTCCGTATGATAATTTTCAGTAGATTGGTAATCGTGATAAACTCAGCAGTGCATAAATTTTCAAAAGAATTCTTTCAGCTGTGATATATATTTTATATTGTAGCATTTTATGATTAAACAGCTAGAAAAGGTTTTAGGTTACCAAAGTATAGTTCCTTATGTTCCGTTTTTGACTGACCTTTAGTATAGGAAAAAGGAATTTGTAGCAGCTCCAAGAGGAAAAAGTTTATTTAAGTCTGTTCTCTATTGCTCAAGATGATGACTGGGTTTTGTTTTCCTGTAAATTTCATGATACCTTGTTTCCACATAGAGGAGACAACTCCAAAGAGTTCATCCTGAGGTCCTAAAATAGTTGCATCGTATTTCTCCAGTCTTACAGTTGCTTCATTTACAGCTGTTTTCTGGAGGCAAAAGAAGGCTTGAAAACGTAATGGATTCACATTTTTGTTTTATTTGTAAAACTGAACTGGGTTACATTTTTAGTCTAATAATTATACAGATTATGTTTTTAAGTATTGAGAACATTACCTTTGTTGGAACACGGTCATGCATCAGTCACTTCATAAAAAGATGTTTTTTAAAATCAGTCATTCTTGGTGTAACGGATGAAACCGAATCTATTTCCCATTCATCTTTGTACTCTAATTAATGCTCTTCCAAAGCAAAGCAGAAATGAAATACATACATAATTCCTTCAACATGGAATTTAAAAAAAGCGATTTTCACAGACCAGAGTCCATTACTGTAATGTTGGGATGAACAAGAATGTCATCATCGCAGTTTGCACCTGGGGTACTGTGTCCAGTTCAGGACTCCACAGTACAAGGCAGACATGGGCATATTGGAGAGAGTCCAGCAAAGGTCCACTAAGGTGGTGAAGGAACTGGACCATCTCTCTTATGAGGAAAGGCTGAGAGAGCTGGGACTGTTCAGCCTGGAGAAGAGAAGGCTCGGGGGGATTTTACCGATGTGTGTAAATACCTGAAGGGAAGGTGCAAAGAGGACGCAGCCAGGCTCTTTTCAGCAGTGCCCAGTGACAGGACCAGAGGCAGTGGACACAAACAGAAGCCCAGGAGGCTCTGTCTGAAAATCAGGAAACATTTTTTCAGTGTGAAAGTGACTGAACATGGGAAGACGTTGCTCAGAGAGGCTGTGGAGTCTCCACCCTTGGAGATATCCAAAAGCTATTTGGACATGATCCTGGGCAGTCTGCTTTAGGTGGCCCTGCTTGAGCAGGGGGAGTTGGACAAGGTGAGCTTCAGAGGTCCCTTCCAACTTCAACCATCTAGGGATTCTGTGACAGGATAAGCTGGAATGTGTCTTATCTAAATTTTTCTTTCGTAAAGCCAGTCCAGCAAGTTGGATATTCTCTGGGAGAGTTGTGATCAAAATTGATACTTAACTTGATTCATTGCCTCCAGGAATAGGATGTGTCCCTTTCTCATATTAAGGACTTCTTAAGATAGTAACATTTACATTGTATTTAGTCTTCTAGATCTTTTTTTTTCCTCTCAAATGCAAAGATCAATGGAATGACTATTTTACTGCTGTTGTCAGAAACAGATGTCCCCTGTTTTATTTAGTTAAGGAAGTGAATCTACAGCCTCAGGGCTGAATGCGCAATATCATGTTTTGGCAGCCCATGGCAGCCTGATGTTTTTCACGTTACTATTGAGTGGCACTCAGCTGTATGTTAACGTGAGGCCCACCAAATGAGTTTGAAAGTCTCTTTTGTGCTCAGCAGTGAGAAGGTTCCCTACCCTTTTATATAGTTCACAACTTTCTGACAGGAATAACTTAGATTGCAGTTTCTGGAGCCGTCTTCCCATAAATAAGAACAGGAACTTTTAATCTATAATGCACTCCAGTGCCTGTTATTTCTGTCTGGGTCAGTCTTGCTGGAATAAAGTCCTAGAAAATTTCCTGTCACAGCCTGCCTACTGCCCTCTCCTTTTCCATAGAGGTGGGAAATTGGGTGCATTTGTGGTCTGTTTATTTCTAATTATGTTTCATTTACATCTCCAGCAACCATTAAGGACAGTCTACCCCTCTTTTTGGCAAATAGCAAAGCTGCTTAGACGTTGATTCTGGCACATATGGTTGGCTGGTCTCAGTTTCTGGCAGAATATTCTGTAAATTGCTTTCAGCCTTAGAGATCTGCCAGAGAGGGAACTTTGAGCTGAACAATAGAAACATTTTTAAAACTTTCATTAAAAAAAAAAAACAGAAGAATTATAGGTTTGATGGAAAAGACAGTTTTGATTTGGAGAAACTGTACATTTTAATAAGTACATTTCTACATAAAACGTTTCCGGTTAAGAAAAATAGAATTATCCATTTGGAAAACACGTTTGTTGAAAAATTCCCAAGAAGGAAACATTTCTAAGTAAAATCTGGAGCAGTTTGTTTTCATTACTAAAATAATTTACAAACATGGGCAATCAGAATCCTCATTTCTTAGAAAAAAAATCCTGAACAAAAGTGGCATGCATCATGCTGGTTTTGATTGCACAGACTTTTTAATTAAATCAAATCTGACAACATATGCTATTGTCCCCACAAGCAGGTATAAACAACTGTTACTGTCTGTGATTTACATAGCTAGTCTGACTGATTTGAAGTTAGTTATGAGTACCCCTACAGGTTACAAAATTAATGTATGCTATTATTTTCAATTAAATAGGCATCTGCTCTACTGATTTAGGAACCTGATTTTAAGTATACAAAGTTGACAGCTTTATTTAAGTAGAATTAGTATACAAAAATCAGAGAGTTAATAAAACAAATACTAGACAACCACACATACAATAATCATTCAGGCAAAAATTCCTTTGAAGAAGAGCATGCTTTTTGTGCATGGTACACATTTTGGAGACTTTTATTATTCCCATATATCTTTTCCCTGACTATTATTTTTAAAGTCTCTTTAGAAGGTTTCAAGCAAAATACTTGTCAGTCCATACTTACCAATGTCAAATATTTATTTGGAAATACAGATACTATGATGAAATGTTCTTTTTCAGTTAAGCATCATAAAATGTACCCAGAACTAGTTAGCAGTTGTGTAAAACAGCAAATTCCTTGCTTGGTATGTTGGATTTGTTAGACCCAAAGTTAAAGACTTGGTGATTTATTCTCAGTGCCATTAAGTTGAATAAACTTCTGTGCCTTAACATTTAAGTACATCAGTAGGGAAAGGATGACTGGGGAAAATGTGGG
>JAVJGJ010000047.1:107018373-107047882 GCA_035590215.1 Microhierax caerulescens
CAGGACAAGGGGAACGGGCACAAACTGCAATACAGGGACTCCCACCTGAATATGAGGAAAAATTTCTTTCCTTGGAGAGTGACAGCCCCGGCACAGGCTGCCCAGAGAGGCTGCGGAGTCTCCCTCTCTGGAGACATTCAGAACCCACCTGCATTCAGTAGGGACTTGGACTAGATGATCTCCAGAGGTCACTTCCAACCCTGACCAACCTGTGATTCTGTGAACTTCAGTTAATACTGGAGGACATTTGTCTTCCTTATTCTGATGTGGAAGGCCAATTCAGATACCTGAAAATGCAGTTTATTTAATACTTCAGTGCTTATCTCATTTGAGGGATAGATGAAAAGAATATTAAATCTGTGTTGCTGCCAGGTCATGTGAACAGAGTTCGTAGAAAAACCTCTGAGATACTTTGGAAGTGCGATTCTTTTCTCTGTTGCCTTCCTCAGAATCCCACAACATGCTGTAACTCAAATGAAAGCTGAAAACAGTACAAGGAAAAAAAGCTGCCTTTTAGGCTTTTATTAGAAATACTTGCAAGTTTCATATAATTCGGTAAACAGCTGTATGCATGAGTGGCAGCTTTGAATCCTAATGCTCCTTATCTTTTTTGGAGTGATTCATTTCAGGGAAAAGAAACTACTGCAATAAAAACAGGAAGTTAATTGCTTAGAAAAAAAAAAAAAAAGATGAATAAAAACCCAAGTGGCTCTGCAGTGCTTTTTCTGTCATATTATGAGCAATAAACATGTATACAGAACAGATCTGTGGGGCCATTTGGAAGATTTTTAAAATGTCAGGGTAAATTGTTGTCTTTCTTGGTGATATGTGCAGCTGAATTATACGTGCCAGCAACTTCTGCACAGAAGCAAATTAGAATTATATCATTTGAAAGAAGGCAGGAAGAACTTTTAAAATTATAGGCTAGTCCTTCAAAACTGTCAGGGAAATTTAAAAAAATACAAAAATAATGAATAAATGGGGCTATCAGCAATGTTTACAAAAGGATCAAAGTGACTTAGGAGCCAAGGAGTATGATCCTTCACTCCACAGCAATCATATTATCAGCAGCAGGTACAGGACTTGCTCTGTGCATCCTTTTTCCATACATTAATCGTGACGTTAATGTTTCAGCATCCCATAATGTTTCATCAGGAAAATATATCTGAGGATCTATGTGGGTGGTTTGATTTGCCCTTTATTCCTTTTCAGTGAAAATCTCATCCCTTCATCCTGCTCTTAAGATAACACCACAAAATTACTGCCCATTTCTGTGAAGAGCTGAAAGACCTGCACTGAACTCTCAGCAAAAACATGGATGCAGATGAGAAACATTATCTCTAAGTCAGGCTATTATTTTAGTTGGAGGGGTTTTGAGCGGAAAGGGTTTCTGTATTTGGGAGACTTTTTTCCCACCAAAATAAATTGTAGGTATGTGTTTAATAGCTCGATTCTTATTTTTGTCTGTGTTTGGTTAGATCAAATCATTCCCTATAAAAACAGTAAAACATGTACTTCTATTCTTTTAACAATGTAATATAAATGGTGTATATTTACAGTCCCTTCATAATTACTATACTTAAGTTTTACCCTCCTTAAACTCCAAACAATGTAATCAGAGATTCTAAAACCCATAAATAAAAGATCCTGCTCTGGTCTGCATCCTCAGTCATGTTAAGAATCATATCAAAGGTCAAATACATCCAGCCAGAATAGAGAAGGATTTAGTGAACCTATTTTGCAACTGATGTTTAAAAAAATCTTAAATGTTTTACAAAGGGTGTACTTTGAGAGTCCTTCATAAAGGACTATGTGTATGTTGAACTGTGTATATATTAAAATGCTTATTCTGGCAGCAAAATTAAGAAGCATAATTACTTTAAGTACATCATGCCAAATCAACCATTTCAATAATATTCAACTAAATACTGAAGTAGTATAATACTGAAGCATGGAGTATGAACTAGATTAATTGCAGAATATCTATATATTAATCATTCCATAGCCATATGCATTCAAGAATACTTAACACGTTGTTTCAGAAAGCTCAAAAATCATAAAATGGTTGGGTTTTTTCCTCTGCTGCTGCTCATATTTCTCCTACATTTGCCACAATGGGCGTATGTGGTCTTAAACGCCAGCAATGTGTGTACCAGATGGGCAAAAAGCCCGTCAGATGCGATACTGGAGGAAACGGGATTCTCATTCACCGATGTGTTTATTTATAGCTACTTCTAAAATACTTACAGTCATGCCATCTAAATTAATATCTCAGTTTCATTATTTATGAAGAAATGGTCTGATATGATTAAGTCAACAATGTCAACAGCAGCACTGAGAGAAACCCTTTATCAGCATTTCTGTTCCAAGGGATAATTTCTGTTACCCTACAGTTCTCTCTGTTCTTATCTATTCCCTTAGCAAGTGAAAAACTGCCCATTTTCTCAGTTACTCAGTGCCTACCCATCCACAATCAGTTATGTACAATTTTTGGCATTCTATAGATCTTCCGGCTTTTTAGGGGTTTTGGTTTTAATCTGTCTCTCAGCAGTTCCATAGTGCAGTGCCAACAGGTGGACTTGTGCAGGCAGCAGGTAGATGAGTGTCACATCTCGTGTCTGCTTGCAAAAGAGGGTTTTTTCCATCCCTACTTTCTTTGTCTCTAGGCAAGAGCTTTCTCCATTATTCATGTTTATCCTTCTCCATCTTCCTGCTAAGGAGAAATTATCTGAGCATAGAAGTGGAGTATTTTTAAGAGGAAAATACACCCAGGTTAGATGAAAACAAGTCCTGCTCATGCTCCAGTAGCACAGCTGATGGTTTCTGGCTCTGCAACAATGAGGCTGGTGTACCTGGAAGCTGTTCCAGTAACAGGTTCAACAGTGAGAGCTGCTTTGGAAAATGTCCAAGCCTGTGGTCCTTTGCCACTAACATTTCCAGGCAAGGTGGGACGTGGCAAACTAAGCGGACTCCAACAGCATAACACTGGCAAATTGACTTTGAACTATTTAAGACTGAAATTCAACAGCAGGACCTGGTGTTTAGAAGCTGTGAGCCAGAGTTTCAGCTATTTTCAGGATTTTAATTGAAATTAAATGTATCAATCAGGGGGCTAGGGAGATCCTCTGAGGCTCCAACTTTCACTTTCTTCCAAATGTCATTATATGTAAATATTGTTAGCTTTGTTATAAGGGACAATAAATCAGATAAATAGATAATTACCTATCAACACCATGAAACAGATATTTTGCCTCAAACTCACTAATCTTCTGAGTAGAGATTGTAAATAAATATAAATTATAAATAGATATTTTTTACCTTGCTATCATCATCAAACTAGAGGACAAGGAAGAAGGACAGAAGGTTATTTTAGTTAGGAAGAAGAGGAGAAATAGCTGACCATAAATTCTTATTTCTTATATTTCAGAAAAGCTACAGATACATACTGCATTAAAATACACATGTGTGTGTATGTATGTATATATATATATATATATATATATATATCACCCATTCTCAAATTTAAAAAGAGTAAGAAAAGCAAATTTTTTCTTGTATTTAAAAAGTGTGGGTCTCCTTGAACAATGCTAACTCTAGAGTGTTAGAAATTTGAATGTTGGAAGAGAGAGTTCCTGGGTCATTGGTTATGCTGAATCAGAGTTGTGACCCTTTCAGTTTTGTTGGGATTTGTTTGCTGTTTTATGGGGGAAGGGGAGGTTTAAGTACAGAAAGGCTGAAATTTTTATTTATTCATTTAATCCTTTACCAATAATCTGTTGGTACTGTTTACACGGGCACAGCTTGGGAAAGCATTGTGCAATGCCATCCCATTCTGTGCTGTTAACTGAAAGCACACAGAGCAAGTCAGCACTGTACTAATGCCCAAAACGATGTGCCTCTGCAGGTGAATACCTTTCAGATTTGTATATTTGTATCTGTATTATAAAACTGCTTTCTTGGTTTTGATACTTGTTTTCAGTCAGAGCCCTCTGAACCAATATTATTTTTTTTTTTTAAGTGTTGGTACATAACCTGATTTGGCTTGGCTACTTGGAATCACAATAGATATTTTGTTGACCTTTCTCTCATCCTTCATTTTATTTCCTTAGTTTTTCTCAGTCCCATTCCCCCACCCCTTCAAAGGGTTGTCACGGCCATATGTTCACTAAAGATTGCACAGTGGCAGTTTTGTTTCAGGTTATAAAAAGGGTAATTATTCTGAATTTACTTCTTTGAGCAGAAGAGGATGCATTGTGTCCTGAAATGCTTTAATTTTGATAGCCCTGCAGACTGCAGACTTCTAGGATTACTTCTTACCTAATGCATTTGTGCTTGCTCTGATGTCCCCTGGTGTATTTTGAGATATACAGTACTACCAGAGAGCAAATTTTATGTGGTGGAGAGCAACCACATAAAACGATAAATAAGATAAGGCAGAGGAGAAAAATAAAAGTATGCTTCCATAGGTTTTGTGTTCCCCTTATCCTTCTTTAAGGTGGGTAACTACACCACCATTTCCTTTATTAATCTAAGAGATAGCCTGTTTCTGCTTTAAGGGTTCCAACCTAGGAGAGCACTGAAATAAGTATGTAACAGCAAGTATAAAGAGCAACTATGCCTACTAGCACTACACAGTGAAATAGAGTTTAAAAAAAAAAAAAAAAAAAGAAAGATGTTTCTATTTAAGCTACCTCATATCATCCTGGGACTGTAGAAGCAGCTTAGGTTAAAATGATGTAAAACAGACACATGAGCAGAATTTAAAATGATGTAAAATAAAAATATGCCTCAAGTTCACTTTGCATGCAGTCCAAAGGAACAAAATCCATGTTTGTAGGATTTGTATGAAAATGCTATGCTTAAATGTTTAACATTGCTGAAAATATATTCAAAATAATTAAAAAAACAGGAGATGTGGAGATGTGAAGAACACGAAACATGAGTTAAGATGAAGTCTGGGTATACCTCAGCTAGCACAGGGACACAGAAATATTGGCTGGTAAGGGTTCAGCACAGAAAATCAGTACATAACCTCTACTGCTGCAGGAACACCTGAAGGCAGAATCTGAATTTCCTTGTGTCCTCCCGTGGTAATATATTAATATGTGAAATAATTCTAATTTGTGCAAACATTTCACAGGTAGCAAAATTCTCAAAAGTGACAATATATATTCCATCCCTGACTAATACGCTTGCTGAACTTGCATCTAATTATTTCATAGCCTCTTCCACGTAGAAGAGACTATCTCTAAACATCTGCAAAGCAAATGCTGTATGAAAACTCCTAAAAATTCCACCTTTCCATTGACAACAGCTTGGTTGCTAACATGCTGAAGCCATGTCTATGAGACTGACTAGTACAGCTATATTGTTTCCATGCCCTCCCCATATGTGTGTCTGCAGCCATCTGTTGTCTCTTGGCTTACACTGTTAAGTCCTTTAAACAAATGGCGTTTTTCTTTATGTTCGTACAGCACCCAGCAGAGCGAGGTCTTGGTCCTGATAAGGGCCCATGAGTGATACAATTAAATAATAGATAAATTAAATAAATTAAAATTTTGTTTAAAATCCTACTGTATGTAATTTGTTGTTCCAAAACGGTGGTTTCTGGTTTAGATGTCAGCATATGCTGTAGACTGGCATAGATCATAAAAAAAAAACCATGGGAGTGTCAACCAACATTAAGCTGTCAGGGGGGCAAGATTAAAAGGTTAAATTTTGTATTTAATTGTTAGATTCAAAAATGAAAACTAAATGCATTCTCACAAAATGGAAACAATAACCACTGCTTTTTACTCAAGCAATTTGCATAAAATGAAATGAGAAAGCAATTTATGCCATGCATCTGAATCTTGTTTGACATGAAAGATGCTACTACTATCCAGAAGGTATGCTCTGTATATTTTGTGAGTAAGCTCTTACATACTGGTAAGACTCCTAGCAAGTCCCTGGCTTCAGGATTTCCTTGTATCAATCTCATTTTTCCCATTACTTTCCTTTAAATGTTCTGATCGCATCAGAATTATTTTCTGATTTGCCCTGCCCGTTTGTGAAGAGCTTGGGATGTTTCCTTAGTGATCTTACTATGAATACTGAAAGAACTGAAAATGTGACTGGGCAAATTAATATAGGAAAAGTAGCTATTAACTAAAAAAAAAAAAACAAAAAAAAACCAACACAAAAAACACCTGCCTCTAGTTCAGGAAATCTGTGCTCTACAAATCTGTGTAGTCTCGGAGAGAATTCTGGGCAGTACCATTACATGTTATATCATTATATACTTTTTTCATTACACTTTACCCAACCCATCATTAGGTGGCATCAGACAAGATACCAGGAAGACCAGGCTGTTATTCCAGCACAGTTCTGTCACGTTTTGTGTAACATTTTAAATTGTAGCATTATTGCTTAAATACCTTTAAATACTCTTCTCTTTGAAGATAGTTTCTTTTCCACTGCACTTAACACATGGTAGTTAATTCATATTCAGGATTCAGCCTTAAGATGAATGGAGTTTTACCATTCTGAGTGTTCATGAATGAAATGCTTGGACATATATTGTCATAAGCCTTTCCAACAGATTTACTCCTCCTTGAGTTTCTACATGAGCAAAACAGACAGAAATACAATTTTTCTTTCATTCCCTGAATAGTAATACTGGAAACTAAATGGTGTTATGGAAGACATTACTTACAGTCCTGATTTTGTGAGTTCATATTCCCTGTTTTCCATACTTCTGTATTAAGCTACATGTCATGTATTTGGGAGAAAAATTGTTTAAACTGGTTAAAAAAAAAACAAGGTTGAGAAAGAGTGGCTTCTTCCAAAACTGTTTCTTCAGACCTTGGCTTGTGTAGGATGCTAAATTCCAGTGCCCTTACCCATGTCCGCGAACCTTACTGCAGCTTGTAAAGCAATGAGCTGTAAAAGGGTAGGATTACAATGTCAAAACTGTAAAACTTTCTGTAATCTGTTCTTGACGGTGCCAACCACTTTCAGTTAGTCACAGCTGTTTTCCTGAAACAGTGAAATTTGATAAAAAACGGGGTATGGTAGAGGCATTGCTGATCTCATTATGAGCTCAGGAGAGAAGGAAGGATATAAAACATTTATTTCCATAGCTGTCTTTGTAAAGGTGAGAAGAGAGATGAAAGGAAAGGTAATAAAAAGGGAAGAACGAACTTTTGGACAAATGGAGAACACCAGTACTATACAGATTGGGTAAAAATACAGCAAAGAAATGGCAAATAATTAATCATAAAGGAATTCATTTTCATGGCAAAAGAAAAAAGGAAATTTAACAATGTAAGCAACGTTCTAGATGTGGGTAAGAAGAAAGACAAATATGAGAAACTTAAATGTAAGTAGAGGGTTTTTTCCAGTTTCAGTCTTGCTTGCCACAACAAGGAAAACACTTGGAGATGTGTAAACGGAGGCACTCAAATAGAGTCTTGCTTTGACTGGAGACATAAACACTGGCCTGCTTTGTATTGCTAGTGAAATATGAATCAATGTGGCATCACAAATAGTCTACTTCCTTTTCATTCTGGTATTCGGTTCAAGATGTTACTGGTTATCTGTAAGGCTCTACTTCATCTGGAATATTGAAGGCGTGGAAAAGTTTTTTGAGGACCCTGGGATGAAATTTTCAGAAAGATTATTGAGTTCTTTTTCTGCAAGACTGCATCATTAAATTTGCAGATGTTGGTCTCCTGTGTCTGATGCAGTGATTCCATTGTTTGATCTGCTGCTTGGTTTGGTTTTCTTCTGCATAATGCAACTTCCAATATTAGAAAATATTGAGCTTATATGCTTTATAGAACATGTTCTTTGGTAAATTGATGTTGTTGGTTTTATTTTGGTTAGTTATTTAAATGATTGATTTTTTATTTTGTGGTCAGCTGGTTAACCTTTGAAATCTGGCTGAATGAGTTTAAATCACTGTTCACGTGTTTCTGGAACTGTGCACATCAGATCAGCTGAAAGGTCAGTTTCCCAAGGAAGCATAGACCATACTGTTTTTCTCTTGACTTACATTTGGCCTATCCAGAGGATTTATAAGTCTCTGTTCATGCATAAAAGAGATCAAATCAGCGCTGCTGTTTGTACACAAAATAAAAATGGTATCCAGGGTACTCACTTTCTCAGCACAGTGAAACACAAAAGTTGGCACTTAAGAAAAGCGCAGTGAGTGCTGTCTGGACAGACATTGAGAGCATCTGCACAATGCTGGCTGTAAATCAGTTGTTTCATCTATTACTGCTAAAGAATTTTAGAATACTGAAAAAAAATAAGGTCCTTTTTTTTTTTCTGAGGGGCTTTGTGATTTTGTTGCTTACCTTTACAAAACTTTAAAACATTCATAAAATTTACTGTGAAAAGATTGGTCTTAGAAATGGTGGTTAGAAGAGACCTCTGCTCAAGCTGCTACTTGGAGCAGGACAATCACTAACATTGAATCAGGTCAGTGACTTCGAATAGAAACTCTGCCATTTCTGAGTAACCTCTTCAAATGCTGCACTGCTCTTCTGATGAAGAACATTTTCCTAATGACCAATCTGAACCTTCCAAGGAATGATTTTGGGCCATGGTCTTTTCTGTATCATCTGCCGCTGCAGGGAAGAGTTTTGTTACATCGTCTTTGTAGTTCCATGTACTTGCAGGCCCCTGGCAGATGCCCCTTAGGCTCCTCTTTACTAAAATAAACGAGCCCAGCTCCCTCAGGCTGTCATCTAGATTTGTAATCATAATAGTAGCCCTGCACTGGACCCTTCCCAGTTTCTCAGCATCCTTTCTCAGCATCCAAACAATAATGTTTGGAGGCCCAAAACATTATTCAAGGTGAGAGCTCACAAGCACTAAGGTAATGACTTTCCTGGATCTGCTGACCACATTCCTCCTAACGTAGTCCAGTGCACTCTTTACATTATTTGTGATAAGAGAACTTTATTAATTTATAAACAACTCAGCAGCCATTGTAGCCTCCAGATCCTTTTCAGCAGGCCTGAAACATAGCAAGTTCCTTCCCTGTCTGCACTGGTGCATTGCGGGGGGGTTCTGCTTGTGTGCAGAATTTTGCACTTACTGAAGTTTCTAAAACAGAAACCTTGAAAAGGTTTCTTTTGCCTAGGCTTCCCGTGTCTCGTGATGTTTCTGAATTGAAGTTCTATCAATCAGCACAGCAGCCACACCTCCTGATCTGCATCATTTGAAAATCTGTTGAGTGTACATTTTGCCTCCTCATATTGGCTGTTGATGAAGATACTGAACAGTATCTTCATTAGCAGTCCATTGCTTGCTCTACGCATTTCCAACCAGCAAGTGGACACCAAGCCATTGACCCTACTCTTAGAGCTTGGGGGTCTGACCAGTTTTAAGCCCACCTACAATACTTCATTCAGCCCACACTTGGTTGTGTTATAAATGATGATACTGTTGGAAATAAGTGACAAAAGCCTAACTAAAGTAAAAATATATTGCATTCACTCCTCTTCCTTCATCTGCATGGCCAGTCATTCCATCATAGCAGGCAATTAGATTGGTCAAGCATGATTTGCTCTTGGTAAATCTTTGTTGACTTTTCTCAGTTCTTGTCTTATCCTTTACATGTTGGAAATTGATTCCAGGAGAACATGCCTCGTGATTTTTCCAAGGACTAAGGTGAAGCCAACCATTGTATAGTTTCTTAGATCATCCTCAGTTTTCTTTAATATGGAGGTAATTAACCTTTCTGCAATCATCATGGATGTCCTGTAGTATCAGTGTTTTTTCACAAATGATAGCCAGTGGTGGTGCAATCACAGTCAGCTTTTTCAGTGCCTATGGTTGTATCCCATGTGGCCCCATGTATTTGAACGCATACTGCTTCTTCAGGTAGTCACCAACCCACTCTTAGCCACCTCTTTCCTTCCCAAACTGTACATCCAGAGGACTTGAAGCAGAATTGACCTAAAAAGCGAGAGGCAAAAAAAGGTATTGAGTGTTGCAGCCTTTTCATCTGTCGTTATCTCCCCTAGTAAGCAATAGACCTACGTTTTCTTTGAACCTCTTTTTGCTGCTCTTGTACTTGTAAAATTCCTTCTTGTTACCCTTTAATAAGTCCCCCATTAATTTTAGCTCCAGCTGGGTTTTGTCCTTCCTAGTTCTGTTCCTATTCTCAAAAAGTGATGGTGTGCCTGTCTTCTGTTTCCTGTCATTGCCTGTGTGTGCTCTCCATTTCCACCATTTCCATCTCCATATGTGCTCTTCCCATTTTAGTACATTAAGAAGCTCCTTAAGCCAAGCGGACCTCCTGCATACCTTGTCCCTATGCTTTCTCATGTCTTTCTGGGTTAGGTCCCTGTTTTATGACAGACCAAGACCTCCCTGCACAAAGATGTTCTTCCCTCTCTTTGCTAGGTAGACCTATTCTCTTAAGTTGTCTCCTTATCAAATTGGGTGCCAGAAGCAAAACAGTTGAAGCCCAGCTAGTGCCACCAAATATGTAGCCATACGTGGTCTACTGGATACATCTGCTGCTATCCAGGCTTCTCCCTTTTGCCATAGGATTAAAGAGAAATGCCACCAGCATTCCTGTCCCCTTCAGCCTTGCTCAGGAGCCCTACAGTTGCTTTTGAACTGAAATGGTTCCACATCTCTATGCCATTAGTGTATACATGAATAAGCAGAAGAAAAGTGAGAACATTAGGTGACCCCAAACAGTCTTTCAGCAACACCACAAACGGATGTTCCATGCGAGCAAGAAACCTCCATAGTTAATGAATCTCCCTGGAAGAGAGTCACCAGTCACTCACTGTCACCCATCACTTTCTTCAGTAGTGCTCTGATATGGTGTCCAACCTGGATTCTTCTTCTGAGGGAGCTTGTTCTTCCCCTCGGCTGCCTGGACCCTGCACCACTGGGCAGCCCTTCTGCTGCCAGAAGTCACAAGCTTTCAGTTTGCACCCTCGTAGGAATGCACGTCTTCCCACTGCATGTGCCTCGCTTGCACCCTCCCTGTTGCATAAGCTTTTACACCTTGAAAGGTCCTATCAAGCACCTGTTTGTCACCCCGGCGCAATAAACCACACTTGGCTCTTCTTGCAGCTCCCCTCCTGCAGCTGCAGCAACTACAGCAGAGCAAACCTGCCTCCAGGGAGGTCACCCTCAGGGCTCCACCTGCACGGAGGTTGCCACAGCACTGCTGGTGACAGCAGGGACACGGGTTATGTCATGTAGCAAGTCCTCACCATTTGGGTGTTGTCTTCTTACGCAACAGCACGTCTGGGTCTCTCGTGTCTTATTTGCACGTCCCACTGGCAGCACTCCTTGGTGCCCTTCCTGAGAGGGCCAGGTAAGTCAGGAACTCCACCTGTGTTCACGTGTGTGAACGCAGGTTCACAAGGTTTCCCACTTGGCAAGAAGCCTCTTGCGCTGTCTGTGGGTTCCCAGCCACGGTACCGTCCTTGGTGAGCGCTGGGTCTGCTGAATGTTTCTGCTCCCCACACACGGCATCCTAATGAGTCGAAAGAATGGTGGATGTAGTTTACTCAGCACTGATCTCGCTTGCCAAATGAAGAGCGACTGATCTTAGTTTCAGAATCTGCTCAAGTGTGTAGAGCTGTCCAAAAGCGTTTTAAGATCAATTTACTGCAGTTCTCATCCATGAAGAAGTAAAAATAGCTTGGGAAATACGGAAATATTTATTACCAAAGTTAAATTTTCTTATTCACTTGTAGGGGATAAACTGGGTTTCAATTTTGGATAATGATTTTAGAATTTGATTACGTTATTTTATAGTAAAATACTCAAATGTTGTCACCTTTCCCTATCTTACAGCTGCACTTGCGTACAATGGCAATTCAAAATTTACGGTAGCTTATTTCTTGCAGTCACTAGCTGGATGTATTAGGAAGAGTCCTTCTGCAGGGACATTGCTTCAATAAAAACATCAGTGCAGGTACACTTGGATACGCCGTGACAGAACCGCAGAATTTGAATGAGATCACTCTTTCAGCAACTATAAATTGGCAATATAAAATCAATCCCTTTGAGACTTAAGTGGTCAAAGTGTAAGGCTGAGTAAAATAAGGTGTAAGTATATTAATATAAGAAATGGCAAAGAAAAAATGTTTATTATCTGTAGATTCTAAGTGTGAGGGAAAAGTGTAGGGGAAAAGTGATACTGCTAGATCTTGAAAAATGCTACTGTTGAATTTCTTTCTATTTATCAATTTCTTTTCCGTATATGCTGTATTACAGCAAAGTTTCCTTTTCTTGGTTCTGACTCATCTCTTTCTGAGGGAGATTAAGATTACTTCTATCTTTACATCAAGATTTAGTCATTCACTTTATTGTTGCTGATCAGTTTCGGATTTTTTTCATTTGAAATGTAATTCACTCTCTAATATTCAGCCATCTCCATCAAACAAGAGTATGCCAGAACTGCAAAACTCCTAAGAAAAAGAGGATGTTAAAAAGTTACTTTCCCTTTATTTGAATATCTTGAATTCAATTGCGTACATAAACAAACAAAAAACTGCCTAATACTGTTTGAGACTAAGCTTTAAAGGAATTTTTCCAAAAGAGTGGGGAACTTTCTCTGCAGTGTGACCTTCAAAGTCAGGACTGGATACATTTGTAAACTGGCAAACAAAGGAGTTCAAAGAGGAATCCTTACCTGAAGCAGTTCCCATTGCTTAGACAGGGCAAGATGGCTAGGTCATAATGCTTCTCCAGGGCCTTAAAATCAAGAATAATTTGGGGGAAAAAAAAAATCATATTTTAAATTACAGTTGATGCATTTTTTTAAACATAACTTGATAATTTAGTGTAACTGCTTTATACTATGTGAGTTGGAAATAGGCTTTGCTTAAGTATTACATAAGACATTGGGTGGAAGTCCAGTTGGCTGAGCATAGAAGTGCAGATTTTTTATAGATAGAGCATGATGTGTTGCAAAAATAAGTATGCCAAAATATATGACTTTAATACATCCTTGAGGTATGGTATTAAGTCTCATAAAATACTTGACTTGAAATTTAAAAAAAATATATATATAAATAATTTTTCTGAGGTTTCAAAAGGATTGCTGTGGAAATCACTCTTCTAGAACTTTTTTTTTTTTTTCATTTGGTGAGTTTTTTCAGCCATCGCTGTGGTATTGTGTTTGCACAAGCAAAACCAAGTAGCTACTTTGTAAAAGAAATATGCATTGTTAACTTCTCTTGGGTCAGGGTAGACAGAGTTTTATTTGACTCTAGAAGAAAAAAAATTAGTGTTAATAGACACTGAAACATTAAAACCAAACCTTATTTCCATGAAATGACAAAAAAAAAATTAAAATTCTTGTAATAATTACAGTTGGAGGGTGATTGTTTGTTATTTCCAAAATTTTCTCAAGAACAAAGGAATAGGAAAAATCAGAAGATGTCTAAGCATGTCAAGGGTTAGCTTGCCACTTTTACTGTGTATTATAGAAAGCTGGAGCTCTTTAACACTAATAATCTCTTCATTGTAGGAGGAGGAACTGGAGGCCCAGATTTCATTTCTACAAGGACAACTAAATGACTTGGAAGCCATGTGCAAATATTGTGCAAAGATGATGAATACACATCTTGGTAAGTGCAGTACCCTGTATTAAGCTACAAATCTTTGCCAAGGCTCTTTTTGTGTTTATATTAGAACTAAAATAATGTTTATGTAGTATAGTGCATATTATTTTATAAGCCATGAAGAAGATTGAATTGATGCATCCAGTTGTTCTGTCAGATGCTTCCACTTTTAAACTTGGGAGTATGGTAGCCACTGATTATGCTAAAAAAAAAAAAAGTAGAGGCATTTTGGCACAGATGCTCTTTCTCTGTTCCTAAGATTTCTTGTATTGTAGGAGACATGCTGGACCTCACAGCATGTGACCTTTACACTTCTTAAGGCTGTTTGCAGTGTCCCAGAATGACACCTGATGAATGCAGTGATAGTTGTATAAATTTCATATTCTTTCATTAAATGTAGCGTCTTCACAATCTGTGATCACCTTCAGGATGTGAAAACATGTTACGATAGGCTGGATGGTTTGTAGTATTTGCCCAGACCAGAAGAAATACAGTAAGATAGAAGTCAGTACACTGGGAACAGAATCAGCAAAGACTCCAGTCTAAAATTCAACTTACATATTGCCAAGACAAATCAGAGTAAGTAAGCAAAAAGCTTCAGTCAATTCAGGTGTAAATATGCTTAGCTATGCTTTGACAAAAGCAGCATTTTTAAACTGTGTTGAACTGAACTCCAAAAGTTAGTATATTTAGTTATGTGAAAAAGCACTGTTGTTAGGAAATCAGGGCACAGCTGCAATAATTTTAAGTTTTATTTATAGCCTGCAACATCTAAGCAAAATAAATTAAACTTGAATATTTCAGTGGGTAGAACTAAGTATATGATACCTAAGTTTTCCAGGTCAAAGAGATCAGATGTGAAAGCCATATTATACTTGTATTTTCATTTTCTTTTATGTGAGTATTTTAGTAGCCACTGATACGAGCCTAGGAAAAACTATAAATTCTGTGGTATTTGAAAGTTTGGAATTGCAGCCTTCAGAAGCCAAGTGTAGACCTCTAACCCCAACAGATTTAGTCTGATATATTGCTTCTGTGAGGGTATGTGAGCAATGATGAGGCTAGAAGCAAGCAAAGGATATAAATTATAAGCTACTGAAATGATGGGGAAGAGGTTACTGTGTCAAGAAGAAAAGCTGAAGTTTGTTTCTGTTAGGAAAGAAGACAAGGAGCGCTTAGTTCAAGCACAAGCATGAGCATTTCACCAGCTATGGCTCTGGACTAGAGATCAGAATAAACCCAAACAAAGAAACTTGAAGTAGTCTGCCTTTTAGCACTGGGTCCATGAAATCAAAGCAAAAGATTTGTAATAACATCCGTTTGTGGGTTTTTTTTGTTTGTGGGTTTGGGTTTTTTTTGTTACCCTCACAGGACAGGGAAAGCCATCCCCTGTACAGCTTTGCCTGCGGGGCTGCACTGGGTACATCGTGGCACCCCTGCGGTGCTCTCAGAGCCTCCCAGTCTAGGTTCTTCTAAGCCCTACTCCTCACGATATTCCTACATGTCTTGTCAACAACATGGGCTATTAACTTGGTAAATTTGGGTTACACCAATGCATTTAAATCCTGCAGAAATTAACAGTTATGCATGACGAACAGAGCACAAGACAGACTGAGATACCACCAACCTTCACAGCTTCTGCGCTTGTAGCAAACTGATGAGGTAGGGTATCCCCAAATCAGCCAGCAGATGATCCAAAGCAGGAAAAAACCCACCAGGATTCCTGCTGGTCTGATCTGTGCCAAGTGCCTTCTAACCTGAAATCTGTCCACCACATTCATCCTGGTGATCTGAGCAGCACAAGCCAGCAGGCTGTCCCAGAAAACAGATTCTCTATAGCATCACGGAACACCCTCTGAGCATGATCTCCAGTGTCCACCCACTGCTTGGGGCTGCAGGGAATGGCAGCAGAATAAAACTCGGATCATACCTGGTCATTTCTGGATTAAGGAGAAAGTTAGCAGAGGCTGCTACTGCACCTGGTCTGATTCTCCCCCAGGTCTCTTACCCATGAAAATTGCTTCATTTCAGAGACCACAGAGCAGATGATATCACTCCTCTTGTAACCTGTCAGGACACTTAACTTCAAGAATATTACTTTATCCTATGAGGCTGCATTTTTCTGACTTCATCACCCAGCTTTTGGCTCTTTTAGCATTCTTGATACCAAGGTTGAAAATCCTCACTTAACTTAGCTATACACGGTGTAATCTCTCAACACTGTCTCTGCTAGGTGGTACACTTTAATATTCATTTTATGTGGCTTGCTGTTTAGATCCAAGCATCTTTGTGGTCTTTCTTTGAATTCTTCAAGGTTTTCATACGCCTTTTGAAGTGGGTTAGTCAGATAGGGATATGCTGTACCAGCACTGGACACAGCAAAGTCATTATAAAGCAAAGGGAAGGTCATCTCTCTGCATTTATGTGGAGCTCCTCTTTTTAAACATTTTTAACGCAGCATCACATTAGTGTTCCTTGATACAGTGATAGGTTAAAGTGATAATCCACTATGACTTTTAAAATTTGGTGAATCACAGCTTTCTAAACAGAGGATTTTATGCTGTAGGTAAAATCAGGAAATGTTTGTTTCCATATTTATGTTACTTGCATTTCATTATATAAAAATTCACTTCTTGTCGTATGGCTTTTTAGCTGAATAATTTAGGTAACTCTGCAATGTACTGTCTTCTCCTACCACTCTTAGTGCAGACTTAGCCATCACACATTAAATAGTTGTCTAAATTATTGATAAAAAAATACGGATATATAAAATTCAAGGAGCCTTCCAGAACTAATTCCTTTAACAGAGTTAAAAAACATTTTTAAGAATTATCAGTAAGTCAGTTTTTTAGTCTAAGGCCTGCCTTTTGAATTTGATGACGGTTAAGGTTCTTATTTTTTAAAAACCCACAGTTTTTTAGACTCACATTTTAAACAGCTTTTTTTAAACTATTACTCAACCAAGAGTCTTTTTCCTGTATGGAGTGCATTATATTTGCAGGTCACTTTTGTAACAAAACAATATTAATTTGAGCTTATAAAAATGCATATCCAGTGAGCATTCACCACAGAATTATTTAATTGGCACTATAAATCAAAGTGTTCAAACAATTATGGAATGTTCTTTCTGCGGTTTCCAGTGAGACAATTCAGAATTTTTTGGCTGTCTTCTCTCAGGTTCTTTCCCTTACAAGGGAGATCCTGATGATGGTCAGGTCCAGTTCCTTTTTGACAGAGATGACATGTGTTGTAGGCTGAGAAATTATCAAAGTGACCACAAAGTCATCTATTCTGTTTTGTATCCCTAGTAATTTATAATCTGTTTATCTCAAATTCAACTATATCAAGTATCTTTTTATGTGATGTCTTTCAAGAAAATAGTTTTGATAATTTAAAAAATTATTTGGGCTCGATAGTGCTTTTCATTTCTTTATCAACAGCGTTGTATTTCTGTAGGTTTCAGCAGATATCTGCTAAGACTGCATTTCCTTTGCATAGAGCATGAGGAAAGACCAGAGGGATAGAGCGGCAGTTTTTATTCTGTTCATATATTCCAAGATGCTTTCATTAAATGTTTATCTCCTTCCATAAATAAACTACACAGTGTACCACATGGCAACAACATAATTAACTGCTTGTAATATCAGGGGATGTTACCATGGGAATGAATGATGGTTCTGAAATATTACTACTTAGCACTATGTGTAGAAATTAGAAACAGGTTTTTTGATTATTAAAATGGAGGAAAGTCATTCTGTGATCTTTGTCTCCTTCTTAGGGCTGTGCATTAGAAAGAGATTTATTTTTCTTCCCCCTCTCCCTTAACCACTGAAGAACTGCTAAGGTGGAATGCCTTTTAGTGCCTCCAAGGACAAATACTGAAATTTTTATATGTAAAATGGCCAGACAGGAAAGCAGACTTTAATTCTGTTCCCACTCTTTTTCACAAGCTTGTCATAGCTTAAAAATAAAATCAAATGATCCTGTGTTCAGTTTTTCCATTGAAGTCTGTTCTGCAGCATTGTTTGCAATATAAATGCGGAGTATTACTCGGCTGATAGTGAATAAGTGTAGTTGCCATAGCTATTTCTGCTCCAGCATCACCACAGATACATTTTCTTGCCTTTATTTTTTCTCTTTTTTCAGGAAGTAACATTGTCCTGGTGCGTTCAATAATGTGGTAATGTTCTCCAGCATTTTTCTTTCTGTGAGGTACTTTTCTGTTAGTGCATATAAACACCTCAAGGCTCAATGATGCAAAAAGCCGTAATATACCTTTGAAGTATCACAATGTTATAACCTGTCATAATGTTATTTATTTTTTCAATAATTTTGATTTTTTTTTTCCTCCTTTCTTTCCCTATGTGGAAAGAAAAGCATCAAGCTAGCAAGTGCATTCAGAAGATTTTCCCTCGTAAATGTGACCTCTGCCTGATGTCTTAGAACAGATCATGAATAATTGGTCTAAGAGATATGCACCCAAACATCACTCAGAGGGCCTCACAGTAGCTGCTGGAAGGCTCCTCACTTGTCCTTCACATTTGACATGGAACTGAGTTTGAGTGTTAGTTCAACGTGAAGTCAAATTCTGGAGGGTCTCAAAAGAGCAAAGTTTCATTACATCCCAGACTCAAGCCAACACGATGCTGTCAAACAGCAGTTCAAGCAACACCAGTTAATGACACTGCCATCTGACACCGTCTGCTGTTGCAGTATCTTTAGGGTTTGGATGATGTAGGCACTGGCCCAGGACTAAAGCACAGCCTCCTAATAAAAAGTAAATTAAAACCCTGGAGAAGTATCAGTCCTCCATAGGCAAGTAATAGTATGAGAGATCGTGAAGGATGTTTATGAGCTTGCCAGTTCTGGTCCAGAGGGAAAAGTGCTGAATTTTAAAATGTCATCTGTTTATAATGGGCAGGAACAAATGCATTACCGTTCTGTAAGACAGAAGAACCTACCATTTGTTTCCAACAGAGATATAGTTTCAGACCTCCAAGTGTGTGAAAGTTTACCAAATAATTATACATGTAGTACGGGAAGTCCTTTTCATGAGAGGCAATATAAAGGAACATTGGTTCAGTATTAACTTGGATGTGGAGATCTTTATATAGAAACTATTCTTTTTTGATGGGCAATTTACCAGGTTATGAAAGTAGAGAAACTAAGGTCATTCCACACTTGCTTCTGCTTAAGGGCAGCACTATGTAAATGCAGAAGGTTGCTTTCCCAGCTAGCTGAGATTCAGAAGCAATTTAGTTACTTTCTCACATCACAGAGCCTCAGCTAATAAGCCCTGTGGACTCATAACCAGCTCTGTAAAGAGTTAGCTCACAGGCTTCTGCACAACACCCTAGAAATATGTCCAAAGGTACCCAATTATATAGAAGAAATGTAAGTCTGCCCAGTTTTATTAACTTCATCATCATACAGATACTGCTAAAATTGAGCCAGCTGCTAGAGGGACAATCAGGTGGGTCTCAGAAATATGTTGGTCAATATCCAAGTTTCTAAATCACTTCTTGTCTTGGAGGCAACAAAAACCTCTCAGCTCTGCCCTACATCTAGTAAGTTTATACTTAAGCATGCTGTCTCCACTCAGCCAAAACAAATAAATCCTCTGAGCTACCCATATGGGGCTGGTCGCGTTGTCCTTACGGTGCATTTTCTGATGTGACATCTGCTATCTGTAATATGTTGCTATGTCCTTCACCAATATTCCAGTACCTCTCTGCCCCTTCAGTGTGTATTATGGAAGGGGTGTGGAAAAGTGAAGTTTTCATCCCCCATTCTTCTAAACACCACCAGCATTCTGCCACTGGAATGACATGTCAGCTCTCGGCTTTCATAGGTAACCCGTAAATAACTGTACATATGTACAAAATGCCCAGAAGTTATGGCATCACAGTAACAAAAAAAGTGAAAGCCAGTCTTTTGCGAGCTCTTTGGATGGGATCACAGGACGTGTCCCTGCCACAGCCATCGGGCAATGCTGGCAGTTGTAAGATTCACTTATACTTAACACTGCCTGCATCTCCCAGGTAAATATTATTTGGAAGACTTATTAAACACAGTTCAGAGTCACCTTCTCACTGTGGTTATTGCAGACACCATGAGCAAGGAGGGAAAAATATAAAAATAGAGGAATAAAAACTTACAGGATGTAGTTGCTAGTATAATTTTAGTTGCTGGGTGAAGTAGCACCTTTAAAGGCTTAATTAGACTGACTTCATCCATCCCTCTTTTAACAGTTAATGCAGTCGTTACAAGGGTGCATTTCATTATAATGATCATTTGCAGTGGGGGAGGGAGAGGACAAAGTTGACTTAGTGACTTAATTGCTCATTATTGAGGGGCTGATATATTTTCCAGTATAGATCTGGATGCAGTACTTGTTAAATGTGTGCAAGATAGTACTGAGTTCTCGTTTTATGTATCACGTGATGAGATGAGAGGTTACAACACTTTTGTAAGGATAGAATGAAATGGACACTATTCTGCTGCCATGGGTTGAAATGAAATCCTTTAGCATTTGTTGTGGCAGTAACTGCATTAAATGAGTTCTTTTATGCTTGGGACATAAATAATCTATAGTTTATAAACCCAGTGTGATTAAAAATGCTGTAAGTAAAAAAGGCCACATCAAACACAGCCCTGTGAGTCTCAAGGGGATTTCTCCTTTGGTTAAGAATAATGATGTAAAACCGCCTATAGAAACAGCTTATAAATAAGGAATATTATCAAATGTATTAAACCAAATACAGGAATGTTTACTGGGAAACAAGTATTGGTTGTGTAGCACGACTTTCAGACTCTCACTTCTGGTCTCACTTCATATATATCTGCAGGAAGAATAAAAGCGTAATTCGTCATGCCTCATGAATTTTAACCATCTTTTTGTCCCTGGAGGGTAACTCTTAAGGTCAAAAACACACAGTTCAACTGATACAGAGCTACTTTCTTTCTACAATGTGCCAGTCCTGAAAGTACAGCTGTGGTAGGCACCTAGAGATACTTCCATCCCAGTAGTCTGGATGAAAAAGGAGAAAATTAGAATAATGAATCTTATGCACCCCATCGTTACCTAATTAAAAGCTTTCCCTGCAACTTTCAGTGTATTCCTGTCAGAATGTTTACTTCCATTGGCCTCTTGCTTCCTTCCATTTGTGTGGGGAACATCTCCCTGCCACTGACAACCACTGACAATCCACCCTTTCCTTCCCAGCAACTCCTAGGCATTTGTTTCTCTTCTGATATCAGCTGTAGAGGAGTAAAACCTTGGCAGAAGCTAAATTCTGGCATGACTGAATTGTTATTTCCCCCATTATTTCCATAAATACATGGACATAAGGTATATGTTAAGTATAATTTGCTGGTCATATGTAAATTAGAGTTCATAGTTAAGAGTCGATCATGTCTTTGAGCAAGGGATAGGCAAAATGTCTTCATGACCCTGCCAGGCTCATCTTCTGTATGTCTGCAATTCTGTGCATTGCTATCATGAGTTGATGGTTGGTGACTTTTTACCACGTATTTCTGTGATGCCACAAGCAGTACCACACATTAAATGTGGATAAAGTGTTGATGCTCCACATATGACACATGAATCAGAAGCATATACTGTATAAATATATAATTTATATTAAAAAAATATTTTAAAGAAAGCAATACTTCACAAAGAATTTAATACTTCAGATTTTAAAGATCCTTAAATTCTTTAACAAATGTTGCTAAGTGATGCTTTTAATATACTGCACAATTGTTACAATAAGTTGACATTCACAATAAGGCAGATAAATGAAAGTTAGGCAACATAGTGGTGTTGCCTTCATCAACACTTAGATCACAAACTATTGTTTGAGAAGGAAATTTCACTCCTCTTATTTGTATTCTTAATGCTGGACAGAAAATGCTGGATTTGGAAGCATCCTGAGCTGCATTATTAAACAGCAATATCACTATGTCGCAGTGTCATCTTTCTAGAAAGGCCCCAAACCACTGTTAAGTTCTAGATTTTCTGTCCGGTGTTAAGGAAGGGGCACGTTTTCCTGCTCAATCAGATCAAGTTCAGCTTGGAAAGAAGTGTTTGTTGTGAAAAGGGAGAGAAATTGATTATCAGAAACTACATTCCCAGCCCATCCTTCCAGCCCTCTAATGTTAGTGAAAAAGCAGCCTTGCTTTCGCTAGTACACTGTGCAGAAAACGTTGTCAGCATTTTCTGTAAACCCTGATTTCATCAAAACGATCGTACAAAAGGACTGGAATATGAGTCCCGAGAGTTGACTGTGCCTTGACATCAATGGGAACCTTGGGATTTTTTTTCTTTCCTTTTTTGAAAAAACAGGGAGATGAAGTAATACACTCAGTTCTGCCCTTACTGCTGCCTGCCTTGGCAATGAGAAGGTACTTTGGCAGAGTCTGAGTTGTCTTCTCAGCAGTGGAAAGCATGGATGAGAAAAGTCAATTTAACATGATTCTGGCACCGGCGATGGTTCGCAAGTCATTGATCAGGAACTGGTAGTAGAAAGGCAAGCATTCATAATAAAGCTTGCAGCTATTTTGAGTTAGCTCCTCTCAGCAGGAGTCATCTTCCTGGAAAGGCCCCACAGGGACCAGCTTAAAAATAGAAACCATTAGGAGAGGGATGCACTGCGAAAAGGCAGCTGTACAGGAGAAAACAAAGAACCTAAGAGAACAAGGACGTTAAAGTTATTCCCAAGTTAAGTTTTCTCCATCTGATTTTGTGTCAGTAGAAAATGAGGTCCATGTTGTGCCTTCATCCTGCAGGGCTGTAGCTCTGCCTATCTCCCACTTCTCTGGTGGAAGGGAAGGGATGCAGGTGTGTCTTCCAGATGAAGGGGCATGAAAGGATGCCTGAGAGGTCCTTGTCCGCAGCAGACGCTTTCCCACTCACTTAACCAGCTCTGGGTGGGTTTCTTGCAAAATCTGTATTGAATGCATGCAAAATTTTCAGTGAAAGTTAGTTTACTTAATAAGCCTCTCAAATAATTAGGCCAGGGCAAACAGCTTTTCCACATTCAGAGGGGAAAGTTTTCAACAGCCCCTTTCCCTGTGTAGGGAACTGAGCAGTGACTACACGCACCATCATGCAATATGTAGCAGTTCAGTCATCAAAGAGCGTAAGCCTTCTCCAATTTTCCTACTAGGAGCTGCTCTAGGTTATTTTCCTCTTTCATATCTGTACAGGGGATGATTGCATGTCCTCAGTTTAAATTTTAGAAATTTAAGTTAGGGAGAGGAAATAGAGATCTTGATTTTTTTAAAAAACTACTTCTACAGTGAGTTTGCATGTGATCTTATTTACAATTAGCAATAACTGTAAGGGCAAGAAAGGAAAAATACATTTCATCTTAATTTTTAGCAGCTTCCACTGTTGCTAGCCAAATCACTACTTGATGCATTGGTTTTGTATTATTTTGTAGAAAAGAAGAACAAGAACACAATCATGGGTATGTTACTCCTCTGTAGTTGTAGTTGGCTTTAAAATATATCAAGGCAGCTGATCATAGTCTCGCTGTGGGAGTAGTTACTTATTTATTGATCTAGTATCTGTCAAACTTAAATGAATGTCCTCATCTGACAATAAGTACCCAAGATTAATTCTGAACAATTATATAAAAGGCATCCCTTGGGTTGTGAGTCTTGTTGGAGGGCAGCCTTAATAGCGGAAAATGTTGCTGACTTGTGAAGAGAACAACTGGTTTTACAGCTCCAGTATTTCTGAGGCTTAGTCAAGGGTACAGTTAGGGTGTGACAGTTCATTTCGTGAAACTTGGAGGTTTGTTAAGTACTATGTGAAACAAATCTAGAAGCATGTAATGGCTGGCTGGGATCTCCTGCACCTCACAGCAGTGCTCTGACCATCAGGTGGCAGGTTGCAAAATTCATCTCTGGTAAGAACTTCACTGAAACAGAAATATTTTCTTTTTCTGCAAAAGGCATTCGGCATCAGCTAAACGAAATCTTAATGAACGAAAAAAAATGGAAAAAGATAGCCAGAAATATTTGACCTTAGCCTTAGTCTTCTAAGTACCATAGGATTTTGTGAACTTTTGAATGACAACAGCTATCCCAATAAGGTAGGTATTTATAGTACAGAATCAAACTGGACTCAGTTTTGAATAATCTAGAAATCATATAATCAGTTTGTTTGATCCATTTTATCAGTTTATTCATTCATCCTGCCATGTTTTACACATAGGAAGGTGTTCCTAATTTACATCTACAGGTGTTTTTTTAAAGTTAGTTGTTGTTTTTTTTTTGGGGGGGGGGAAGCTTTGGGGTGCTGATACAGGGCATGCGATAAGGGAATAATCAATATATGGCCAATTTGTTTATATACATAAAGCACTTCTCAAAATACAGTAACATCTCCTATGGAAGAATAATTAAACGATACATCTCAGCTTAATGTGATAGTCCTTCAGCTGAGCAATATCGTATCAAATGTGCTTCCTAGCACTTTTAACAGAGGTAGTGTGTTTTAAAGGTATTTATAGTTACAAGGGTATCTTTTAAGATAGAAAAGGGTAAAATAAAAAGCTTCAGTTTGCACTTGAGAGCTTAGTTCCCCAGTTCATCTCAGGAACTGACTGCCCCGTGAGGTCCCCCCAGGAGTGGGAAGAGGCGTGGGTGGAAGTCCCTCAGGTGAGGGCTGCCAAGCCCTGGCACAGCAGTTCACAGGAGTGCAGCTGTGGGGTATGTACCAAGGTGTGTGCCATCCCTCCTCTTCTTCCCACCTCTGCTTCCAGTTCCCGTGGGTTGCAAAGGGTGGTCCCAGCAGCAGGATGTGATCAGGGAGGCACTCGTGCAAAATGGCATTGCCCGTATGCCTCTTTCCTAAGGAATTTTTGTTCAATTCACCCCTACTCATTAGGCAGGCAAAAAGAACGAGCACTTGCAAATTTGGGTTCCATACTTATAATTTATTTGGTAGATAATAAACTTTGCATTCAAAAGGGATGAGGGTAGTAGATTAGAATCCGTGCGCAGTTTAAGGGCATGTTTAAGAAGAAGAATTACCCATTGCCGATTCCACAGGGAAACCTTAATTCTGTTTCATTGTCCCAGAGAAAGACATCCCAATGTATGCCCTTATGTCACAACTGTTACTTCCTGGGGGGGGGGGGCGGAGTGTGGATTGTTACAGTGATTTGCATCTTGGGGCATTTTTCTAGGTTAAGTGGACACCGTGCTCTTTGAGCCCAAAATTGTGCCTGAGAGCAAACTCCAAGTGTAAATTTTTTCAAAAACACATTTTAGTGATCTTAACTGATTAAAAATAATAGACCCTATATAGCCAAGACACGTCGTGCTGTACTTTAAAGATACTGCAAATTGAAGGAAAAATGTGAGAAATTCAACAGCTCAGTATTAGGAAATTTTGCTGTATTTCCAACCTTTTTTCTCTAAATCTTTTTTCCTCTGAAACAAATATCAAAATCTAGCATTAATATTGCTAAATAAATATGTGACACGAACATTTTTACTAACTTTTACTGCTAGCTAACTATCATAGTTCCACTCTAAGTTCTTAACAATTTCTCAACGTAATGGCTCTTCAAACATAGTTACAGGGTTTTGGCTTACAGGGTTTTGTAGCAATGATAGTTTCTTGTCCATTTTTTTAAAAGACTATCTTTTAAAACATCTCTAAAGAACAGAAATAATAGTAGATTCCACACATCACATGGATTTTCTTGCAGCTTTGTTCTCTTGCTCTTCTTTTCCTGATATCTTAGATTTCTCTCATTTAGTCTTCAGATTGGAAGGGGGTTTTGAATTACTTGGTCCATCTGCATAGTTAGTATGCATAACTTAGTTGTTTAATGTATGGTTTTGATGTCTGTGGGGATCAAACTATAGAAATGCTTTTCTTTCTAATGCTGAAAAATGGAAAAGGTGGTTGAATTCAGTTATTCAGTCTGTGATTAAGAATTGCTTTCCCACCTATGAAGACCCTGGACTTCTGCTGTTTCAAGTTCTGAACCTTTTTAGAAGTAGGAAATAATGCATTGTTAAACAGTGAAAATCAGGATCTAAAGTATTATTTTATAAGTAAATATTCATATCTTTTATTTACCAAATTGAGAGACTAGACAATTTAGATGTAAAGTGTAAAAAAGCAAATAAAATGCCAAATTAATTATGCTTTCTCTTAATTCATGATGCTACATATTTGCAGAAAGACCTAGTTTAATATTATTTCTAGCCTTCAGAATGCAGTGTCTTTCTGATGTAAAATTTACACTAGACATTGTTCAGTTGCACTCCATTTGACTTCATTGCTGCAAGACACTGCTGCTGTAATACGGTAACTAACGAGTGCTAAATAATGTAAACATGGATCTCCTTGTTCAGATAGGCTGCTCATGCAAAGCTGAGTTATCTCAGCTGAGTTATCTTAGCACCACTGTCGTGGCTGTAGCCTCTTTTATTCCTTCCACTTTTCAGATTGCTTCTTCAGCGGTTCGTTTAGTGCTTAGGCTTGGCTCCTTTCTCCTCTTTGCCCTTTCCATTCTTCATTTATACCCATTACTGATTCCTGGCCCCACTCAATCTCAAACTTCTGTGTTTATATGTGGGTTTTAAATCCACCTCTCTGCTTTTAGTCTTTCTTCTTGTTCAGTGTTCCACACCTCATTCTTCTGCTATTTATTCTGTAGACACAAAACTTGCGCCATACTGCTCAGTACTTTCACTTGAATCATGTTGTGTCAAAGTTGGCACTTTGTTGTCACTGTATTGGTCCTTGTCAGCATCATCTGTGACAACAGCTTTGGCTTTTCACTGGTTCAAGTCCTGAACATGTAGAATGTTTTTGAAAACAAACAAATGCAATGAATGCAGCTGTGGGTTAATGGTGCGAAGCTCTAATTCTGAAGCAACTGGGATACAGACACTCGTGAGCAGCAGAGTTGTTCCAAGTGCGTGTCGCTGAGGGATTTGGGCTCGGTTCTGTGTGTGTAAGACAGGAGTGGCACGAAAGAGTACCCTGTCATTTTCAGTTGGTGGATACCATCTCATTCTGAGAATCCTGTCACTAGGATTTCAAGAGGAGGAAGGCAGGAGCCAGGAGGCTGGAGAAGGACCTGACATAGTTTTTTTAAGAGTCTGCAGAGCTATTAGAGCTGTAGTTCTCTGGGCTGGTTTGGACTGCAGCATTGCCTGGGATTTCCCTGGCACAGGGAAGACCACCACAGCTCCAGCTCTGATGTATTAGCCAACCTCCAGCCCTGACTCCTGCAAACACCATATACCAGAGTATCAAAATGCATCCTTGGAGGCCAGCACTATAGGTATAGAAGGCAGGAGTCTTCTGAAGTGATGCTACTGCACTGCTCTTTCTGTCAAGTATCTTTTGCTCAGCCCAGGGTCTTTTACCTAAAAGAAGGTATTGGAAAGGGAATAAAACTTTAGGTCTTTTTAGAAAGAAGAGCGTTCTAGCATCTGCAGTGGCCACGGGATCAAGATAAGGATTGCTGTGCTCCTACCCTAACCCTTTCTGTGAGCTGCTGCAGATTTCTGTGTATGTTCTTGAGTGCTTTCCAAGGCATTTGCGAATTCAAAGTAGTACGTAACTCCATTAGCCACGGAGGCTGATGTTTTCTTCTAGGGGTGGCCAGCAGCAGCCTGAGTCCGTCGGTACACTGGGGCAGTAGAAGTCCCACAGCAGCACAGCGTTGCTGGAGGCCTCCTGGCAGCAGTGCCAGGCTTGGGCTGGCCTCACCTCCACAGCTAATAAAGTTGTCAGCCTCTGGGTCTCTGTGCGAAATTGTGTTTGCAGGTCACAGGATTTTGTTTTGAGAGCATAAATCAGCGGTAAATTGGCAGCATGTTAGAGATTATTCAGGGAATTTTCTCTCTATCGTTTTTTTTTTTCTTTTGATGTTGCAGGAAATATTCAGGAAGTCATATTACAAGAACACTTGGAGAAAGAAGATGAAATTCTAGTTTCCTTGGCTGGTTTGAAGCAGGTATAACTATTGCTTAGTTTAACCTTCTTGTACTCTTCAGTGCCATTAATCCTTTTTTTTTTTTTTCTCCTTCTTTATTCTTTGTGTATACTGCTGTTTTGTCATACAGCTATTTTACTAATACTAACGCATCAAGCATTGCAGTGTGCTTTCATTTTAAAAGGTAAAACTCAACTATAAAGAGTTCAAATTACTTGCAAGGTATTTGCTTCCTGAAAAGATCTGGAGGCCTTGAACCAGAACTGAGGCAGCATGACGCTGAGTCCTGGACTTAAGTCACACTCGGTTTTCATAATGCCAAATGTACGTGCTTGGCAATAATCATGCCTGTGCCCCCATTATTTAAATGTGATGACACTTGAATGTCATTGAATTAAAAGAAAAAAAAAATGAAAATGCTGCCGAGCATCTGTAGCTCTGGTGATACGGCCCCCTACTCCTTCAACATATATTTTATGAGAAACAATGTGGCATATGTTAAACCTGTAACGAGGTAGGGAATAATCTTAACAGTTTCATTGTCTTTACGTTTCTTGGATAGTTGTTTTCCAGACTCTGATACAACCACATTTCACTGCAATTTATATCTTTGACCCATATAGATATGAATATTGACTTGCTTCCTATCTCTTCAAAGCAAATACTTTGGGGAAGTGGTGCATGAAAGCATGCTGCACAGAACTTAAGAAAATTCCTCTGAATTTCCAACTTAAACCCTTCCCCCTCCCATTCAACAACAGATCAAGGATATCCTGAAAGGTTCGTTGCGTTTCAACCAGAGCCAGCTGGAAGCTGAAGAAAATGAGCAAATCACTATAGCCGATGATCATTACTGTTCCAACAGTCAGAACAAGGGGACAGGTGATGTCCTAAAGGGACCTGTTATGACAAAGCAACAGTTCATCTCAGGACAACAGGTAAGATAAAAACATCTCAAACAGGGCATTGGTGGAATTAGTCTTACATTTTTTGGAGACTTCCTTTAGCATGTCTAGACATTACATGGGAAGGCATCATCATTCCTGGTAGGTGTGGAGACATGGTTAAAAGTGTCTCTCTAGCTACTGTCCTACTCCAATTAATTATTTTTATTGTAGCTTTATGTTCCACACACAGATAACTAGGTCTAAGTGTTACGCAATGTTTGGGGGAGTTCTTTCAGATTGTTGAATCACAGAATCACAGAGTAGTTTCCTACAAAAAGATGTAAACACTGGAGGTAAATGTTCCCTTTTCAAATGTTCCCATATGATTATTCTCATTGTCCTTGTCCTCCAGAATCCCATTATGTAAGAGCTGATGCACTGCATTGCAGTGTATTCATGGCCAGTGCCAGAAAGGACATCGTGAGGAGGCTGCTTGTACCTTCTACTTCATTGTATTGCCTTTCTCCTTGAATCAGTAAACGATGTTTTCGCATACAAAGCATACAGTCACAGGGCACATCCGTACCGAGAGAGCGGTATTTTCCGTTCATGTTAAAAGGTCCTTCTCTGTCTGTGTCTCAGACTGGCTCAAACGTGGTCTGAAGTACTTTTGTATATGCACATTTCTACGCTGGAGTTCTGGTTAGTCTGCCACCCCGCTACCTGATACTTACGCTTGTAAATCAGTAGTAGCACTATCACCTTAGAGTCAAACTGGCTCCACAGTCAGCTTACTTTTGACAAGTTTACTTAGGAATGGCAGGAAATACTTAACTCATTTTCAAATAATGACACAGGATTGGTTTGATTTGTTACACACAGTCCCCCTGAGTTAGAACACTCGGTGTTAAAAATCATATTTTAGTTGTATTTCAGAAGCAATTGGAGTGTTCTTATAATGACCTCCTATTTTTGCCCTTTATCTCTTGTTTTTGTTTTTTTTGTTTGTGTTTTTTTTTAATTGTTAAATAAAATGATTATTAAATATAAAAAC
>JAVJGJ010000047.1:107052594-107071000 GCA_035590215.1 Microhierax caerulescens
GCTTGTCCCCACGGGCTGCTCGGCAGGCTGCACTGTTACTCTAAAAAAATGTATGTGAGAGCAACTAAGAAAGCCATCATATTCTTGTTGGAGGAACATAGCTCTAGATAGCAGCTGAACGCATCTGTTGCAGCAGAAAACGGTGTCCGTTTGGGCTGCAACCAAGCTAACAGGCTGCCAGTTGTCAACGGGTGCGAAACCCCACTCTGCTGCGTATGGCAGGGCAGCCTTCCCTTCTAATTCCACATAGCTCTGACTGTTGAAGAGCTGGGTTTCTCCTGAATATGGCTAGTTGGAAAATAAGATGACAAGTTCGTCGAGAGTTTTCTGGAACACTGATGTGTAGTTTTGATCCACTACCTGAGCGCTCAGGGACACATATTTCCCAAGGTCTAACAAGGCAGAAGAGGGATTTCTGGACCCTCATTTTCTGGTAGCGTTAGGAAATACTCTACGACACTAAGCCTGGAAGCCCTGGGAGCCCTGATACATCGAACCTGAACTGGTGCACGCTAAACCAGGACTATGTATGGCTTAGATTCCATAGGTCAGGGGTTTATTAGGAGATTTTATACCAAACCATTCTCCTGACAGGCTGCAAAATTCCATTGTACATGCAAAGCTGCAAAAAACTCCTCAATACAACTTCATTAATTACTACAGCAGTGAGAATATAACTACTGAAATTCTTCACAACTGCAGTGTGTGTGATAGATGCCTAGCTGCTGTGATCACTGCCCGGATGCGCTACGTTGATGATGAAAGATGTAATGCTGCTATACCAAATAACCTATTTTTAGGAGTGTTAGCTTTTATGCTTTCTTAAATAACAAATGAATTATTTCATCCCAAGTTAATACCTCCTTTATCTTTTTACTGCTTGATTTGGGCATTGCTGCTTTTATCCCATTCTCATATCACTGACATGCTTCATAAACCTCATCAAGTGGTACTAACTTTAAGTTCTTTCTGTGCCATTGTCTCACAGACTACGACTGATTCAAGCACTAGTGAGAGCAAGAGTGCTGATGACTATATTATGGTTTCCAAAGAAGACGAAGGAAATAGGAGCGCTGTCCTGGAGCCAGCACAGTCCCTTCAGGCTCACAAGGAGGCAGCGGTGAAGCCAGAAGCTCCATCTCGTTCTTCTTTGGTGTTCTCTGACCCACTAATGGGCTCCATTTCAGCCTCCTCCAGCAACCTCAGCTCCAGCCCTGATGACGACAGCAGTAATAACAGCAAAGATTCTGACTTTGCTATTGTCAGCCCACTGGACATATGAAGAAACAGGTGGGGAGAGTTTGGGAGGTCTATCATTGCAGTTCAGCTCAAATTCCTATGATTCCATGGGCCAGATAGTTCTTTGGATTAGAAGGACAGAAAATAGATAAAGGTAACCCATTTCAGCTGCCAAAAGTCTAAATTAAAAAACAAAAACAAAAACCAAAAACCAACCAACAAACACAAACCAATACCCACAAATAAGCCACTTGTTGAAAAAATTAGATACTTTTTCATAACTGCCTTAAATAAAGACCCAGTAAAACCAAGTTCTAATATACAGTTATTCTTACTTACACAGTTATCGTACTTTGGAGCTTTGTTACTATAGAACTGTTGCTTTCCCAAGAATAGAATAGTATGTGCTAGGTACCATAATGGATTAGGAGACGTGCAGATACTTGGCATCAGACCTGAAGCAGTAAAGGCAAGCTAGATGTAATATCATCCTTTTACAGAATATGTTTGACTGGGTTTTCTGAGTAGGAAAGGGTACTGTTCCTTCAGAGACCGTGAACAGAGAAGTAGGGAGCATATACCAGAAACATTAAAAGCAGCATCCTGGCAGTAAGCTTGTTGTCAGTTAAGGAATCCTAGTTTCTTCATTTTCATCCAGCAGTAGCCTGAGGTGTCTTCAAGGCAGAGGTTTTTGTGATTGTTCCTCCACGCTGTCTTACAGGAGAATGTGTGACAAATTCCTTAAGATCAGGGACCTGTACAACAGAGCCTTATTTCCCTTTGCCTGCATTTTTGCCCCTTGAGGTTCCCAGTTCATATCTTTCCCTCTTTATATCTGTCTATTTTTACTCCCCCGGCATGATTATTTTTTTTTAAATTATCTTACTGAGACTACCGTGGTGGAAGCAGTAGGTGCAAGGGAAATTTCAGTATTTCATAGTGTAGACCTGAGCCAGTTGAACTAAAACTAGCTTGAGTATGATAACTTACCAGGGAAGGGTGCAAAGTGAAATGAAATGTTCGTAATTAAAAGCACTTTATGCCTCATTACTATTATCTTCTATAGACTCTGTTTACATACATTGCTATACGATTTCCACATTTCTAGTCAAGAAAAAATAACGTGCAGCAGCATTAACCAACAGAAAGTTTCTAATTAGCTCTAGAACTTGTTCTTCTATGGAAAAGCATATTTCTTTTCCATCAAGTACATAGTACATCTAGTAACAGTCTTTTCAAGTAGATAAGGGGCAGGGGGGTGTACTGTCTGATCCCTTTAAACTGTCTCGGAATTCACAAAAAGAACCCGGTGGTGAGCGGACACCTCCTCTTGCAGGACATACACAGAGCTGGATTGAAGGAATGCCAGAAAGCCACGCGATAGCAGCAGCAAAAAAAATCTCATTATTTACTTTTAAGATACGTATACATTATACCATGCAACAACTTCGTAATTGTATGGCAAAGCTTGTGTTTGTATGGAGTTAAGAACTGGTAGTTATTTGCTGCTTAGTCTGTGATTGTAAACGGAGTTAAGTACTGTATTCCAAAGATGAGGTGACATGTAGTTTGCTGGTCTTAGATTTTACAAGGTCTATGACAGTGACTGAATTGAAGAAATAATTGTCATGTAATTACATGGTAACTGTCATATCCTTACATGTTCAAAAGCCTCCCTGTAGTTCTTCTGAGATTATTTGTGCCTTGTAAAATGATAAAATACTAGAATGTTATGAGTAGGCATAGCATCATACCTCTGTGCGACCGAGTGATACGAACAGTCAGATGCTGTTTAGATGAAAGATCTTAAGTGCGTAACATTTTGTAAAGGTGTTTATTTCGGTTTAATTTTCAGCTGCATAGAAAATCACTTTGAAATTCAGCATGCATGCCTGTCTTCAGGTTTATTTTATTTCCCTGAGTTTGCATAAATGCCAGGGGATTAGGTGGCTGTTGATTTATTTAGGTCTTTCAAGCTTTTCTAGCCTTAACCCATTCCGCAAGGCTTGTGCCACACCACCAGCAAAGGGGAATCTGTTCAAGAAGTACCTATGGAAAGAGGAGAGAAATATTCTGGGGACAGAGAGAAAAGTTTTATATTCTGTGACCCATAAACCTTCAAAGATTCCATTACTTTGGCAGGGGAAAATGTTTTTACTTCTTTTTTATTTTTTTTAAACATCAGCCTTTTGATTTCTGTTCTGGCGGTTTGTTTCAGGGATCACGTTGCTATTTTCTTGAACAGTCTCATTGCCAATGGAAGAGCGTGATTTGTACAGTTCTTTTATTTTTGTAAGTTAGTTGTATCTTTAATATTGCATATTTTAAAACAGCGCTAAAAGTATATAAAGATTTTGGGAGTTTCTAACAAGTTTTCACTGATCAGTGAATACCGATGAGCTGAATGCCTGTCATGCCGTGGGATATGAGAAAAATCCTCAGAAGCAGAGAGATGATTACACAAGTAAGATCAGAGCGAATTCCAGTAAATGAATATGCTTTGGTTATACCGTGTCCTTCCACATCTCAAATACGTTGTCTCTGATACTTGATCATAGTGCGGAGATAGATAGAATTTTGTATATCCATTAAGTTAGAAACCTGTAAGTTAGACAAAATGTCAGTTCCTCACCCTGTCTTGCAATATGTTAATATACCGAGAAAGAAATTGTCATTTATAATACAAGATTATCCTTTTTCTCCAGAGATGTCCTGCTCATGATGTTCATGGATAACAATAATCAGATAGAAAAATCATACGCATTGCAAATTACTGATGAAAACTAATATGGGATTAAGATATGTATCTGAGACTGTTGTACTGGCTCTCGCATCTGTAATTTATGACTGTTTAAAGTCTCTTGCATGTCATGTCAGTGGTATGTACTGCAGAAAGGCAGTATCATATTTTGACTGGGTATTCATTTAGTCGTGGAACTTTGTATCTTTACTCTGGAAGAACATCTTAGCCCGCTTTATTAAAGAAAGAATTCACAAATTTCCTGGGCTGTGCTTGTGCTGTTTTCTTAAAAAGGAAGGAAAGCTTTTTGACTAGAATACTGGAAGTATGATTTCTGAGGACAACAGTGATTAAAAACTTTAATTTGACTAGAATACTGGAAGTATGATTTCTGAGGACAAGAGTGATTAAATAATTTAAAACTATCTCGTTATCTATGTAAGCACAAAGTTGATTAATATTTTAATCAGAATTTATACATATGATGCAGGGAGTAAAACCACTTGTCATTTATCTCACCCAGACAACATAGAACATTTCCTATTTTACTGTATTTATTGTATCTGAAAATAACAAACGAGAATTTAACATGGTGTAACTTTTCTGAATTTCATGAAACGTGGTATGGTTACATCACTGCGTGTCAGTCACAGTGCCGGTAGCTGTACAGTGCTTTTCTGAATCTCAGTACTTTATTTCACATTCTTACATGTTTCCAGTGATTCTCCAGTATGTTCTTCTCATTAGATGGCACCGAGGCAGCTATTTAAAAGAGTAGATTTCAGATTTAAGGTGTACTTGTGCCTGGCAGTTACAATGTCATCTGTTCAAATATGGACACAGCAATTGTAACGTGAACAGATTTCCAAGTTCTGGGTGTCAGCCCTTAAATAATACTTCTGATTTGGTGCTGCATGTGTTGGTCTTGAGCGAATGTCTGTAACGGTTTATTAGACTTGAAACGGTGCCGTTTCATAAAATAAACTTAATTTGGCTATGGAATAGAATTACACTGTCTCATAATCTGTTGTTCTTTGAAGAATGACTATACACAGTCTCTGCATTAGTGTTTCCTGTGTCACCAAATCTGCTAGACTTCCACTTCAGTAGCTAGCTCAATTTAGAGACGAAAGAAGGTCATCAGAGAAACAACTTGAAACGTGCACATAGGCAACTTGTTTGCCCGCTGCTCGCAATATATTTCACTGCTGAAATGGTGAGGGAGGCTTCAGATCCGTGGGAGGATCCTGCGGGAGCCAAAGTGCATAACCCTAGAACCAGAAGGGAGCCAGAGGAGAACAGAGCCAGAAGGGCTGCAGCATGAGGCTCTTAAAACTACTGATTCTTTAGGGCAGGAGCCATCTTCTTTGAGTTTGTGCGGAGCTGCTAGCGTAGATCACCACGATCACAGGCACCGTCAAAGTTAGGATGATAATAATAATAATAATAATATACTCAATATTTCACCAGGTTTTGCTCTCTCAGTGAGGTAGATGCAATCCAATAGTAATAACTCGCCTGATGGCAGTAGTATTATATCAAGAATTCAGTCGCACGCTGCTGAAGTAGGTGCAACTGAAGACAGCAGCTTAAAAAACATAAAACCCAAAAAACCCCACAAAACCCACACCAGAAACAAAACAAAAAAAAAACCAAACCAGGACAACAACATCGCCAAATACAAAAAGCTGTATTTCTCTCCAGACATATGTGAAGTATACAAAATATTTTCTAGAATGTGCTTTGGGTATCACTTGTGTACCTTGTTTGACTCTACCGGGTAGGTTTGTTCAAACCTGCCTTGTTTTTAATGCGCAAAAGCCTAGCTGGTGCTGAGGCGCAGGGAGCGTCGGGGTGTATCAGCTGCAGAGAGAAGGCACTGCGGTTCCATTGTCTACGGATGGTAAGAATTTGATCCTTAAATCCCACTGATTTTACACTTTCACTGTCTTCCATGGTGACATGAAAAACCCTGTAAGCATTTCCAGAGACCTGATGGGAACCCTGCTGCTGAAGTTGTCACGTGCAGTCACAGGGCTCTGAGCTGAGAATTTTCACAGCTTTGCCTTTCACTGTGAGTTTCAGAGACTGTGGCAAGCAAGGTTTGTCTGAATTTTTAGCTAGTACAAAGAAGCAAAGATGCTATAAATTATCGTGTCAGCATTTGAGACCTTTTGGAATATGAATGGCTACATAGATTTGAGGTGGAAGAATAGTTGTCACAATACCTTGATTTCCTACCTGTGTGTTAATTGAATCCAGAGGATGGGGAATATAGTAGCATTTTCAGATTAGTATTAAATCCCCCTTTAAAATAAGAGGAAATATCAGGAAAACAAGTATTGAAAGGCAGATTATCAGAGGTGTCATACAGCTTGCTGGATAATATATACTTCTGTGCTGGAACACTGGAACATGCATCGTTTTTAGCCATAAACAGAGGGGCCTTGCAAGAGCTTGGAACACGTGGCAGAAAGTGTACATGAATGTGAGCCAGTTCTTAAAAACATTTTTAAAACTTCAAGGATTAAAATACCTTAAAATGTTTAAAAAATTAAATACACACAAAACTTATTTAGGCTTGCAATGATTGTCAGGCCTCAATAAAGTTTTACCCAGTTTAGAAAAGGGTTAAACTTTCTTATTAAAGTCTGGTCCCTTACTTCATTGCTTGTTCCGTGCTGCAGATTTCCATTTACCACTGGCAACCCGGGGGTTGAACAGCGTGAGGGCAGGTTTCGGTGTGACGGCACTGAATGTTCCTTTCTCCAGTTGCTGCCTTTCCTTACTTATGACTGCCTCGCAGTCCCTACCTGTGCTCTATCCACGTGTGTCTCTTCTTATTGATCTTTGGTCGCAAGGTCTGCAAGTCTTTGGGCATCACATGTGCATTGCACATGCTGCAATGAAACGCCAGCCTCTCGGTGATGCCGCAGCGTGACTTATAAAAGCACCTAAAGGTAGGACTTTGGGACCACAGTGAACAACTTCTATTTCAGAATTGTGCTTCAGACCAGTAACTTCCAAGATCTGGAGGAAAATTAATTCCAGTATATAAGCAATGAATTGCACGTGTTTACTAAGTTGTGAAGAGGTTGTGATGGGGGAACTCCCCAGCAGACGCTCTCTCCAAACTTCTTTTGTTCCCATTTTCCATAGTCAAGCCCATCTGGCAGTTTTATAATACCGGACGTAACCCATAAAAACTTAAGCTGTTTAATCTTCTGGAATAAATGAATTCTCAACTGTGATCAAAGTTAGCTGTGCATCATCTGAGGACTCCAATACCCTACGTCTGCAGCCTGGCCGCCAGCCCAACCAGCGTGCTCCCTGCTCTCATGTAAAATCTGAAATCTTATGAAAATCTCACAATACTTATGCACCAGGTGGTATCCATATTCAGTCCTCATAACTTCCCTGTGGTAAGTTTTATTGTAAGTTTTATTGCTTAATATTTCTCTATCCACACTTTCTTTGTAATTCTTAATATCGGGGAAAAATGGAAAAAAGAGACTGGCTTGGCTCAAAAATTGTTTGCTTTTTCTTTCCTCTCGCCTCCCTCTTTTGCTAAAGTATCTTTGCTGAGGATTTTTGGTTGTACAACAGCCTATGTGTATTTAAACAGGTCACGAGGTAGAGGTTTTGTCTTAAAAATGCTGAAACAAAACATTGATTTCTCCAAAACTTTTCCCATACTGAATAAGTGGAGCTTGAGTTAAGCAGTGACATTACGAAACTATAAATGAGAATAGCATGTATTTTCAATCTCTAAAAAACAGCACATTTTGGTAAACATACACTTGGCCACAACTGGGCAAATAATACCACTTACTGAGCTATGCCGTTTTCTATTTAAAAAAAAAAAAAAAAAAGAAAATTTTAAACATCCACTGTTCCCCCTGGTGAGACCACAGAAAGGGAAAACACCCTCAGGCCCAGGAGACCGATGTAGCGTGGTACCACCACTTGTCCTGTTCCTCTGGCGGAGCCACCGCTGCGCTTGGAGGAAACGAGACACGCAGCCGCGGCGGGTGCCCTGTTGTGTAGGGCACGGGAGGGCTCAGGCTGCAGCGTTGCTGGAAAGGTGGAGGATCAGAAGATGAAAACTGGTGTTTGCTGCCTTCCGTGGATCTTTAAGCTTCAGCGTAAACAAAAATAGGAAAGCAACTGCCGAGTGCCATTAACCATGCTGGTATTGCAGTCGCCACAATGTGCTTTCCTCGGTGTTTTCTTTCTGTGGGATGCATATTTTCCATTGCAGAGTGGCTTATAAAGAAGAAAGAAAAATCTTTTTCGCATTTTGGCATTTTTGCCTCATGTGAATATTACTGTTTTTTAAGAAATGCTGTTATTGGTGTAAGTCCACAGAGAGACTGTGACATCTCTCCTCTTTTCCCACGTATCAGGCATTTTGAAGGAGACAAAAGAAAAGAGAGAGAGAAATAGCAACTGGAAAATTCTTGTAATCTAAGTGTTGGGGTTTTTACGTGATGAGATTACTGTGTTGGGTAGATGCACTCAGTAGAAAACCGATGTCTATTAAGACTCGCTGAAGAGAGTCAAAGCACCTACAATTCTTTAACTACTTGAACACATGACTGTGTATTTGCCAGTGCTTATTAAGGTACACCTGGCCTTACCGGAGAAAATTATATAATGAATATGGCTTCTGCAGGATTTTTTTTAAAGACAGAAAACCAGTATGTGCTTTTGCTGATAAAAATTCCTATTGTTTTATAAAATCTTTGCTTTTTCTGTAAATACCTTCTTGCGGTGCTTCTCTAAGGTAAGTATGGCAACAATTTATTCTCCCTCATCCTCATCATCCCCTGCCCTCCTGTCTGCACCCTGGCGTCTGCAACGGCCTGCAGAACCATCTCATCCCCCCCCCACCACCTTCCTCAGGTCAGGATTTACAAGAGGTCCCGTTGCAAATCATTTTGGGCAAACCGCAACAAAGGCTGCGAGGGTACAGCACACATTGCAGCCCGACCCAAATTAGCGAGTCACACCTTACCAGAAAGCGTTATTCACCGGTTCTCTGACCCCGCAAAACCACAAGCGTACCAAAAGTCATGTGCTGTTGAGGAGCCTGACTTTTTTTGGGGGGTAAGCATTCACAGGGGGCAATCTGTATGACAAAGCCTTATACCATTATTTGAGAATAACTGTCTCCTTTGACATCGAAATCAGAAAACACAATTTCTGACAAGTTTCTAAAATGCACAGCAAAGAGCTCGTAAGCCCAGAGAAGCATCCCCAAAGCCTCTCATTTTGTCCTCGGTGCGCACTGCAGATGCTGAAATGATCAAGATAAATTCAGGCACTGCGGGCCGGTGATAAAAATACAAACTCCAATTTCTACTGCAAAATGCTGATGAGACCAAATAGCAACGTCAGGTAGGAAGCAGGTGAGTTCAACAAACTGTGGAATACCACCCGCTTACTTCATAAAGAAACATTAATAATTTGCAAATATATTGTTTTGATATTCTTTAAGAGAAAGTCACCTTCTGGTTAAAAAGTACTTTGTTTTGAAATAATTTTTGAATTATTTATTCAAATATTTTGAATAAATTTGAATATTTTGAAATATTCATTTTTTAAAAATGAAAATTTTACATAATCCTTAACAGAAAGTAAAAAATATATATACATGAAATATGTACAAAACATTTCAAACTCATTACTGTATTTCAACCCATGACATTTTAAAATTAATTTCTCAAATCACCGAGTTCTGGATGGAAAGGAGCTGATCTTTAGCAAGAAATAAAATGTACAGCAGGAGGGTACATCTGTGCTGTGCCCATTGGGATGCTCCTTGGGAACACAGCCAGGCAAGTTTAAAATTGAGAGATACTTAAAACTGAGAGGGGGCCGTTGTAGTTTATGTGCTCAGCGCCAAGACTGGCATTTTACGGTGCTGCCTGCTGGGTGTGGAAGGTTTCTGCCCTGAAAAGCTTCACCCCTCTAGGAGAGCCAGGGAGCAGCACGGGCAGGGACGGCTCAGACACGGAGGCAAACTGGTGGTTGTCTTTGTACGTGCTCGGCCACCTGCCTGTATGGCCGAGGATGCTGCACCGAGGTTTTTGGCAGTGTGCTGGGCACCCTCTGCCCTGACCTTGTCACACACGTGGAGCTGCCGTGGGGAGAGGTACCCCCCCCCCCCCCCATTTTCAGAGCCCGCAACGCAGACCTACCTGCTCAATGCAGACCCAGCCTGCTTGGATCAGATCTCTCCTGGGTGCAAATCAGCACACTTCTACCAACCCCCGCAGCCACAGCAGCTTGTTCACATCAAGGTATGTTTCTTTTGCATCCAACATCTGCTGGCCTAGATAAACCACGTGCATCAACGGTGCATCGCCGGGCTGGGGGTGGCAGTGCAAGCCAGCAAGTCAAGGTAATGCAGATGCTCTCCAGAAACAAATCCCCACAGCAGCCAGAGAGGGGAATTTGTCTATTTATTTTTGATAAGAGGATCTGTTAAAATTTGAGAGTTTCAGAAAGATTGACAGAGGATTAAGCTTATTAAGAGCATTTTGCCACATTGCCGCACCGGTGACTTAGGTAACGTGGGTGTCTCCTCTCCCCTCCTGCTTGATCAAAACAGCTCTGTTCTAGCACCTGTTCATCTCTGCTGATGGCGAGTGCATCTCTCTGATTTAGGACACCTGTAAGAAAAGATGGGTCCTTATACTACTATCCAGGGCTGCTGGAAACGCTCCCTCCAGACACAGCCCCTAAGCGCCCTTTGGTCTTCACAGATACCCGGCAATGGCTGCACTTTCTGGCCTTGTGGGTCCATATGGCTGGGCATAAAACGTCTGTGTTAAACGGGTTTTTACACCTCTGCTGTGCCTTTACCACAGATCCTCCCCGTCGGCGCTGCTCGCAGCGCTCAGTCACGCGGCAAAACCCAGTGAGGGCAGCAGCAGCGGCCGCTTCTTGGAAGACATCGCCTTGGTTCAGGGGAAGTCTAGAAGAGGAATCACAAGCCACCAAGTGTCCCCGTGCCAGGGCAGGGACAGGACACTTGCCAGCAATCCAATACCATGACCTTGGATGCGGCCTCACCAAGGCCACTAGCCGTGTGTGGCTGACACGCACCCGGCCCTTGCCCGCTCCGTGGCCGCTGCGTGGGTGTTGGGGGATCCCTGGTGCCCACAGCACGCTCCCTGCCCTCCTGCCCACGCTCTGCTCCCCCACCTCTCGGCATGATCGAGCACCATCTCGGGGCTGCTGGTGGTGGGAGTGACGAGTTTGCAAAGCCTTTCAGTGGGAGGGGGCACCAAGCCTCATACAGGCTGGGTGGTTTTAATTCTCGTGCTTCCACGTGTCCCCCAGTTAGGCTCCATCAGGGGAGAGAGGTTTCCGTTTGGGTTGTAATCGGCATCTTGCTGAAAATCATCAGAGCTCTTCTTGGGACTTGAACTCAGCCAGAGCGTTGCACCTTTTGGGGGGTATTTGGTGTTCTTCACTCTTTCAAAGCCAGGAGAGCGTTGCGGCGGGGGGGTGTGTTTCTTTCTTTTAAATTGCAGAGACATGCCCCCCGCTCCTGGTGACGGGCACACTGCCTCCCAGGCGCTGTTCTGTGCCATGGGTGGTGGTCGCAGGTCTCCAACATGCCACCGAGCCGTGCCGCCAGTGGCACCACCAGTGACAGTGGGCGAGTTCTGCATCTGAGCAGGTAGAGCAGCAGCCCTCCCCCATTCCGTACACACCCCGAAACCCAGCCCTTGCCACAGGCCATGTCAGCGGTGAGGTGGGGAGCACAGCCTCCAAACCCCCCGCTGAACCAGGCCTTTCGACAAGCAGAGCATGAAGAACCCCACCACCAAAGGTCCTCCGCACCAGTGCCCTGCAGCCTGCGAAGGCCCAAGAGCAGAATGAATCTGCGCTGGCCTGGATCAGCATTAAAAATAGATCTCAAGATCCAAGACTGAGGAGAGGGGAAAGGCTAAGCATAAGCTCATGGCCGCTGCTGACTTTTGCATTTGAATAGACTTTTTTAAACAGTAAACAAGAAGCTAACATCTGATTCGACTGTTGTTATGGAGTCCAGGTTTTAGCACCATAATTACTGTTGCATTCAGTTTTCCTGACTTTCCTTATTTTGCATCTCATATCGCTTAATGAAAGCAGCCAAGAGATTTTGCTGAAAATGCATTTGTACTATTGATTAGGAGGATAATTTTAGGAATGTTTGGCAACCAGAACACATTATGTGTTTCATAAAAAATACTTCTTTTATTATTTTTTTTTCTAAAAATGTTATATAGTACCTTGTGATTTTGTGGCCTGCCTTCTCAGCTGAAGATCCAAGATGGGGCTTTCAAAATAAAGGAGCGGGAGGGAAAAAAGAAACCGTACCATGACAATGAGGGGTGGGTATGAGAGCAATGTGAAGACTGTTGACTCTAGCTGCCTCAAAACAGATTCACAGAAAGCTCAAAGAATAAATTTAAATACACGTGAATAACAAATGCGTTAGTCACATTAAGGTTTAATGAAGTGTTTATGAAATAGCAGCTTGGTAGCACTGTCCCTTCAGGAGTTATTCACTAAGATGGATCTGATGGCACATTCTGGTTTTTCTTGGTCCAGTGTATCAGCCACTTAAGAAGGGAGACAAGGACAAGGATACCCAGCATTGCTTCAGGATCAACAATCAATTGGAGAAAAAGAGTTAGAAATTGTCCAGGAATATCTGTGCTTTGCCAAATTCTGCTTTAGCTGCAGTGAAATCATAGAGGCCATTAAAATCAAGAGCAGAGCCTCCACCAAGCTCAGACTTTCATACAGCTCTCGGTAGGAACAGGGCAAGAAATCGGGGCTGAAAGAGGGATTTGCTTCATAACTAACGGAGGGAGACTGCCAAGCATTTATCATTTAATCGCCTCTATGCAAGGCAAAGCACCGCTTTTTCTGCCCCACTTTGGACACTTGCCCGCACTGTTTGTCTTCCTTAGATGACCTGTGACTAGGGACTCTGAGGTTCTCCAAGAACAAATGCTGCAATCTCTGCTGTAGTCTCTGCAGTCATTGTGGAAACGGGGGACATGCTGTGCTCCCGTCTCAGCTGCACCAAGGTCCAGCAGCTACCCAAGTGTCATACAGAGAATCAAGGAGTCCAATACTTCTGCGTTGCGGTAGGAGAAGACCAATGTGATGACTCCTTGCCAAGCTAGAAATCTTGATGCACAGCCAGTGGGCAGAGCTGCACTGAGCAAGAGCAGGAGGTGGCTGCTCTTGGGTTCGGTTGTGACCCCCTGTAATCTGTAAAGAGGTGGAGTGGTCTAGTGGGTGGGATGCTGACACGGGACCAGACGGAGTGGACATTTGACTGGATTAGGTCCTAAGTACCACCAAAGTGAATATTTGGATTCAATAGCTGAAGTGCTTTGCTGCTTTTGAAAATACCGCCGGCAGCTTTGAAAATCTCGTACCCTGTGCCATTTTCAAGGCTCTGCAGAGTAGGATTAAAGCTCTTTCCTAATATTGCGCAATGAAGGCATGAAAAATGGTATCCTCTGCTACTGAGGTAGTGGGGAGACCCTGCTTTACTTCAGATTGATAGTTGGAGAGGCTTTATTGATTATGGCATTTCTGAGGACTATAACCTTAGAAATGAAAGAAAATGAGTTGGTTGCAGAGGTAAGTTTAAAGATACTATAGATATATCATTAGTGTTACATACTTTTTTGTATAAAGTCTACAAAAATAATAAAAAAAAAAAGCTGCAATGGCTTTTATGCTGAGAGCACACCTGCTACTCTTTGCTTTGATTTTCTACAGAATTCAGGATTAAGGCCATGTTTGAAGAATAGCCTGGATCAAATAGGTACAGACAACAAAAGTAATCGGATGAGACAATGTTAGCTACATTTAGATAAAGTTGCTGCCCCAGCAAATCATTCTGTGACTGCAATAACTCTAGGCATGGAAATATTGACTTACAGCTGCGTGATGACTTCTGAATTATCACTTCCCTCCATGTACTAATGCAGAGAATGTGGACAGTGCCTATACTTTGCCAATGACTGGAAAAGTAATTCGTGCTCTAGGTTACCTTTGTGGTTTTTAACAGTAAAGGCTGGAGTAGCTTTAGGCTTTCGTTTCTAGCACAGACAAAAAAGGGTGTTGGATACGTCAGCCTCTGCACTGTTACGTGCCAATTTAGCCAATATCATGTAGTGCAATCTCTCTGCAGCATGAGAAAATGAAAGAATTTAGAGCAGGTTCTTTTCGTCAGAGTCCTTCACAAAGTACAGCTCCAGATCTTTGCAATTCAACTCATTCTGCAAGAAAGAAGAAGTAATTCTGTGTGTATGTGTGGCTTGTTATTTTGGGGTGTTTATTATTTTTACATAAAAGTGCTGGACTTGATTTGAGTTTATTAATTCACTTACTTTGCAGGAGAGGAAGTTTCCTGCAGGAAAAAAAAAAAAAAAAAAAAAAAAAAAAAAAAAGAGTTGTAGAAGTCTGTGCAGAAAAATATGGTATGCTTTGGTGTTTGAATCTGGAAACCACGATTTTTCCTTTTAGAAAACCTGAGAAAGAATACCAATGAACCCTTATATATGGGATTACTTAAAATAATCTTCCTCAGGCTGAAAAGCTCTAACATTAACAGAGAACCTAGTATCTTTGGGGAGCATAAGCAAGCCATTATGCAAGGATGAAGGGGCTTTGGACAAGGATAACATGCCTGAGATCAAAAACCAACATACTCCCAATTGGTCTGAAACATTTTGGCAGTTGCTGTATTTTAACTTGTCCCCTTTGTAAGTAATGAAAACCTTCACTAAAACAACAAATAACTAGCTTGCAATGTTTACCTGGCCTTAAATGAAATATTAGCATCGTTGTATTTGACAGTCATCATAATCACAGAGAAGACTATTCCTTTGGCTATTTACCTTCAGAAAGCAAACCCCTCAGTGTGCTTTAGGTACAGTAAGTTTTTAGGATGCAGAGAACTTACTGCCAGATGGTTGACATTGCCAAACTGGTCTTTTACAATGAAGTTCACCTGCCAATTGCTGTGTTAAAACCAGCTGCCCATTCCTGCATATCTGAGCATCTTAGGTAGTGACATCCCTGATGGACCTCCCAATCTCCATCTTACTGTCTTCTTCCAGTAGAAGTCAGAACTTGGTACAGGGCAGAGACATTACTTTGTTGGGACTGATTTTAATTTCTTTTGGGGGTGGGGAGGAATGGGAGGACTCCCTTTGTGGTGGAGAAGGATCTTACCAGCATTGCTAGAGTTGTTCTGAAATAAGGCAGCTGTGTACAAGAACATCACTGGAAAGCGTTCCCAAAAGATCAAAGCTGGATCTTATCTTACCTCTGGAAATCTGTTTTAGAGCTCTGTTTTAGAACTATGAACTATAAAAATTAAATTACAATTAACATGCTCTTTTACCCAGTTCTTCTCTGCTACTTATTTATTGTTACTGTGTTTCTTACAAGACACCCGATTTCATTACTAAGGGAATGAAGCCCTTGCCTTTCAGATGGTATGATAAATAACGTAGATCAGGGTACTTTTAGTACCTAGATTTTTTTTTTAGATTTTTTTTAGATTTAGATTTTTTTTAGGAAAAAAATCACCTGCAGACAGTGACCTTGGTGATAGACCAGAAAGTATGTCCGTCAGGAAGTGGGGAGATGCCGTTCTTGCACATTATCTTTCTGTATTTCCTGCAGGGCTCGGCATGCTGGTTGGAGTAAACAAGGGTACACCCAGGCTACGGCTGCAGGTTGTTATGAGTTGAAATAGCAGGTAGTTCACGTTATTTGTGTACTAAGTTTCAGTTCCTGAATAGCGTACCAGATCTTATACACCTCTGTGGTACTTGGGAACAGTGCGCGTTTCTCTAGGAGAGATTTCTTAGGCAAACACGGATCTTTATGCTTTGATTATAAATTCTGTACATAGGATAATTTATGTTGACTGGGATTCTCAAATAAAACCAGTGAAAATGCTAATAATGCTTGTTCCTTTTCATGAGAAAGCTTCTAAGAGCATATAAATATTTTGTTAGAAGCTCCGTTTCAGCTAACAGACCTCCAGAAATTAGGGCACTGAGCTGTAAACTTCACAGACTGTTTTTTCCTTAATACCATCTGGGGAAAATAATGGAATCTAGGCTTCACTGTCTTTCCACAGATCATACACAAGATAATGGTGCAAGCAAAAAGGCTATCGCTTGCTTTGTTGTGTTGAGCCTGTCACCGTTCATGTGAAGCCTAAGCCTTGTGTTAATCTCTGAACTGTGATGGCTTTATTTTCAAAGCAGCAGTCTTGATTTAAAAGCCATCACACGAGGTTCTGGCTGCCTCAGGCCGCTGAGGTCTATGGGGCATCTCACAGTGGGCACATCTCACCCAGCTCCTCACTAAAAGACGCCGCCGCGCTCTCCCACCGCCCTGGCAGGAGGAACATGAACAAGAGACTTTGACTCTTGTCTTCCTTCTTCCCCAGTGTTGCAGCCATGTCAATACCACTGCAATTTTGTAGATCCTTTGTAAATCTCCTGTGTTATGTTGACAAATAAGGGTCTTTCCTCTCGACTCTCCTCAGATTACTAGTGCACACAAGCCAAGGAGCTGTGCGTTTCGCAGCCGCTGCGATACCGGCGTTGTGGCGGCCTCACAGGAAGAGGAGACCGATCGAGGCTCTTTCTGCAACAAAGGATTCAGATGTCGCACAGAGGAAACAGAAAACTCATCCGTAGTGTTACCTAATTCCCCACCCCCCTGAAAAGAAAATAAACTTCTGGGGCTTTTCAAAAACGCATCAATGGGATAGTTCACGATTTCCATCTTGGCCTGTATTTTCAGAAAAAGACGTCCAAGCAGTTACTGCTAAAGTAAAGGACTTGAGTTTTCTTTTTTACATTTAATGTAACGGGAATAATATTAATGGCTTTGTGTTTTTGTTTGCTCATTAAGCAGTCAGCAGGAGCTCACTTAATGGAGCACAAACTCACAGTTATTGCATTACCACTTAATTATTTGGCACTGACATCACTGCATCTTCACAGCAGGCACCCTCACAACTCAGAAAGGGGTGCGTTTCGCTTCAGCTCTCTACATCTTTACAAAATCAGGATAACAGGAGTGGCTGGGGGCAGCACCAGGGTGGACTGATCCTGCCATGCCTGTTATGCAACCCGAGCCCTCCTCACACAGCGCGGGCCACGGGGAGTCACTGCGGGCAACGGGGCAGCTACCGGGACGAGGAACCCGTGGAAAGGAGCTGACAGTAAAAATACCACATTGCTGTGCAACTCCACTCGCTGAGGTGTTTTTAGGTTGTTTGATAGATAGAAAGGAAGGGAGAGATGGCTGGTTTTGCAGTGGTGAAAACGGTGTTCAGGTAAATTTCCTGAAACCTCAATTCTTTTGTTGATCCGCATTTAAACACCATGAGGCTGCTGGTTTTCCGTGAGTTAGTTTCGAGTCTAGCCTCCTACGCAGTCCTGGAGGGGGTAGCTGTTTTCAGAGTCTTTCCCAAACAAAAACCTGTCTAATGGCCAGGCAATACAAGCCAGATTATCCCACCTCTCTGCAAAGCGGTGGTGCAGGGCAATGCTGTTTTCCAACAAAATCTTTGAGGTGGTGGAGTTTTAACGGCTCTTCTTTCAAACGCGCGGTATGGCAAAGGCCAGGTGCCCTGCGGTGTAAGATCTTAACAGAGTCACGTTGTACAAGGGCACTGCCAAAGCCAGCCATGGTTCGGGCGGCACGGCTGGGGGCCCTGTCAGTTGGGGTGTCAGTCAGTGGTGGGCAGCCTTGCAAGGCCACACGCCAGCTCACTCCATAAAATGTGGAAAAGCACCAAGGAAAAGAGGCAGGTATATTCTGCTCCGGTGTTTTTTTGGTGTTCCGTGCAGAAGAACATGTTCCCTTTGTGCTTTCTCATGGGAAAACAAAAAATCTCTTTGGGCAGAATTGTCTTTTATGGAAGGGGCTGGCATATTTATTCTGCAGCACGTGCCTGCAGATAAGTGATTGCTTGTCATGTAAGGGGACAACTTTCACAGAAATTCCTGAAAGCACAACTTTCAAGCATCTTATATTCAGTGTTAATAATACACTGACACGGGAATTTGTACTTACTGTAGCTTCTGGCAGTGACTTTACAGACCGTGTCTGCTGGGTTGCCACATCACTCCAAGATTTAGAAGTGATTTTAAAGGGTGATGTGAAAGACAGAAGTAGTTTTGTGTAGAGGACTGAAGGCGGTGGGTTGATCAGCACTGATAACGTGAAGCTGTGGCCTTGCCTCAGAGGCAGTGGGTTGATGGACATGGACGATGTGCAGGTGTAGCTTGTTCCTGCTAAGTGGTTAAATAGCCCTGAGGAGGGTGGGAGAGGGGGTTAGATGGAGGGGGAGCAGTGTGACCTGGC
>JAVJGJ010000047.1:107071100-107091260 GCA_035590215.1 Microhierax caerulescens
GGGGAGCAGTGTGACCTGGCCTCTGGAGGAAGGAGGAACAGCACAGACAGTAGAATCTGACTGATGGTAAAGCCTTGTTGCAGCAGTTTTGCTCCATTGATGTTATCGAGGTGCCTATCTTGTGCTGAGTCTAAGGGTCTGGGAACTTGCAACCACAGAGGGATCTGTTTGCCCCATTCCCTTCTTATTCACCTTTGTGTCCATAATTTTCTTATTGCAGTTGGCAAGGCAATACAGAGGTTGTTACAGTTGCTATAATTCAAAACCCCTTGGTTTGTTTAGCAGAAATCACTGTTTCTATTGCCAGAAAATGGTCTGAGAAAAGAAAGCTTGGAATGTGGGGGGGAATGCAAACTGCTAGTAGCACATGAGACTTAAAAAATGGCTCTGATGATTTGTGGAATATTGAATATCACAGAAGAGTTATCCCATATCTGTAGGTATGGATTGAACTTGACCTACCCAAGAGGTTACTGCCTAGTATGATCTCACCAGCTGAGATTTTTGGATCTTTTGGGTGTTTTGAGTAGACTTTAGAAAATCTTTGTGTTATTCCAGAGCAGGAACACAGTGGAGGTGCATCAGATCTCTGATATGTTACTGTAGAGTCTGCATATTACTTCTATGGACTTCTCATGAGGAAAATGTCCTTTGTATGTAACACAGGTGAGGCAGCAAGTCTGGCAGAAGTCAAACAGCAACAGAAGCCAGATGCAGGGATTATGAACCCCACACTAGCTTTCTTTAAAGAGATGCTTCCATTGCAAATTTAACCTAAATGATTGGCATTGGGGGGTAAGCACCTGTAATAGATTCTGGTGTAAGGAACTGCACTGCACAACTTGAGTCCATGCTGCCATCTTATTCCATCTTTTGGGGCTGAAGGCACTCTGCAGCCACAGCATCTTAATATTGAACGACACAAAGTCGTCCTATGACTTCTCTCTTCTGCCTCTACACTGTTGCAGGGGCAGTTGATAAAAATTTTCCAGGCACATAGGAAAGCGTGGTTTTAATTAAATTATTTATTCAATAAACAGTTTCTGGCTTTCTGTCTATAGCTTTGTTCTAGTGGAAAAAAAGCTGTAAACCAGCAAGGATGGCAATGACCTGTACCAGTATCCGACATCAGCGCAAACTTATTTTTTAGAAAAGGAGGAGGTGCCTGATAAACCCAAAACATACTTGAGCAGTGTCTGTGGCGACCGGGTAGCTGCAGCATGAGATGGGCTTTGATAGCTGCATACTTCTGCTCCCAGGAGGCCAGCTTTCTCACGTGGCAACGTGTTATCTGTGCCACAGCAGGCTGTACAGAGACGGAGGTCACACCTGCTTGCAGGAGGACAGGCAAACCCCAGCCCTGAGCTGCCTACCTCCCCTGGTACTAGTGCTGACCGAGTCAGATCTGAAGCAGCACCTGTGTAAATCTGCTGTCCCTGGGGCTGGTTGTGCACGGTGGCGATTGCTGAGGTCTGTCTACGTAAAAAGGGATCAGATATTCCAGACTCCACAGCCACTGGGCGACCCAGCCAGCAGGTCTTCTGCAACCCCTCCAAGCGTACCTACTTACCCCGTAGCGAGATTCCTTATCTACCCATCACTGTGCCTTCACAGGAGGAGGTTTGTTATGTGGAATATACCAGAAAGATGCCAAAGCATACCAGAGATGCATTGCTAGGATGTAAACTTTTTTTTTTTTTGTAGCTGCTGCTCTTTAGAAGTTTGTGTGTTACCAATGGATGGGAAAAACAACTATGTGAAGAACAGTCTTTAATAATGAAAGTGACACCAGGAGTGGTATTTTTCTGACTTTCAAGTTTCCCACAATGAGCAGAATCTCCCTGGGATTTACACTTTATATTTTGTAACTTCACTCTGCCTCCCACCTAAAATCTGAGCTTTTTATGCTCCCTTAGTTCGTCTTGGTCTTGCTTTCAGTCAGAATTGTGACTTGTGGCCTTTCAGGACTGTGACCAGCGTTTCCTGACTGTGCATCAGCCCAAGCTGGTTTATGCATTATTTGACAGCATGGAGATGAAACAATTAACGGTAAGTTAATTGCAAAGGTAATTCTTGCAAACTCTACCTTGCAAGTAGTTTACCTTGGGAATTCATCTCCTCCTTTAACTTGATCCAGAGAAAGCCTTGTCTTCACTGCTTACACCTGTGCAGAGATGGCTAATTGAGCTCTTGCAAATTGAGTCTTTGCAAATGAGACTTCTGTGTTCTGGAGCTACAGTCTCAAGAGCACTATTAATCATCTGAAACTGTCCCTTTTACCGCAGGCGCAGGGTAATGTAGATTGATAAAGAAACTGGAGGGGGGGTGTGTGTGTGAAAACAATACATCTGACAGATGTGCTTGCAGCCACTGGATGAAAGTGGAAGGAAAACTTGCTTTCCCTGGATTAATATTTAGTGCTACTAAATGCTTAAAGAAAATGAATGTAGCTACCTAAAATGTTCAAATATTAATAGTTTCCCTCACATAAATGCTGTTGCCTCTAAAATACTCCGGTGAATTGAAGCAGGGACCTCCAGGAAGGTGGCCCTCCCCACTTAGACCATGAGGAGGTACAGCCCCACTCTGATCTGCTTACAGCTCCTCCGTGTTTTGTCCCTCTAATTTATTCCCGAGAGGCTGAGGCTAACAAGAGAGTGATAATTATGTGCTGACTGCCTTTATTAACCTTCAGTGACCTACTCCTGTTGCTGTGCTGGCAGGAGCCCCCCTCCCCACCTTACAGGGAAGTGACAGAGGTGCTGCTGGTGCCCCAGTGGGTGTCTGCAGGCTCACACGTGAGTGCAGCCATCTGTGCTCCCTGTTGATCTAACACGTGTAAAATAGAAAATTAACATAGTGAAGGCAGCCGGGGGCAGGTTAATGGTGAAGCTGGAGACAGGCTTTTTCTTCCTCTGGTCTTTTATTCCACTGCTGTTTCACCATGATCCTTTAAAAGGTTTTTTTATCTGCCGCATGGTGATGCTTTGGGGCAGTGCTGCTGCTGCAGGTCTTGCAGAAAGCTCTGACGTGCTTCTTCAGGGTCTGTGGTTTTGGTGCAGGACTCTCATGTATGGCAAGTTACAGAGCTATTAGTAGCAGGAGTCAGTGCACTGTGTTCACACCCTCTGCACAACAGGAGCATCTAGGCTGAATCCTACAGGAAATTTAGGAGCTGTTTTCCAAACAGACGTGGCTGGAACAGAGAAGGAGGGACCTGCTGGCACAGCTGGTGCTTCCCTCTCTGGCAGACTGGACAGGCAGTTGTAAACCTCTTCTTTCCCCTCTCTCCACCAAAGCATGCCCTTCTCAATCCCCTGGCAAAGGGCTGGTACTGATTTTTTGCCCTGAGGAGGAAGAACACAGTTCAGATGACCCGCTAGGCAGAGCAGGTAGGTGCTGCAGTCTGTCCCCAGCCCTCTGCGGCATCTGTGGGGAAAGCAAGGACATTGTTTCCCTCTCCTTCATTCACCTCCCACAATTGCTGTCATAAGCAGATAGACTGCTACTTTCATTTTTTTTTTTTCTTTTGGTCTCTGCACAGAAGCCTTTCCAAATGAAACTGAGCAGAATTATTTGTGATAAGCTCCTGGTTGCTTTAGCTTTCATTTCCCTTTTGCCCTGCCTGAATTGATTGTCCATAAAAGATAATTTTGTTTCTTCAGTTTCCACTGAAGCTGTGAGATGTGAGTGCATGTGGACAACACAGCACGGTACAGAGCCCTTCCAGCCCTGCACTGAACCGGTGAAGTCTGTGGCTAGAAGCAGTGGGCTGGTGACCCTGAACTAGCACCAGGGCTAAGTTCACCTCTCTCACAAGAATATCTGCGAGACGGCGAGCTGAGCAACAGCAAGCAGTCATGCTCACGCTCCCACAGCAACATGGATGTGTAGTAACATGCAATAATTAAGCTGTGCTTAATTGGCTTGTGCTCCTTGGCTGTGCTGTTCAGGAGTGGTACACAGTGGCTCCTGCACAGGACTGCAATAGGCAACGTGGCAGCTGACGTTAGAGATGTCCGAGCTAGCTGGAGAGCTGCACTGCACCTGCCCTCTGGCTCTGGCAAAAGTAATCCTTGCAGTCTTTTGAAAATGTTACACTGTGCACCAATCAATTTTTTCATAAGCCATGTTTTGTCCTTCTATTCTGGCAGCTAATATTGTTAAGGCTAAATTATCCAGATGTCTTGATCACCCTTGCATAGCATAAATGACTGTGCAGGTTTAAAAGTTATTAGACATATGAGCATGGCTAATACTGGATCTTCTTTAGATTGCCTGGGAATGTCCTTAGTTTCATCCTTCTGCACTAGCCCTTTGCCACAATCCCATGTAACTTCCAGTCCTGCTCTCGGAAGAATCTGAATCGTATCTGTGCAAAGGACTGCCCTCAGTGGAAGGTTGTAACATTACTGAACACTTCCATGGTCTGACTTGGCAAGCTGTCCCCATGCAGGATTCCCCTTCAGGGGGAATTAATGAGACTTCAGGGGGTTAAAATGAAAATTCAGCTGGATCCACACAGTTAGTTAGGAGTTAGTAGTGGTTTGGGTAAGGGTTTATCCAGATTGCTTGTCTCTCTGGATTTGTTTTCAGATTTTTATGGATTCTTTTGATTCTCAGACTCTCTCTAATCTTTCCAAAGTGTAATTAGTAAAGTTTAGCAACTGTGCCTGCAACCTAAAGGAAAGCAAACTTGAAACAATTGACAAGTGCTTCTCTGCTGGCTGGGATCGCATGCTATACATGCGTAATGTGCTGCCTCTGTTGAACAGCATAGAAAAGTACTTGTGTTGTACTCATGAATTATCTTTGGATACATTAAATGGTTTAATTTACGTCTTATTCTTATATGGCTAGCTCGATTAACCCTAATTCACCGGTCTTGTCCACACCAGCACATCTTTCTTTGCTCCAAAGCAGCTCCTGAGTAAGAGTCTGAGCAAACTCTAATTATCTCGGAAAGGTTACTAACTTTTGTATACTGGCACAGAAAAATAATAGTTTTATCTTCAACAGGACCTGGCTTCCAGGAGAGGTAGTGTATGAGTGCATGATAATTAATTCTGAGGTTTTGTTTTTCCCTTTCATTCTGATATTTAAATTTTTATTTTCACAAATGCAGGGATGCACACCGTCAACTTGGCTGTCTCTTCATGGCATAGATGACTTCTGAAACAGAAAAAAAAAAAAAAGGGTTAGAATGCATAGAAATGCTGTCTGAAGCTGCTTTCATAACATGTCTCCCACCCCACCTCAAAACCCCAAATTACTAATTTTCTCAGCCATGAAGCACAAAGAAAAGAAGAAAGATCAAGGTCTTCTAGGCAGGGAACTTGAAGCAAACAAGGACTAAAAAGGGAATTAATAACTGTGTTAACTCTTATTGGTAGAAGTCCTCCGAGTGACCTCCACAAAGCTTTGCTGAGGCATGCTTTTATAGTCTTCCATAAGATTAAAGCTAACTTCCATAGCTTTAAATCTCCTCTTTCCTAGACACCATATGCTATCATTCTGGATATGTAAAAAAAAAGAGCTGATTAGAGAGCCACCTCGGAGACATGACTTTACTGAGTCATTCAGGTTTGGAGATACATAAAATTGTTGTTGGTTTCTGGGCATTTCTCCTGAAAGGGTGAATGAACCGATTAGGCTGAAACTGTCATTGGCTTTTTCTTGCCCACAGAACCAGCCAACGCCTCTAGTGAGAAGACAGAGAAGAAATGCTGCGGGCTGTTATTTTAACAGTGCTTTACCAAAGACATGCTGCAGGATTCGTCTGGCATTGAATCGCTGGCTTGTGTAAACACCAGATGTGAGATGCAGTGTCTTAACTAAAATGCTGTTATTTCGGCCAGTGAAAGCGATACCTTATTACAGATAATGCTACTTTTACCTATATTTGGATTAGGTACCTGCAGCAGCATCTGTGTCTCCCCTGGCTGTGCCCGGGGCTGCTCTCACAGGCGGATGCTGCTGGTCCAGAGCTGTGGAAGCTGCTGCTGAGGCTCCACGCACGCCTTCTGCCTGGGCTGGGCTTAGAGGCAATGTTTCTTGATGTCTGCAGAGGTCAGGCCTTGCTGTTTGATGCCCTGGGCACCAGCAGCCTCCCTTCTCTCACCCTGGTGCCTGTGCATCTGTCCTTGGGGGCACACTGGGTCAAAGCTGGCCGGGGAGAGGCGTGCACCGAGCCTGATTCTGGCCAGAAGGAAGATGTGGCCGTGGGCTGCTGGGATGAATACGGAGGAAGAGGAGCATCCTGCGAGCATTTAAACTGCAGCTACACCGCCCATGGAGTTGGTGTCTGATGCTCTGTCCTCCAGTGGCTGACCAGGAAATTTGCAAACCGATGCAGGGAAAGAGCAGAAAGCTATTGTCACAGGACTCTTGTGTTCCCAACCCAGTCTCCTCCCCACCATTGCTGTCCCCAGTCTCAGGGAAGGCCGCACATTACATGCCCACGTGAGTGCAGGACATCAGTCCATGCAGGAGAGCTTTTGCTGGGTGGCCAAAGGAGCTAGAGGTAAGTGTCCCTCCTGAAGGTGTTGTCTGGGGCACCTTCCCACCGCCCCCTACAAGCATGCCTCTAATGGAGAAACATGCGTGCAGACAGTCGTTCAAGATGTTGAACCCTGAAACAGCAAAGTGTTTAGGTGTTGGGTGACAAATGTGGAGTCACCAGGGCTTTGTAGGTGTTTGTTTACAGTAAACACAGCCCTGTGTGTGTATATATAATCTATATACACACACAGAGTATACACCCCAGGTAACTTTTCAGTTTCATAGCCAGCACATGCCTGAGCCTAGAACTGGACCTGCTCTTGCAAGACCTTGCCTCAGATGTTGTTCCTGGAAGGGCACCAAAATATTTTATTTCCTTCTCAGCTCTTGGAAGAACTGTATTATAAAAGCACCCCTTATGGGTCTGCAGGAGAGGATACTGAAAGCCGTATGCAAGAGGGCAACTGGTGATACTGCAGCTCTGCTGTGATGAGGGGATCCAAGACTGCCAAGAAAGGTTGCCGGTGTGTCTCCATGGGGTGGCCAGCTGGCCAACAGCAGGATAAGCCACTAGAGTCGAGGTGTGCACTAGGAATAATTATTTTACAAGCAGACAAAAATATAAATACATGGCATGTATTCAAATACAAAGGCTGGTGCTGCAAGGGTTAGGCAGTGCAGAGGCTGAACTGGCAGGCAATTAATGATACACGATAGCCTTACAGACTCGGAGTAAGAGACTTCTGAAAATTGAGCTAGTTCTGCATTTTCCGTACTGCCTAGCCAGGGTGGAGCACCTTGTTCCTTCCAGCCTGGCTGCCTTTTCTGCTCTGCAGTTATCACAGCCAGTGGTGCAGCGGGTGCTTGGTCTCCCCCTGCAGCAGCCAGATGTGCCTCCTCATCTGGCAGGGGAGGAGGAAGAGCAACGCTTCACGCTCAGCGTGGTGCCCGCTTCAGCCACAAAGCGGTTTTTGTCCAGCAATTGCGGACAAGGTCTAAGGTTGTCCGATGCTGTTCTGCTATGACAAAAATAATTCAATTAGCTGACCAAAAAAATGTGAATTAGAGGTTTGCAGCACTAAAATGTGTTCCCTCTCGGTTAACGCACATAATTACAGAAAGTCATTAGCCATGCTGCAGAAGTGCCATAATATCTTGATGCTGTGTTCATCCAGTGACAAAATGTGAGGTACCTGTTTAAGTTCCCAGCTTTACTGAAGCCATCTGGGATCTGCACAAGCCGTCTGATAACAGGTTTGCACCACTGGTCTGTAAAATGAACTTCATTAACCTCCCACTCCGTAACAGTGAGTAGCTTTATGCAGCTTCCTCTTTCTATCACAAAGTTCATGGAATTAGCAAATATCCAAGAAACCCAGTGTTCTCCGGGGCTGCAAATGGCTGGAGAGTGTAGTTTTGATCACAGTGATCCTGAGTCTGAGCTCTTTAAATTAATCCCCTGTTCCTTCTGGCCTCTTTAAGAGGGGAAGGTTTGCAACTTTCTTTTTTTATTGCCATGGCACCACATAGCGAGGAACAAACTAACTTTTCCATTACAAGGCACTTTTTCATTTCTCAGCATGCTGAAGCCTGGCACACAATGCTAGCCCAAGATGCAGGAAGTTTTTTTAGCAGCTTAAAGCAAATTAAGCATTTCTTTTGAGTTTTGGGAGCAAAACAGGGTTGGTTGTTTCTGAGGGGAAAAACTGGGTGGTTTTAGCTGGAGCCTGGCAAAATAGTGTATATATAGAACCAGGAAAACCAGGTTGTTTTGCTGGCTCTAAATATACTCTTTCGCCTTCTGACGAAGATTTTATTTTTAAAAACAGACAAGATTCCAGCGATCTCTTGGTTCTTGCTTGAAGTTCCCTTTTTCGTTCACGTACTGCATTTGCCTTTTTTGTTTTCCTTATTTTGCTTTCCGAATACAGCCACGCCGTGTGCTCGATGTACCGGCGCAGGGAAGGATCGCTCCGGCTCCTGGGTCACCCCTTAGCACAACACCCTTTGCACGCCGCGATCGCAAACAACGGACAGCTAATCCCTGCGTGGTTTCGAGGGAATGTAGAGAAGGCTCAGACTAGTCTTGCAGTAACTTTACCAAAACGTATTCCTGTCCTGTAAAACGGTGGCGACGTAATGAGGATGCAGGGCAATTATTTCCAAGCTCGCTTTCCTTCTTCGATTCCCCCCCCTCAGATGTAGATCTCAGCCCCCCAGAGGGAGTGGGCTTTTCTCTCCTCTGCCGCTTCTGCTGAGAAAATACCGCTAACACCATTGGTAATATCGTATGCTTTATGGTCAGTTGTCTCTGTTACATTTGTTAACTATTCCGAGATGCGTGGATAAGTCCAAACTACCCTCCAGCCCTAAGCTGAGCTTGAGGAAAATTGATTGAGTGAACTGAAGTCATTAGAGCAAGTAAACAGCGCTAAGCAGGATACATGAATGTATAAAGCTATTCTGCTGCTTTGTCCGTGAGAAGATCACGATGTAACACAGATCTGTGATTCCTACTTTGACTTAGAATGGTTGCTGACTGCGTATCAAATGCTATTTTTGTACAAAAATTACATACTACACAGAACCAGGGTATTTAAATTAATGCACATCTAGTTCCCCTTAAATCACATACAGGATCAGCAGAGGCGTGGGGGGTTTTTTTTGCTTTTATAACTTTTATAACACCAATACTACAGCAGAATTGTCCGTTGTGTGCTGTCATGTATGTGCTGCCTCCTCCTAAAGGCAAAATTGTCTGTGTGCCTATCTGTGCAGTGAGCATAACGAATGTTGTGTTAATTCAGCTCCACCCTCAAAAACTCAGCGAAGACAAAATCCAAATGGAAAACTATTGAAAATAAACATCCCTTCTCTCTAAAACCAGAACATGGAAAGAAGTCACCCTTCTGTGAGGTTAACCCTTTGTGTTCCTTCGAGCCTGTAGACCTCAAAGCAATCTGCCAGGGGGAGTTTTCGTCAGTGTGTGCTTCATCCACATTTCACAGTGGGAGGAAGCCGATACAGCCCATCTGTTTCATTTTTGAGGTACAGAGCTCAGGAAGCTGATTTGTCACGCGCAATTTGACGTGCTGAATGACAATGTCAGGAAGAGAGCTCAGGTCTTGTGTGTGCACTGCTCTGTTTTCACTGGCGAAGATCAAAGCAGCCCCTTTCCTTTGGTGCATCTGTTACAGAGCAGTAGCTACACAAATAGCCTTGCAGCAGCACTTGGGCTCTGACTGTAGCACGTTACACAATCCCTGAAAAGAAAGTAATGCTGGCTGTAGTTACAGTTAAGGGTTAGTGTAAATGTCCCACAGGAGAAATAACATCCAGTGCACCATTTGCAGTCGCATTTTTCGGCCCCCAAAGACTTTAGGCTTCAGTGCAATTCTTTTGACTAACAGTACCACATTTGCTACGTGAAAAGCCTCTCGTGACATCACTTCTGAGTCCTCTCAACAGTTCCCGTGCCACTAAAACCATGCTGAACACAAAACAGCAACAGAAGAGTAAGTTGGGTGGGGGAGGGGGGATGTTCAGTAATTTTACCAAGCAGACTTTGCTTTTGCTGCAAACAGAAAGCTCCCAGTTGTGGCCATAGCGCAGAAGTCGCATTGTGTAACCACCTCTCTTGATGGCACGATCAGCTTTGCTGGGACGCTTTCTCTAGGAGTGTCCTGCTGTGTGCACCTCTAGGAGAACCCACAGTGAATGCTGCAAAGATGGTGGAAGTAAAGACTTGAATAAAACCTTCAAAACCCCTCTAAAGCTGGTTTCTCATTTTAATAAAAACTGTAATTTTCTTCCTTCATTGCACAAAGTAACTTTCCAGCTCTAAGAGCCAAGGACAGAAACCCAATGGAGTAAAACATGCTGTAACTGCAGAACACTGGGAATGAAACACATTTGGTGTCCGTAGCAGTGGCAAAGCCCTATGTAAGAAATGAACGAGGAACCACGGGATTTTTTTGTGGCTATGTATTACTTATTGCAGTGTGAAAGGCTTCAGCCAGAGCAATAAAAACCCAGTCTTTTGAGTCGAGGTGCTAGAAATCAGTTCAATGGCTCCAGGCAGGAGGATTCAAATGGAAAAAAATCTCTGAATTCATACCAAAAATTCTCTAAATTAATTTTATCGAAGTATTCCCTGCCCAACGGGATCCCTGACTGGTTTAGTACTGACTTGGACTGTTATTTAACATCATCAGTACTGGAAGCCTGTGCTCGGAGACCTTTTGTAGAGAAAGGTGCGCTGCATGTCATATTGCTGACGTTTTTAATGAAGAGTATTAAGTGGAGATAAACTGACTGCCTCAGACAAACCGAGGATGACCCGCAAACTTCACACGAAAGCTTAAAACGCACCAAACCCAAAAGCTGCGGAAGTGTTTGAGGCTTGCTTCTTGTTGAAACCTGGGGTTTCTTGTTATGTTTGTTTCGAGTTTTGTTTCCCATGTGCTTCCCCAAACTGGCCAGATCCTGGTGCAAGAGCTGGCGCCTGCCCACCGAGGAGAAGGGGCTCTGCAGCACCCGCCAGCCTGTGCGCTGCCGTGGGTAAAGGGGCAAGGCTGCGGAACTAAAGGCAGGCAGAAAGTTGGCGTCTGGGCTGCAGACCAGGAGATCTTTCACGCAAACCCAGGAGCGAAGGAAAAGGAGCTCTTTACCTGCCAGGTCAGGCTGTGCAGGAAGGGAGGGGACAGAGGTGGCTCCGTGGCCGCGTCCTCGGGAGCGGAGCCAGGGGAAAGAGCTGAGACCCAGCCACAGCGAGCTGCTACACCCCTTTGTTCAGAGAAGGCCACCAGGCCAATCGGAAGCACAATTACGTCCTAGAAAATCTCCCGCTGCCTGCTGCAGAAGCCTCCCTTCACAGAGGCCCCCAGAGCCATCAGGAGGACCCCCATGGGTTTGGCAGAGCTCTGCCCTGACCGCGTGCACTCACCACCGAGCTGGCCCTGAGCTTGCTTAGACCAGGGACACGTGCCTGGTCGTCACCACCCACGACTGGGGCGCTCCCTCCGGCAGGGACACAGGCACCCCCAGTCCTCCAGGGCTTCAGAGCCCCCTGAGCGCTCTGCAGGCAAAAGAATGGCATTTGGGCAAAGGCGAAAACATCCCCCCAGGTCCTGCTCATTAAAGCTTTCAGGCTGGCAAGAGTCACCATGATGAGCTTTCCCCCAGAGTCACCATGATGAGCTTTCCCCATCTCTTCCTCCCGTTACATTTATCTCCTTGTCAGGTTGTCTTGTACCCGAACAGCAGCAAATACACCAGAAAAAGCTCCTTTCCCCAACCTGCCTAGGAGGCACTCCAAGCCACTGCATCATTTTGCCAAGCTTTCTCCAGACCCCACTGGACACCTCCAACCCCCCCATTTCTCAACCCGCACCATAGCTAGACAGTAGCTGCTATTCTTAAATGCAAAAGCTTGTCAAAGCTGAGCACAGCAGGTTATTGATAACCAGCTGCTGCTTTTCTTCTCAAGCAAAGCAATGAGAAGCTGCTGAAGATCTGTTTACATGATTCTGCAAAAGCAAAGTTCTTCTTTCTCCCCAGAAGCATTACTGATTTAACTGAAGAACCCTCCTGGGGGAGGGAGTTTCTTGTGGAAAGGTTACAGCCTGTTAAGAAAAAATTACCTCCATCAATTGTCAGCTCTTTAACCTAATGATGACAATCTTGAATAGCTTGCTCTACTCTGCAAAATTATATACAGCACTTAATTAGATTAATTACCAAAATAAAGTCATCATAAAGAGTCTGGCTGTGTATTTCAGTGCCAGAAAGGTGAAAATAATTAAAAAAAAAAAAATAATTAAATAATAAAAAAATAAATAAAATAAAAAGAAAAAAAAATTAAAAAAAAAAAACGAAAGAAATAAAGCAAAAAAAAAAAAAAAAAAAAAAAGAGTGCAAATTAGTCTGAATGAGACCTGTCACTCAATAAATAACCGGTAACTGCTGTATTTTGATTGTTGAAAATTTGCTTTCCTGTCTCTTCCAAAATCTGAAAAATGAGCTCAAAAACTTTTTTTTTTTCCCCCACGGATACTTGCAATGAATATGACTTAGGATTGCTTGTTGCAGTCCTTCAAAAATGAAGTGTTTCATTACAATGAACCTATCCTTGAATTAAGTAGAGAGGTGCTGTAAAGGCAGGTAGCCAAGGCAAAGAGGTGGTTAAATCGGGTTTTTCAGTGTCCTAGTACTGTGCAAGCACAAGCGTTACTAATTTCTTGCGAGCAAACCATAATTATTAATTTTTTTTAAAGTGCATAAATTGATGGTCTTTGCCAAGCCTGAGACTTGTGAGACTCAAAGAACGACGTTTTGTGGGTTTGCAGTAGACACCAAAGTGAGTCAGTGTTATGCTTTGTATTTCCTGCTGGGGAGCATCATCACTCACATGATGTTCAGCAACAAAACCCGAGCCCTGGTCTGTGCCGTTTACTGAGCAAAAATCCCTATTTCACACTGAAGGTGACATCTGTTGTCACTGTGTCTATCACACGTTTCAGAGCTGTACAACATTACTTCAACCCAACATGGATAGCTAACACAGTAGTACCCTTAAGCAAAAGGATGGATTTGGATCCCTCTTTTCATATAGGAATATTAGAAGAATCATTCAGAAACTTTATGAACCTTTGACTCTGCTCCTAATTAAGCATGGTAAGCTGGGAAAGTTCCCAGGATAGAAAAGCCAGCAGACTAATAGTATTCTAAAGGACAGAGAGTGCAGTCCTGGAGAAAGCGTAATACATTATTTACAGTGGTCAAAACTGGGGAGGAGGGGAGAAATAAGAGAGTTTCAATAAAAACTATTTTCCTAATCAACACGTCAGGTAAGTTTGATGAGACTATAACTTAATAATTTTGTACTGATATTCCATGTCACGCCTCATACCTTCAATTTAAAATAATTAAACCTACCTATAATTACTTTAATTATATTAACATGTAATTAACTTTGAATGGGAAGACACCATCCTGAAGAATTGTCTCTAGTGGAGTCCCGCGTAGTGTCTGACAGTTGCTTTCAATTTCTCTATCCTGATCTGAAAAAAAAAAAGTCTAATTAAGGCTACAATTTACAGAGGACACATATTACTGAAATGTAAATAAAATGGAGGTGAAGTCATTTGGACAGATGGATTTGCATCAGTCGACTACATGGCAGCGCTAAACACATTTAGGAAAGAAGAAACTTGTGACTAGCAACAAGCGCCCATGTGATGCATCACTAGCAGGGATCATGTCTCTGTCGTTCCTGCAATGCTGTACGTGTTTTCATAGTGTCAACACCAGAATTTATACTGAGAGATCAAAAAGGATTAACAAGGAAGGCAAATGAACAACTTGAGGTCTTGACAACGCGCTTCGGTGAGATACTTCAATCTGATGCGTAATATAATTTCTGTTTCAGCATGATTAGACTACAAGAAATGTATCTGATTATAGCGGGGTCCGTTAGCTGGTGAATGAGTGAAAGTTCAGACGAACTCCGACTAGGAATGAAGTGCAAGTTTTACCACAAGAGAAAAAACAGCCTTTGAAAAACACAACCTACAAAAATGGCTTCATTTTTCATTTTCATCATTTTATAGCCCTTAGGAAGGAAGGGGTGGGGATTTAAAGACCTGCTGCAGGTGAAGGATCTAAGCAGGAGATACTAGGTGAACTGGTGTTTATAACTGGCGTTAGGCAGCCTGACTAAATTATCTGAAGTGTTTCCACCCAAGACTGAATACCTCTTTTTCTCATGTGTTGAAAGGGTATTTGGCAGAAATTTTCAGTAAAGTGGATCTGAGACCAACTTAAGCCTGCACAGTGGCATCCCTCATGCCAAGGAGACGGAGCTGTGATATTCCCTTTCCTTTTCTGCAGAGGTGCAGAATGAACAGTGGCTGGTGAGACCGTAAATTCAGCTGCACAGCAACTTTCAGGAAAGGTGGCGAGAGTGTTACAAATAGGGGCAGGCAAACCAAGAGATAAAGTTCGAAACAACCTCAGCCGGGAGAAACTGGAACATAAATAGCTGTCAGTGACTAAAGCCAGGATATTTTACATGAGTAAAGTACCCCAGGGAAGACATCTGATGGTTATTTGCATCACGACTGACATTTTCAAAGATGGGGTCCCAGAAGCGTAGCCCAACAAACCTAGGTTTTTAGCGGTGCAGCTCTATTTTGGTCTACCTATAGCCGTTCCTATAGCCATTCCCAGCAGCAGTGATGACATCCAGCTAACCCAGCTTCTGCTCACCTGGAGACAAATCCCCTCTAAGCAGCGCATGAGATCTGTCCGTGAAGGGTGGCAGTAGTTCAGTTTTGCCAAAGTGTCCTCAGAGAGAAAATCCATAGCTCTGCCACGGCGTAGCCAGAAACAGCTTGTGGCGTACCCCAAGTAACACGTTGCACATAAACCGTACAGGGCCTTCCTGCCAGGTCCCGGGACCCCAGCACACCTATACTCAGACCCACAGTCTTATGGCACTTAGTCAGATGCTCAGCTGGGCTCAAGAATGCAGTATTCTTCGGTATCTACAAAAATCCTCTCTCAAAATATCCCAGGCCAGCCTCAGCTTGGTCTCCAAACAACCCTGAGATCTCGTTTCTCTTCTGCATTACAAGGCACCAAACAACTCTTCCTCTACTTGCAGTTTGCTCCCTCGGGGAAGCAATTTGGAGGCTGAGCTCAGCTGGCCTAAAGGTGTGCACATCTTCTGACTGGCAGAAGGACAGAGAAGCCCTCTACATAAATGGGATTTGTCCCCCTTAAAACTTGGCAAGCACAAACTTTATACTACTTGGAAAAAGATGAAATTGTATTTCTTAGAAGGGTCTTGGCCACTTTTTGCAAGACAAAGCCATTTAATTTCAGAGAGTTTTTCTATCTCAGTAAAAGAACGAGCAGTAAAGCCACCTCCGGTGTGAGCGTTTGATACAGGTTTGATACAGGCTTGATGCAGGTCTCTGGAGACAGGTGGCTCTGCAATGATCTGACTTAGATGCTGAAACCAGAACGAGCCCATACTGGACTTCACCTCAGAATGCCTCTGATGCACCCGATACATGCAAGATCCATGCACAACGTCCGACCCTATCCGCATGACGCTGTTAATGCCCTTGCACAGATTTATGAATTAGAAGCTCCTTTTGTTAGGGCAGCCCTCTCAATCTATTACTCTAGCAAGACTCAATGTTCTCTTCCTTCAGCGGTGCTGTGCGTCAGCATCCATCCCCCTTGGCAGAGCAAGCCCAAGGCAAGCACACAAGCAATTTTTGTTTCTTTTTTTTTTTTTTTTTCCTGCCGCTCTTTTTGACTTATCGTACTTTCTGTTACCAGCTCCTCAGCTGCCCGAATCCTCTCCATCAGTGTGGTCAGCCTGCAGTAGAGGATGAATACAGTCATGGCTGGTCACAGACTTACTCAAAAGTGTAAAAAAGCTCGGCGGAAGGCAGTTAGGGTACACGACGTACGCGTCAGCTGCTGACAACATTAAGCCAAAACCTGTGCGTCAGTGGGAAGTGCATCCACACCTATAACGTGAAGTACACCAGAGAACAACAACTTGTGAGGTGCCTGACCCCCTACCGCAGCACCGGCTCCTGCCCTGCTCTCCACTTGCTGGCCCCATGCTTGTGCTGCAGCAGGGGCAGCTGCTGCGCTGGGGCTGGGGCTGGGGCTGGGCTGCCTGCCCACTGCTGCGACATTCGGATTTGAAGCACTGCAGGGGGAACGGTTAATGACATACAGCATGCTTCTCAAGTCATTTAAACGATTGTCACTCGTGTCAGGTATCATTTTACAAACCTCTCATGTTGTGTCTGAAACCAGTTGACTGTTTGAAGCTTTTGAGAACAGTTTCACAATGGATCATCCAGTATGTGGTAATATGTCTTTACGATACCAGACCAGCGTTTCATACTTCTTCCCCCTTTAGACCTCCCAGCTGAATTTGCATTTAACTTTGTTTTCAATGCAAGCATCCTTCCAACTCCAGATTGCCTCAGCGTGCTACAAGCCACTGAAAAAGTCTGAGCTTTCAGCTTGTGTTGGCAGTTCAGCTGGCTACAACAATTTCTGAGAAATAGCTGGCAACCCAGCCTATTTTGCCATCCCTGCTTCTTCTGCAATGTTAGAGCTCTTTCAGTCTAAGAAGAGTTGTGTGCATGAGGAGAACAAAGTCCCACTGCTGAGACATTTAAATGCCATAAAATGTCACAACATCTGATAAGCTTCAAGATCTTAAAAAAGAATTAAAAGTGCAGAGAGTTTATTGGATGCTGACATGCAGTTAATAGCACTTCTGCATGCAATGACTTCACACTGTTTCTGTGCAGTTTTAAATGTCATGTAAGTGTATAAATTCCATTCAAACATAACCTTTATTATGAGACCATCAATAACAGAAAAATCTAATTAAAGGATAAAAGGCTTGGTGGAAACATAACTTTTTTTCATATCATTGGTAATGAATTAATAGAATTCTATGAAGGATATTATTTCAAAGGAGGACTGACAGGCAGAAAAAAGCCTGTCTTCCACCACACGGTTTATTGGAAGTTCCTCCTCTCTCTCCAGCAACACATCCTCTCCCTTTGTAATCCTGAGTGAATTATTATTCCATGTGGCTGCACCAAAATACATGAAAACAGCAGCTGGACCTTTGAAATCCCCCCATTTTGTTCAGCTCGAATCATCTACACTGGGACACTTGCCACCTTGCCACAGTCTATTACAACCAAGCCCATGGCTGATGAATTACAGCTCTGTCAATCGTCCTGTCTAGCAAATTGTCACCGTATGAGAAGGAACCCGATATCATTATCAGCATTACAGAACACCATGGACAACGTAATAGCAGGCTACATTTCTCTCGTTCTGTGCTTACCCCAGAAAACGAGGCCATGGTGTCCTTCAAACCATAATGAGAATTACTATTGAGAGGACTGTCAATCTACCTAACAGCAGAAATGAGGCTTGACAGGTCAGAAAATTGAGGGTAAGTACAGTAGCGGAACAAATTACTGCAAAAGGATTCTTTTTTTATTTTTTTTTTTTCTCTCTGTACTCAGTCTGAAACAACTAGAAATAACCCAGGGCAGAGCTGTTGTCTGGTTTTGATAATATATGCTTATCTGTACGTAGCTGCTGATTTTGGCTAGGAAGACTCAGAATGTGATATAGTTCCATTTAGGGTCCATCTTTTACTAAACCAGTTAAGTCCAAGGTATGAACACCCCACATCGTGCTGCAGATGAGTGATCAGGGTAGCTCTCATCCCGTTCTCTTTCTTGTATTACATCCCTATAGAATCACTGTAAGAGGTGGCTGTTTTTTTCTCGTTCTTTGCATATCCCAGTATCACCCGCTTTTCTTCTACACTGATTTTACAGAAATGATTACTCTTCCTTCCAGACTAATTGAAGATATTACAAGTCATTTGCTACATACTGTAGGCTGAGTCCTCACTGAGAGTACGAACAAAGGCTCACAAGGATATCTGAACAGCACTTTTTCAAGCGCTTTGCTCTGTGACTCTCTGCTCCCCGATACCGCAGGGTTCCCTCACTCCTGTTTCAGAGATGCTTTCGCTGTCAGCCCCCAGCCCCGTTCTTTCTCAGATCTTTCAGAACAGCCCTTCCTACAGCTGGTAACGCTGTAGTTGCCGGGTCCTGCAGTTCAGCAGCAGCTTACCAGATCTGTCGGTCTCCATCTGTGGGACTCTGCCACCCTGCCTCCGAACTGCTCTGCGGGGCAGTGCGAGGCCCGGCCAGGTCACCAGCGGCAGTCGCCGGAGGAGAGGACGGTGACCGTGATGGAAGCAGCTGGTTTGGAAGCGGTCAGCACTGGGAAAAAGGAGCGTGACAAAAGCATGTTTCTGGGCTCCCTGAGAACTGAAGAGTCTGTTAGAGCATCGCAAGCAACGTTACGTTTGCTGCCTTCTTGGTGCGCTAGGGGTAAGGACCTTTGCACTACAGGTAGCCAGTGGCAAACAGCAGAAATATCAGAAAGCAAGAAAAATGGATTCAAAGATTTTTTATTTTTTTTTCTGAGCATCATCACATGAGCTGACAAATACAATGAGGACTTTGAAATCAGGCCTGGATGCCCCCAGCTGGGTGCCTTGCATCGCCTTGACCTCTGCCTTTTGCATTGGCTCTCCAGCTTTACGCAGCGGCCATCAGCAGCCCTGCTAAGCTAACATGTCTCTTCTCGTCAGGTATGTCACGGATACTTCGCTACACCACTGGGACACTCATTTAGAGGTACCACTTGGTTTCTGCATTCCAGTCGATTGCCAGGGCTTGTGGGACTCGGTGCAATCACATGGTTCTGAATAGTGTCAGTGATGCTGGCGGGGAGGCTTGTTTTTAACATTTTTGTGGTACGATAATGCCAATTGTGAGTCATGTGCCCTAAACGTGTAACAGAAATATTTTTATATTTACTCAAAAACACGGGAATTATCGTGTGGCTTTAAACGCATGACCTACCGTGGCAGCTAGAATTGGCCATTGACCTGTCCCAGCTGTTTCAGTAAATAGCTCAAAGTTCTCTCAGTCATTATGAGATTATGATTAGTGCTACACACTGTCACTCCAAGATTCGGTATAAATTGCAACATATCCTTCTTGAGCTCACCAAGTCGGCCTCAATGAAATCTTGTGGCTGTGACCACCAGCTGCTATAAAGAAAAACCATTTGCCTTTATGGATTTCTGTATTTTGCAGCCTTTTTTTTTTTTTCTTTTGTTAAAGGACTTCACCATTTACCTGCCTCATCTGTGTTTGCAAGTTCAGTAGAACCTAGAAACAGTAATAACTGAGTATCAAATATAGCCATTCTCACAGTGTTACACGCACTATTACTTGCAGTGCAGATCCTAATTCTAATCTGGCTTTTTTTAGTGAAAAGTCTATGAACAGAATCTTAAGTGTGAGGGTCTGATTTTCAGAGTGATTCAGCACCTGGGGGACTTGCATCAATGTCATTTGCATGTTATATATTTAGGCGATTTGCAAGAACTGCAATTCCAGTGTTGCTCATTACAGCCTTATTTATTAACTGCCTTTCTAGTTTGTAACTTTACAAGAAAGTAAGTACACAAAAAATACAGCACTGCTTGGAAACTGGACTGAGGATGTCTTTTTCTATGTGGATTATGAAAACAGTTCTGTGCATCTCCACCAGTATAGGTGCATGTTATCTTCCCAGGGTCCTACTCCTAGGATCATACTACTTTTGGTAATGTGGATAGGGTAGGCAAAGCATATTACTGTGCTTCTGATTAGCTTGAAGCACACTGTTCACATCTGATCATTGTTCCTGCAGTTTTCTTATGGGCTTTGAGCTGTGGCAGAGATTTTATGTGGGTAGAAAATGCCATTTTTCTTTTGCCAGAATTCTTCAGGGAAGATGCTGTCAGAGTGCTCCATCACATGTGACGGATCCTCGCTTACAGAGAATTATCTCTAATACAAAATTGAGTTTTTATCTTGAACTGTCATGCGTGAGACGTCTCGCCTGTGACACAGTGGAGGGGAAGGAGCTGGATTTAGCAGCCAATTCCTCCTCCAGGACTGAACGTATCCTACCTCCCATGTCCAGCTCTGTCCTTAATCTTGGAACTGCTGCCATCTCCCCTTC
>JAVJGJ010000047.1:107091360-107106880 GCA_035590215.1 Microhierax caerulescens
CCATCTCCCCTTCCTGAGCTGACAGGTCTCCTCGGTTAATACTATCTCCAGGGCAGCCTGCCCCAGTGTTAAGCAATGCTCACATTATACTGACCAGACTTTCAGTCCAAATCTATGTGTTGTCACAGTGCTGACATCATCAGTGCTCTTCATGCACTCGGGCTCTTACTATTTGTGAGCTATTAGCTGTTAAAATCACATTGGAAAGTGCTGGAAAAACACTCAGCAAATCAATACAACTCTTAGCAAGTGAATAGACTTTGAATAGCGGTTGTGAATCAAGGCTCAGAATAAAAAAATGGGAGTAAAGTGTATGGTTCTGTAAAATCATGCGCAGATAAATGGAAGCACAAAATACTGCACCTTAGAGAAGGATGTTCAGGAAATGTTTCCAGTCCCACTTGCCGACTGCTCCCTGTCACAGGCATGAGGCTCTCTGAAATGCAGGGATAGTCATTACACTCCTGGGAAGCTCCCGACCCACCTCCACAACTATAGATTCCTGGTCTGAGGTGATCCTTATTTCTCCATCCAAAGAAATTCTGGGTTTTTTTTCCAGCAATCCTGGCACAACTAGCAGCACCGGTACATTATAAAAAAGTTATTTGAAGATTTTGGTACATAACCAGACTGGAGAAATTTAATAATTATTTGGCTAAGGATGCATCAAAATCACAGCAGGCATCATCAGATCTGGAATTCAGGACAGAGACTGAGATCTACAGCTGAATCCTAAGGCTTTTTCATAAGATTTCTGGGAAGGGGTTTTTTGATCCGTAAAATAACATCTGAGATAAAAAGAAGTGCTCAAGCTGTGAGCCACAGCATAACGCCCATATTATAAGAGTGTAACAAAATCTTCTTTACTCTCTTACTAGACAGTAAAAATATTGAACTCCCCAGGACTTGGGACCCCACACAAGACAAGCTTAGTCATCCCATCAGCTGATGGGATTTGTATTTGATAATCAACTGATGGGATTTCTACTTCAAAACCCTCTTCACCAATCAGTAGTACATTTCAGTAAGTCTGCTAAGCACAAGCCACCGGAAAGCTACGTAGGCATCAGTGCCCATTGTAAAACAGTACCTGGTGATTCAAAGTACGCGGCGTTCAAACATAAACAGTGCTGCCTTCTCCACGTACCCTCTACGTGTCTGTTTATTTTGCACCTAGCTGCCTTCTGGGGAGGGTTACTGGTTTTCTGCACTTACGCAGTATGTTTCTTCTGCTACTTCAAACAGTGGTAGGTGTCATTTCCTCCAATTTATCAACGGAGGAAGCTGAGGGGCAGGGAACAAAGCCCAGGCCCTCGGGTTCCTGCGCTGCTTCCTGGCCCTGCTGCTTTCCCTCTCGCTGCCGGCCGCCAGCGCCCAGGCGATGCTGCATCCAGCCGGGAAGGCCCTCTACTCCCCCATGTTTATCTCCACAGGAAAAAAAAGAATTAATAAAACATCCAACCTCATTCAGAAAGCTCTTCTACAGACTGCAGGTGGCTTAGCGAGGCTGAATTGCTCTTGACAAAGCTGGAGAGCTTCGCGACAGCTGAATTCTCTAGTTGCTCATGCCACTCCTGCTCCAGCTCAAGCTGCCTCCTTTCATACAAGCCTTCCACACTGCCTCTTGAACACTCCTCTCCCGGTAATACACACACACAGCCCCCACCCATCCCCCTTCCTTTCAGTTTCACTGTGCCGAAGTCACGTCGAGCGGGAGCTCCTGTGAGCTGCATTGGCACAGCAAGCTAAATTCAGAGTTTCAGCGTTCGCGCCTGACCACTCCCAGAATCGCTGCTCTCTTTGCCACACCAGACAGAACTGTCAAGGGAAGAAACATTATTCTTTCGTCCCAAGGTACTGACAACATTTCTAGTACTTACTGGAAGCATTAGGGATCCTGCAGGATGGCACGGGGACCATCCATCCTGGGGGTGCCCATACTCACGGGCTAAAATTCTTTTTTTTACATCCAGTCCTGCATATCCTATCTTCATCCTCCTCACTGTTGCCTTTAGGTCCTGTCTTTCAGTCCTTAACTGCCTTTCCAACTCGGCTGACTACAATGGATGCTCCCCTAAGCCTATGAGGGCTTGCTGGTGCTGTTGTACTCAAGTCCTGTTTCTAATCCTTCTGCTGTGGTGCTTTTTGCTACTTCTTCCACAGCCACCCAGAGAACAGAGATGATGAGTCAGAAAGGGAAGTTTAAGTGTCCAGAAAAAAACAGAAAACCTCAAGAGTTTTACTGCCTTTCTTACTGAGAACAAACAAGTTGTAATGAATAAAGAACATCACGTGGGTGAGTTTTGAAAATTATCAAACTGACCTGTTCCACAGCTGCTTTCAAAATACTGAGTGCAAAAGGAATCAGGGGGTGGTGAGAACTGTAGAGATTTTTTCTTTTTTTTTTTTTTTTTTTTAATGTTTACAGGAGTTCAAAAGACTGAAGGTCATTATAGGATACATACAAATCATTATTTTTTAAACCAAGTTGCTAAATATTCCATTTAGAAAGCTTAATTGGTCAGAGTGAGTAGGTGTGAATAGAAAAAGAGAAAAAATGTGAAGCCCTACACCCATTACAGTCAAAAGAAGCAACCTGGTGACCAGTTTCAGAATTCTGCTCACGGTATTAAAACCCCACGGGCTAGACACCCTCCAACAGCAGTGCTTCAGCTCTTAGCTATATGTGGATAAAACGTTTTCACAGTGAAGTACATGCCATTGCCAGTGCATACTGTACCATGAATATAGCTGTATCATTGCCCTTTTAGCAAATATTGCTCTTTACCTTCATTTTGACCTTCAGTTAACACAACTCTAAACCTAGATAGGCTAAGGCTTAATGAAAGATTATTTTACCATCCCACGGGATATTCAGGAGTTTCCTTGATCTGTGCAGCACATGATGCATCTAGAAGATCAGTGTTACTGATAAAATAACATTCATGCAGTAGAAAACTTAAGAAAACATACAAATGGAATGGAAACCTGAGCACTGCAAGAGTGGAGGATTGGGTCCTTTCCGATTAGTTCATCTGGTTAGCAGACCAGAGTTAAAAATTATTGTCAGCTCGGAACTCACTTCCATTTTTCATGCTGGCAACTCTGAATCATCTCTCTCTGCTGCTTCAACTTCAAAACAGGAAAAAGTGAATACAGTAACCAGCCGCTGAGTCTTATAATAATATTCCTAATGCTGTACAAAGTAGCTGAAAAAAGCTTGACTCATACAGCATCTTTCACCATGCCTGCACGGGCAAGCTTGTGAAATTGTGCGGGGCACCAACCTAGTACTCCTTGCGGCAGCAACGTAAGAACATAAAAAGAAGATAACGGAACAAAATACCTGAGATAAAGGGGAAATTCTGCAACAGTGCACTTAAATCTTGATCCTATGGACTTGAGTAGAAGACTACCACCAACAGCAGAAGGGCCACAACTTCACCAGCAGAGTTGGCCCCCAGCTCTATCTGGAAGGCTTTTGCTGTTTTGGTTGCATCAATAGGCTCAACAGTGCCCCTCGGTAAGTGCTGCTGGGGGGATTCCTGAAGAACAGAGTTGTCTTCTGTAGCTGGCCGGTGTGTTCAGAGGATGGAGGGCACGGTCCTGGGCTCCGTAATGAAATATCCAATGGCTGCTACGTACCACACCAAGCACAACCGATGGGGAGGGGAGTGTAAGCAGGAAGAACGCAGATGAGGCTTAGAGTTGCTCCTTTTACAGACAGGCACTGTTCATCCTTTTTCTTGTGTTCAAAAAAAGAATTAACTGTTAGCGTCTACATGGTTAAACTGTAGGTGAACTTTTCCTTTGCCAAGTAGTATTTAATTTTAAAATGAGCAGTATGTTGATTTAGGTCTCCATACATACCCATACTCACCGAGTACTGGAGCCAAACAAAAAAAAGGCCGTCAGATAGTCACCTGTGTTTTGGCTCCGTATTTCACAGTTCAAATCTATGTAAATAGCTCAATTGTATTACAGCACATTTAAGAAAATAAAGGTCAAAAGAAAAGGGCAAAGTCAACCTGTGCTTGATTTTGTTTGGAATACTTCATCAGATCTTGGGCGCTTCTTCTTCTATATACTCTAAAACACAAACTGTACAATGTAGATAAATAATGCAAGTAAATTGCATCATGGATGCAAAAAACGTTTTAACAAAATACAACTGAGAAAAATATGCTAATGAACTTGGTTTTGAAATTAGCATCACTGAGTTAACAATAGAGCCTGATACTTTGCTTGCAGGTGTTTACCCTGCGTTCTTTTAACATGCAACACGTAAACTCCCTAAAGGATTTTTAGCTACACATCATCTTCCAGAGTATCTGCTTGACTTGAGTTCATTTTAAGGATTTATGGTACATACAGATCTGGACCGCATATGAATAATGCACAAAAGTGACCTCCGTAATAAGGAATCTGCACTACGCTCAAATCCAAATATATTTAAATAGTCACTTAGCTGAATGCATATATTTTAACTTTTTTCTTTTTTTTTTAAAGCAGACACTGTGTAAGGTTATTCCATTCAAGAAGTATTACCTTCCTTTCTAACAAGATAGAACAGGATCAGAGTAAGCAGAGTTATAGATATTGTAGAGTTGGACACAGAAAATCTGTCAGCCCTAAAGTGATACTCATCTTTCACTTAGCTTTTTTCGCCTTAAAACGAGGAAAAAACCACCAAACTGTCTAATCCTTTCAATGTTCCCTCACCTCTTCCCAGGTTGCAATGTGCTAAACAGAAATATATAAATGCTAAGAATACCCAAGCCATCAATTCTGGTAACCTGGCTGGAGACTGTGCAGAAATGCTTCATTTGTGATAGAAATTATGTCATTCTGTAAATGGCACAAAAACAGCGGTGGGCCAGGACTGCAAATGGAGCTTTACTGGTTTTTAGGCCTCTCTGAAGTATAACGCTAACTGTATCGACATCTTTCCAGTGTCTACATCTTTCAATTAGGACTAAAAGAACTAAAGTTCCAACAGCTGACTTTTTGGGTTTTCCGATAAAGTGGAACTGACCTTGTATATTTATGGCCCAGCTGAATCTTAATGTAACACAGTTATTTTGCTTTAGATAAATCAGATTTAGATCTGATAAGATTTGGCCCTGGAAGATTAATTTCATATGGCTCGGAATATAGTTAGTGACAGTGAACTTCACGTTGCTTCCTATCAACTCCAGGTGCGATCGCAAGACTTCCAGCTGGCAACATCGAGAGGGACCGTCCAAAAAGCAACACTTGCATGTGTTTACCACAGGTTAAATGTTTCATTTTGTGCAACACGGAACAGAACTCGCTCCTGGCAAGACTGTAATAGAGGCATACAATCTGTCACTAGACACTGAAAGAGCTTAGCACCTTCCAAAACTGCTCTTAACCCAAGCAGTTTGACATTTAAAAGTGCAGGCTCAATATATGACATTTACTATGCAAATTGTTTTCATCTTTCTCCCCCTCTTTAAATTCATTTCCTAGTCACGACAAAGTTAAGTCCCTAATAATTCAGATTAAGTGCAAGTGTTCTTGGTCAGAGCTCCACTGACTTCTACAGGATGTTATACACAGACAGTCATTACAATCTGAACGCAGAAACTGGACCCTGAATTGGTGAAACAAATAAAACTCAAGTGTAGAACACATGTTTTGGAAGACCTCTAATTAAAACAATGCTTTTCAACAGACATCACCATCTTCCCCTTTCCCCCACAACTGAACAAAAACTGTATTTTGATCTCTGTAGGATTTTGCTTGGTTTTCTTCCAATTTATTAGCTTCTGTAATTATATAGTCCATTTTATTGTTAAATCAGAAACAGTAGGAGGACACTCTAGGTTGGTATAGTCATTTTACAATGGGCATATTAGCTACAATACCTTTACCTAATGTTGTCAAAAAACCCAAAACAGAACCACAACATATTTTTTTTTTTTTTTTTTTTTTTTTTTTGACAAACCTGGTTATTGACATACCACCTATTCTGTGAGCAAGAAAATACTTTAAAAATAAAAAAGTTAAAATTTAGTTAAAAGCTTTACTTGTCTGGGAGCAATCTCATAAAACTTCTTTATATGAGCACTTCACTTCACAAAATGAAAAACTATTTACAACATTTTGCTTGCTGTTTGGTCACATTATCTACACACATTTGCAGAAGATCTTAGGCAAAATAGGTACGTATCTTCTTCCGACATAGGCTATCAGATTGATTGCACATTTTCCTTTTACATAATGGCTCTCCTATAGTGCACTGAAGTCAGTGATCACTGTCTAATTACATTCTCATCTTAATTTATGGCTCAACAATAAAATCAATACCACGTCAAACCCACCTATCTAAGCGGCTGAATTACATACAGTGTGAAACATATGGATTCTACCTTTTTTGGACCTGATTTTCAAAAGAGTAATTCACTTCACTAGCACAATTCACAAATTGTGCAAAGTAAAAAAGGACCTGTGCATCCAATTATTTGAAAATCAAGGCATCTTGTCAAATTTTGTCCACTGATTTCCATCTAGTTATAGCTCATTTCAAAAACAGTCATTTCCCTATGGCACTATAATGAACTTTTCAGCACGCTATTACTGAATTACAGTATCTTTTACGTATATACTATACTGTGGCCAATAATGTAATTTCCATGTTACACAATATCATTGCCTTCACAAGCGGAGTTGCTACATACATTCACAGTTTCAATAGATTGTAATTAGCTTCTCCAGTTGTGCTTTAAAAATTCCAAATATTTTCCAACAGTAAGTGCAAAGCAAATGTCCTACGCAGCTACGATTGGTCACAGAGTTATAAACTCCACAATTACGAGAACAGTGTTCTCTCATTCTCCATTTTCATCACCTGCTTTTTCAGGTATGACCTCCAGACTTCGACGGGGCTTTGAGATTTCTGCATTTTCAGTGCCTGGTTTATTGAGTCCACATGAAAGAGTGGCATAATGAATTTGTTTCAGATTCTCCAGTGCTTCGTTTTTAGCGTATTTGAGAAGATCAGCTTGTCCCTGTAAGAAGAAAAATGTAGTTAGAATACACAACTGGTGCTAGGATTCTCTCCCCCCCCACCCTTCTGTTTGTTTCACATTAATGGTACAGTTGCCCCGCTCAAAAAAACAAAAAGAAAGCCCAAACCCCAACACCTCTCCCCAAGAAGCCAAAACAAAACTCAAAATTGGATTATTTGATGCCAGTGAGAATCAAGCTCTTTGCTTTCTCTGGAGCCAACCCGGTGCATAAATAAAGGGGTTGGATCATCTACCTAACAGTTTTCAGGAAAGTTATCTGTGCTGTAATTTTAATCCACGAGGACTATACATGTTTCTGCATAAAGAAAACTGTGAAGGCTGATTTTAATACTTCAGGGAGCCATTAAATCATTTTGGGTTTTTGGTTCTTAGAAATTTTTTTCCCTAGCAATGTGATTCATTCAACAGGAGCATGGTAAAGGATCAACGTTTATCAAAGCATGAAATACCAAAATACAGGTTGGCAAGCAACACATAAAAAAGACAGTGATGTTTGAAAACAAAGACTCCACAGGCTTGTTTGCAGTTCAGTGCTATTGCTACCCCTCTTCACTTGCACTTTTACTCTTCAGAGTAATCAAGTTTTCAGTAAAGGTGTTAGAGAAACTGTCCCAGACGGGTGACTTGGCTCTGTCCTGCAGCATTAGCTACTCCGATTAAAGCCCTCTAACAGCAACAGCTCTCGGGAGCAGACCACAGACTGCCTTGCCTGCAGCCATCCCTGCCAGGGAACGAGCAGGGCCGTAGCACAGGGTGAGCACGCCTGTCTTACGGGGGGGCACGGAAAAGCTCACAAACATGCAGGAAATCTGCAAGGGCCAAAGCGACCGCACCGTGCGCGCACTCCTGAAAAGAGAACTGCCCCACAGCTGACAGGAAAGCAGCTAAAGCTTCAAAAGTAGCAGGTCTTAAACAGTGTCATTTCCAGCTGAAGGAGAGAAAAACACACACAAAAAATAAACAGGTACTGTAGTGCCTTGAGACTGTCAGTTCCTGTAACACCTAACAAGGTTATGAACAACCGACTGAAACTTCTCCTGCAACTGGAGTACTCATGTCTGTCCTGTGTAGATTCTGGCTCCTGACAGATGCTTCTCTTCAAGAGATACTTACATCTCTTCTAGAGACATAACAGATACGTTGACTCTCCTCCTCTGCCAAATAAGGCTGAAGTCCAACTTTTTTTGATTTGAAAAATAAAGGAGAGGTAGAACAGCAGTGAGACAGAAACATGTGCGCTCAGTGCGATACTTCAGCTTTACTTCTTTAGCATCTCAGAACATAGTTACTATCCTATGAAGTAGTAAATTACGCACTTGAGGCACAAAAATTGAAAACAAATACTGTTTTCTTCAAAGAAATAATGCCCACCCTCCCCTTGTCCAAGACTATAGTAGCCAAAGTGGGTTTTTTTTCTGATTACAAGACAGGAAAAAAATCCAGAAATTCACCAATGGCAGCAAAAGCTTTGGCAATACTTTCTTCTAAAGAAAACCAGGGCTATTTTTTTTTTTTTCCTAAATCACATTTTTTTTCCAAACTGACAAACAACTAAAAGCTAATTTAAAACACTCCAGCAGAGACTAAATGAGTCATATCTGGAGTGCGTCTGTTTCTAGCCCAAGTTCCACTTTACATGGATTAGTAGAATATAGTTCTGGAATTTCAATCAATTTGTTTATTATAGGCAGAGCTGCTAGCAACAGTCTATTAATAAGGTAGCCCAAAACTTCTCATCTAAAAGAATTTGCTCTCAGTTGCTTATATGCTTGCCAAACTAACTACCTGAGCTGACACTTTCTATGCAGGATTTTTGCCATTGGCAGATTTTATTATTATTATTACAATTCAATATTATTCTTTAATCTCATCCATATGGTTCGTTGAGTTCTGTGAACAGACAGGAAAATGCTGTCAGAATTTTTTAACAATCTTCCATCCCTCCCTCCACACTCCCACTTGAGGTAGGGACTTGTAATTCAATTGACTTCAGGGACCCAGAGTAGTGGTTCCAAGTTACGAGCTTTTAATAAACAAAAATCAGATTTTGAGCGTGGTCAGTACAATCACTCGGGATTTCATTCTTAATCATTCTTCATCTCTTGACAGCTCCAGCAATGTGGTAAGACAATGCATATTCCATTCCCACACAATAATGAATATGCATTAGAGGAAAAAGTTGGGGTTTTCTTGCATGGCTTCTCCAAGTTCTCTCGCCACCAACATTCGGTCGCCAATGCAGGCAGCCCAAAAGGCAGACTGGAGAGCGGGAAGGAAGATCCTGGGACAGGGACTCTGGTGAGGAGGCAGATGGACAAGAGGAAGGGGCAAGAGTGATCTCTGGGACCGACCTGGCTGTAAGTCTAGGGCTGCAGAAAGGGAAGTTGGACTGTAGTGGACTGTTGGACACAGTAGAGACTAGGTCCTACTGAAAGAGGAGATTGTGAGATAATGAAACCCAAACACACTGCGACAAAGCTGAATTTGGATCACACAGGTGTGTGGAGAAAGGGAAAGACTGAGGCAACATTTGGGATTACAATACAGAAAGAAAACAGACTGACAAAATCCACCATTTCGAAAGAAGCCTGAAAATGACAGGCAAGTAGGACTAACAAAGAGTGAGAGAGCTTGGTAATGAGACTAAAAGCTGGTGAAAGAGAAAAACAAAAATGCAGAGCAGGGAGAAGACTGCAGAATACAATGAAGTTGGGTAAGGCGATGAGAAAAATAAAATTACCACTCATTGGGAAGGATCTCAGAGGAGGCAAAGTGGGGACAGTATGATCTGGAAAGCAACGAGAAGAACTGCCAGAAGAGAAAATTAGGCACGGGGTGGGAACAGAATACTGAATGGAGAGAGAGAGGGGGGAAAGAGGAAGCCAGGGGTTAGTGGGAATGTCTGGATTTTCAGCAGAGAACTGGAAGTGCCTGGACAACACTAATCAGGGAAGATGAACTTTGTAGACTAGAGAAGATCTGGGATAAGGGGCTGGATTATTGCAGACAAGAGTGGGTTCAGATTTGGCCAAGTGGGATCAAGTTTAGACCAGGGTGACACAGAAAAATCAATCTGTGTACACTACTCTCTAACACTTAGAATGAAGCAATCGATTTCTGAATGCCACTGAACTCCAAAGAATGTCTGTGAAACCAACTGCATTGTCATTGTCTGCTGGCATGCCCTCATCCAAAGATAAAAGAAGAGCCAACCACTACTACCAAATACAGCACCAGCTCAAGTGAGAGATGTCTGTGCAACTGATGTAAGCTGTTGATGTGCCATCACGGAGCCATATGCTGGGGGAAAAAAAGCAGTGCAAATCTTAAAAATTCAGGTTGTAGTCAGAGTGAACACTGCTGAACAGTGCATCTAAAAGGCAGAAAAGTTAAAAAGCCATCCAGATCTGAAACAGTTGCCCCCACGCACTTAATCAAAAGAATGCAAAGATCTTCCTTCTAGCTGTATATCAAATGTCTCTTGCCCAAGGGCTCTCAAGATTAAATTTCAATTCTTTATAGTCTACACGTTCTGTAGCTGCCTAAGATACTGATTTTCACAGTAGGTGCCATTGATTTTGAAAGTCAGTTAATAATACAGTCAGCTGACTACAAGCTGGAACACAGGAATCTCTCAGATCTATGGACAACTTGGGTGCCTTTTCACCTTCTTACCAGGCCCAAATGGCTGTAGGCTACTTGCCCTGATAAAATGCCAATACAAGAAACCTATCAACAGCTCAAACCTTAGTCAAGCAGATTTATCATCAGGAAGTTTTTAAAAAAACCCTCCATTCAAAGAAACGAAGCTGCTTCGTGAAGACAACTCAATGCTGGAACCTGGAGCAGCTGCACAACCACAGCCAAATGTTTCTTGCTCAATGTCAGGGTTTCACCTCAGATAAATGTAAATGAATTTAGTCCTTAGTGTTGTCTGGCAAACACACCATAAAATTCAAATATACTCCCAGCATGGTGGTTAACAGGCAGTTTGTGGTAATTCCCACCTGGGAACAGGACTGATACAGGTCTTGCACATCACAAGTGCAGAGCACTGAGAAAGCACTGTCCTCCCAGCAGCAGACAGCGAGCGCTGCTCCCTCCCCTTCCCTGTGGTTAAAAATCACAAACTGAACCGAGCACTATGTAACTTAAATACCTATTTCACATGTTCATGTTTACAAACTTCAGAAAAAGAATCAAGCACCAAGCTGTTCTGCAGGCAAGACGTGAAAAAGGCCTTAAGAAACATCAAAGAACAAAACTGATATTCATTCATAAGCTTTTAATAAACAATAACAAAGGAAGTGAATTAATATGGAAGCCAAATTCAGTATCCTTCACACCTCTCTGTCCCAATATGCCTGCGTCAACTACCCTGTTTTGTTGTCGGGTTTTTTTAAATCAACATTAAACATCTTCCGTTTGTTTTGAAGCTTTCAGCTAAGAGGCAGTGTTTTTTTACATCATAACTCCTGAAACGTAATTAAAAATTAAATCAAAATGCTTCCTATCGGTTCTCATACCTATGGAATTATATAATTTCAGAGACAATAGGATATAGCATAAACTACAATGTGTCTCAGCACAGCCACCTTTATAATCTGGTATGCATTCACTCGTGGTTTTTGGTTATCAGGCTCTTCAGTGAGTGCATGAGCATTAAAGTAAAACCGTAGAGATGGCATTTGAAATAACTGCAAAGGCACCCTTTCCCCCCACAAATCCCAAGAAACTGCATCCGTAACGACTGGGCTTTAGCTCAGTTTCTGGGACACAAAGCTCGCATCAGAAAAAATACGAAGCCAGTACCCCTTTCTCAAACTGTTTCTCTGAGCAGTGGCTGCTAGGGACAGTGGGATATACTAGTGTGCTCCAAGAGCACTTACAGAATCAGGACAAAAAGGACTTAACTTCCTAACTTCTAAATATAGGTTTAATTAGGAGCCAAAATCCCACCAGTCCAGCAACATCAAGAGACTGGTAGTTTTAGATATTTAAACTGAACTGCAACGTGGGAGGTTTTCTGAGTACCTACAGGACTAGGCAGCAGCTATCAGCTGCACCCCTCCACGTACCTTGAATAGTCCATTTATAAATACATTTATAAATTATAAAAATAATGCAGGTGCAGAACCGATGGCATTACAGAGGTAACAGATGCCATGAACTGCATGCCTTGGGCTTTCTTTCAAGAGAAAATAATTTGTGATGTCTAATGTGACACGTCTAAAAGCTCATAGCAGACAAGAAGCATCTAACAAATGCTGGAGTTAGGAGTCCCACTTTCATTGTGAGTAAATCCATTTAACTCTCCTCCTTACGTGTTTAGGACAGTTCTTTGTTGCAAAGACTAATTTAAAGATGCCGTTATGCTCCTACGGGCAGCTCAAATTCTGAGCCTGCAGAGGTTTTTTTCCAAAGTTTCGCTATGTCAGAGAAGTCTGTAAATTGCTACATTAGATTGTTCGTAGGAGTTTGCTGCAACAGCACTTAGAGCAATTTCCTTTATTCCACCGTGTACTTTTTCTGACAGGAGATGTGATTATTTATGTTTAGAAAATATGAGTGCTATCAGTCTGAGTAATAACAATAAATAAATTTCTTGCAAACTCCCTCTATTTGAAAGAAAGGAATATTTTAACACTGTACAATCTCTAAATCTCTCTGAGAGGCAACAAAGTTCACTAAAGCAGACTAAATTTACTCTTAAGTGATGTTCTGAAGTTAAACAAACATCCATATGTGCATATATGGGATGCACAATAATGGGAACATGTGCATATACACATACACAAATTAGAGGTATTTTAGCTGAATTCAAACATACTATACCAATAATAAATTTGGCCTCATGGCTTCAAATTAGGAAAAATAAAATCCTTTAAAATAGTAACTGTAACGTGTGCCCGCACACCCTCATATAGATATTTAATAGCTATGTCAGATGTCCTAAACAAGTTCCCCTAGAATTAAGCTGTCAATTTTTTTATTTTATCAAACTTTCCATTGCATCAACTACAGTCAAAATGTCCCAATTGAAAAAAAAAACCCAAACCAATATGTACCTTGAGGGTAAAATGCAGCTTAATTGGTTTGGAAAATACATCAGGCACACCATGTGAGCATTCTGTGATCCCTCTGTGAGGGAGCTGAGGATGGCGCTCATGCAGATTTATTTAGTAATGCTGTTCAGAGCCACACAGTAATTCCTGAATCATAGCCAAAAGACCATGTAAATTACTGTTCTTAATTACAGAAATAAAAAGTTTAATCCATCTATGCATGGCACTGCTTTCAGTGTGTTTGTTGTTCAACCGTATTGCTTGTTGAACAGCAAAATTTGGAGCCACTGAATAGACACGGGTTTATTTTTCTGCTGTTCAAGAGGGAAGTTGATTGGACACAGCAGGGAATTCAACTGAAAAAAAAAAAATTAAAGTGGCTTAGATTGTCCCTCTCCTGATCATTTTTTACTCTAAAAAATGTAGGCCTTCACTTCCTGTCCTCACATGTTTTTTAGAGAACTGGAAAAACGGAAATTGAAAAACATAGGATTAGAACAAAATTATGATTGCAGGTCTGTTTCCTCAGACAGGAAGAGCAGTGTCTTAGAAACTGATAAACTTTTTCTATTTAACTGTGTAATGCAAGAGAAGTTACGGTTATAGCCTATAAATAAGAGTTTGGAGTGAAAAACCTCAATGTGTTACTTCAAATAAATCACAACCTCTAACTTTCTGCACATCTAAATGAGAATAACAGCACTTAAGAGATGTCCAGGTGAACTGTAATACTTGTAAGTAACTTTTAAGATGTAACAACCTACCAGAATTTTCTTTAATACCTCCTGACAAAGTTTTGACAACAGACTGGTTAAACACCTCACCAATCTTTTTGATAAAGTATTAACTATGGGACAAATGGTACCTTCCTATAGAAAGGACCTTAATCTGCAAGTAGAAAAAAAAAAATGTCAATGTTGAAGAGATTTGCTCAATAATCTCTTCAAAAGGAAGGCATTCTAACTTCATAATTACGTTAATCCTAAGGATATGCACAAAAACCATTCAGTGTTCTGAAGAGCCACATCTTCCATGCGGGTTCTCTGACTACACAGAAATCACGACTTCACATTTCAGCCACTTCTCAACTGCAAACCTCTCCCCCCCTAACTATTATGCTCTGAATGGGAAGCAGAGATGCAGCAAAGGTACCGCTGTTTCAGGCATCATTAAAATAGATCTGCCTATCCAAGCTGGTGTCTGGAACCTTTGACAGAAAAGCGAGGAAGGGATGAGAATTTATTTCTTTGACATTTGCCCAGACCCGCTGAACTGACTCCCCTCCTATCCTTTAAGTAGCACAGGAACGGCACCTGACACATCCCCATACAGTGTCTTCAGGAAACTCCGCTCTAATAAAAGAAAAGGGATAGTCTGGTCCTTTTACCTATAAGCAGAACCTGCATGCATCTTTTTAGAACGGATCAACTGTACACACTGTAGTAAATTTCACCTCTTTTTGATTTGCCTCTGCACTGGATTTGGGCAGTGTAACACAAGGGGGACTGGAGCACCAAGCAACACCATGAAAAGCTTAACAGCTGAAACCAACACAGACGGCTGGAGAAATACATGTGTGTTACTGCTTTTCTGTAGTAGTTCACGGTAAGAAGAGCTGACAGGGAATTGTGTTTTCAATAAGAACTAAAAACAAAAAAATGTGGGAGAAAATAATTTTCTTTATAATTAAAACAGGCTTTATAGTTTAATGTAGTGATGAAATATTTGAGTGGGAGAGAAGAACTCATTAGTGGATGTAAACAGAAAACTTGAATAATTTGGGCTAGAAAGATAGTATCAAGGGAATAAATTAAGGGAGGCAGTTTTGCTATCTCTATAAATTTTTATATACTTTGCTGAGATGAAAAACTATCAGCAAGAAACCTGAACTGTTCCACATTCTAGTTTCCTGAGGGTCTCTGTCTGTGTCCCTGTTTCAGCTGGGATAGAGTTTTCTTCTTAGGAGCTGGTGCAGTGCTGGTGTGAGAACAATGTTGATGGCACACGGATGGGTCTGGTTGTTGCTGGGTCATGTTTATACCAAGCCAAGGACTTTCCAGTTTCCTGGGCCCTGCCAGCACAGGGGCTGGGGGGGGGCACGGGAAACTGGGAGGGACACAGTGAGGACAGCTGACCTGAACTAGCCAAAGGGATATTCTGTACCATATGACATCACACTGAGTGCATGAACTGGGGGAAGAAGCAGCAAGGGGGGGACATTTGGCATTACAGCATTTGTCTGCCCGAGTAACCGTTACACATGCTGGAGCCCTGCTCTCCTGGGGATGGCTGAACACCTGCCTGCCCACAGACAGTGGTGAATGAATTCCTTGTCTGCTTTGTTTGCGTGCACGGCTTTTGCTTTACCTATAAAACTGCCTCTACCCCAATGCAGGAGTT
>JAVJGJ010000047.1:107112849-107128846 GCA_035590215.1 Microhierax caerulescens
ACTGTAATAAATGTAACAAAATCGTAATACCATGATTTAACAGCAGGTCTTTAAACTGACCAAAATACTGATGACAAATTTTGCTAACCATAACCAAAGATTTCACAGCATATCCTTCTCCTCTGCAGTACACTTTTTTTTTTAAGCATTCTCATAAGCAACCCTTCAGTATTTCCAAATAATTATATTTCCCCTTCAGTGCTGAATCACTTTCTTGTTCCCCACTGCTGATGAGTTTAGTTTGAGTTTCATGGCTGTCTCAGCTTTCCCCTCTCTCTCTCCCCCAACCCTGGAATGATTAGATGGGTTTAACACTTCTTCATACCTCCTGAGAATACCTTACTATCCAAGATGCTCTTCTGAAATTGTATATAAAATTCTTTTGTCCCATTTTCAATAACTTCAAACAGCATGACGACAAGACAGGTGCTATAAAGCTGCTCATTGCAGTAGGATCCCTATATCATGATGTGAGGAGACTAATAAAAATTTGCTTGGTTAGCCTAGCAAAAAGAAAACCAAAGGAGGAGTAATTGCTCTCTAGATATACATCAGTCAGGTAAGGCCTTGGACATCAAAGAACCATTTCAGCTACAGGACAATATTAGGATGAATGTACATCAGTAAAATTGGAATTTATGTAAAATTTATAACCATTGTAGATGTGGTTCTGTAAGCAGCCTTGAAAAGGAGAAAATCACTCAAATCAAAAACTCATACTCATTTTAAAATAGAGCTTGACATGACCAATTTCAAAAACTGTACCTGGAAGCAGACTTCAGGACCTTCCAGTCCTGTGCTTCCTCAACCAGCTGCATAATGACCTCTCTCAACAGTATTATATGTCAGACCTCAAACCCTCATTAACTTATGCTTAGCTTATTCTGATGGAACATTTACGTCTATACCAATCCAAAGTACACACTGATAATACTGCAGGCCAGCACTTAAAACACAGTCAAGCCAAATATATTTTATTTGATTCATGGTAGAGCACTTTGACTTAAAAGCAAACAGAATACTTTTCATAAGAGTAATAAATAAGTAATAAAAAGGAAATAAATATTAAATGTTTTTAAAATGCAAAGGGAAAATACTATACAGCTCTTGATTAGGTTACCACATAATGCAGCTCAATTACTATGTATGCTTATCTTGAATCATTACAAAGTTTTTGTGAATAATTTGCATACACAGATTTGTTCTTTACAAGAAAAAAAAATCCAAGAAAGCACTTTATATATTAAAATGTTTCCTCTTACACTGTGTAGGTTAATATAGAAAACATTTAATATAGGAATATTAATATAGGAAAGGGAAGAATTCTAGGAAAGAACTTAAGCTTTAAGTACTCATTTCCACATGAGAGTAATCCGCACATACAACTGCTACATTTGGCCACATCTTTGAAAGCCAGGGGGCATTAATTTTTTACATCATTAAATACGTTTCTTAGTATTTTTATTTCAGATTATATTCCTGAGCACTAAGGTGTTTCAACCTCACAATTTCCTCTTAAAATGAAGTTTACCAGAAAAGTGATTGGGAAAGGAGTCTGGCTACCAGACCACATCAATAATAATTCAAGTCAGTCATGGTAGAGAAGCAAGAGAAGTCACTACACTTCTAAATTCTCACATATTTTGCTTACAGAGCACACAAAGTTTTAAAATAAACCTTAATAATTTAATACTTAGAGCACTTCTGTATTATCTAAGTATCACTACTAACTGCAAAAACTGTGTCTTAACAGGAACAAGGAGTAGATCCTCAAGTACTTCCAAGCACCTACTTCCCACTGATGTCACCCACAGTATTTTACATCATAACTAGAGAATTTCTTTGCAGATTCTGAGTGTGCTGTGCTTCAGCTTCAGGAAGCTCCAGGTCTGAATTATTTGCAATCAAAATATTTAGATTAATACTTGATGAAATAACACATTAACTAAATTAGTTGTTCAGTACTTTTTAATTATTTCAACTTGTTTGGCAACGTGTAGTATCTCTGTAGCAAGTGGAAATGTTCCCCAAACACAGCCAGCCATGTACTGCCTCTACTTAGCTGGCTAAAACTAGCTAATTTTGGTGCCTGCTGCCCTGTTATTCTTTAAAAGCAGCAAACAAATTCTATGCCTGAGATAACCTTCTTATCCCAGCATCCCAAACGACAATGGCATTGCAGCCTGCTGAAAGCAATCCTCTCTACAAGGACTGTATTAGTATTTAGTCTTCCAGTTCAGACTCATCCAGTTCCATATGCAACACAGTAATTCAGTTTTCAACGTAAGACACTTCCATGCTGGAGAACCACTTATGACACAAGATGATTGCCAACTTCTTTACGAACCACTGTCAGAAGAGACTCAAAGTAGTTGCAGCATCAAGCTTACACTATTCCGAAGTTAGCAAGAGGACATCTGTGACATCTGGCCTTGATTTAATTAAAACTCAGGTTACTTCCAAGAATTAAGTAACCAGCCCCACCTTCTTCAAACACTTTAAGAACACTCCCATGTAACATTAACTTTGGACACGAAAGTCAACAAAAGAAGTATCAAGATACAAAACACATAAAACACACACAACACAACACTTTTCCTGAACCCTCAAAACAGCAGTCTGACAAAATACACAGAAAACCAGGCCCTCAGATATTAAAACGTTTGTTCTGAGAAGAGGACTCATGATATTCCACTGCCAACATCTGGAAAACTTTATTCCACAAGGACAGTTCTCCATTAAGATGGGTTACATTTCTGAATGTGGGTGAAGTTAAGTCACTACCACAGATGAGAATGGACTAAATGCTCTCAATAAAGGGCAGAAACAGAGAACTACAAGCGAGAGGATTTTTTTCCACAGACTGCCATTTCCATCTTTTAACCACTCTCATTTTATTGAACGCTAGAAAGCAGCCTTAATAAAGACATTGATTTATAGCACATTATAATTTCTCCCAGTCTTCAGATCCTGCTAAGCCCACACTGTTTCACTGGCAATAGTAACTACCATCTCTTTTGCTTCCACAGGAATGTAACTTCCCAGTTACATTCTGGTAAATGTAAGAAAACCGGGTACCTTTTCCTTAGAAATTGCCTGATTAATACAATTAATTTAAACCCAGAGCCATTTCCCCATCTGTATTTAACTTGGGATTTGTTGTTATTGTTTAAAATATAAAGAAGAGGAATGTGTATCAGAAAACCCACTCATCTTCTCAGCACTTCATCTTATATAGCATGTCACAAAATCTGTCTTCAACCACACTGATTATAACACCTCTGCTTTTTCTTAACCCCTGTCTATGGATAGGTTGAAACTGTTTGTTAGTCTTAGTCAACAGCTGTTGTACTAGTTATGTTGTCACATGCAGATACAGAAAACCCGCAGGGGAATAAACGGACTCCTCGTACTTTCCTACCACTTTGAATTAGAATGTAGTTAAGATAGCCGTGTAGCCTTTGAGCAGTTCTTAGTACATAAAATGTTTGCTGTATTGGTGCACTCTAGTATACTTCTCTATATATTAAGAGATATAATTAATCTTGTCTCTTCAGTCATTTTCGCAGGTAGAAGGCAACTGCTAAATATATGAGCTACAAGCTAACGTAACATTAATTTTGTAAATATTTCTGCACTGGGAAAGGCTATTTAAAATCAAGAATTATTTTAGCCTCTTACAATGTTATTCCGATTTCCAGCACATAACAACATTTTTTAGTCTTTTGATCACTGAGGTTGCTGGAAGTTGAACATGTGACTCCAGATAGTCATCTCTGATACAATCTGATCTTTTACTGGGCTAGAATTGCATTAACAGTAGGGGGAAAAAAAAAGGTTTCACGTGAAGGGACAAACTCAGGAGAACAATACATGTCTGTGTTACTTTAAGTGTTTGCCCTAGGAGCAGTAAGTGATATCGTTAAGAACACCTAGAAGTACGGGAGATGCATCCTAGAAATCATCCACCCATGTGCAAAATGGATCAGATTGCCAAAATGAACACCACCATCAAAGGTATTATGGTAAGCTATGTATGAGGAGCAATATATGAAAAATATGGTGTATGACTAGTGTGAATAACAGTGGAGAGAGAGAGTTGAGCATAAAGATAAAAAAACTTGATTATCTATTCACCAATGCTACCTAAGTTGATCTAAGTGCAATTCCTCACCCCCTGCCTCCCCTTAGTAGAATGTCGCTTCAAGATTATTCAAGACACAGGAGAGGAACAGGATTACAGGGCCACGGACTGTATGCAATGACATATAACCTGAGCTGCTGTGGAGATGTACCTGGAGATTCTTAGTGGAATTAATTATCTGAGGAAGGACAAATAGGAAGGAAATAATTAAAAAATAAAAATAAAAAAATGGAGCAGAGTAAATAGGAAAGAATAAAACAGATTAAAATGATGGACTGAATACAGAAAGTTAAGACATATAAAGAAAAGGACTTCCCTGAATATGCCCTTTATTGACACCTTTCCTTAACTACTGGAGACAGCCTATCATGCTAAATAAACCGTCAAAATTATGTTGTGTGGAGACAGGAGCTAGAACAATTGATACCTGGCTTAGAAAATATGTGAACAAGGAGAAAACAGGAAAAAGAAGGTATTTCAGAAGAATGGAGGCTGGCTGTGAGGGGCTTTAAAGTGCTGTTTTAGTCATAGCAGGTGATGTTTGAGTTTATGTGATGGTGTTAAGTACTGTACATTGTTTACTTTTAACAGTGAACCTCATGAAAAATATAGTAAAGGATGCAATTCTTAAGATTAAACTTGAAGATCACCATGTCCTACAGATGCAAACACATTAAAAATTGCACAGTTACAAAAGTCCAATGGTAACAGATAAACTCCCTACATACAAAGCCATAGTTTAAACGCAAAGACTTCCTGATGAGTGGCAGTATTTCAGAAGGCATGGATTAACAAGTTTTGCTGAACTTGAGCAAACTCCACAGTACCAGACCATGAACACTGCAAATTCCTTTCAAATCAGGGATAACTATAAAAGTGTTGGGAACAACTGATTTAGTCATTCCCTTCCAGTGTTCAAATAAAAACTCAATTGCATGCCTATATACCCAGTTGAAAGTGCTCCTTGGGATCTAATTATATCAATTTATTTTCCTCTATTAACATCATCTAATCTGTACATACCACATAACGTAGACTATGACTTTTTCTGCCTCTTACATGCTTTGTTTTGGTGGATGCCAACTCAAAAACCAACTCAGAATGCAAAAAAAAAGGAACAAATAGTAAAAGAAACTGTCACTTCGCTGAAAACCTTAAGCAGTGACAGTGGGGAAATGAGTTACAGCTATTTGAACAAAATTGATTTTATTACTTTAATTTTCAACTACAAGAAATATTTTGAGTGCTTGAATGCCCATCGCCCTAACCTTTTTCTGTGTGCAGCTCAGACATACCTTTATCCCAATGGATATTGTGCATCATGTTTACCTTTGACAGCAGCCAGAATGGCTGGGTATTCTCGTTCTTGAAACCATATCCTGTTTCTGACACTGTTCAAGGACTGCTTTGGAGTACATGTTAGAAAATGTACTCATTTTTTGTCTTTTACTACTTGCGTTATTTAATAAACTAAGACCCTGCTGCTCCAGTTGCTGTACGGATGGAATAAGTAAGACAGTCCCTGCTCCAACAACTTAGAATCAAAGGACGAGGAAAAAAGAGAACAGATGGATAAAGAAAGAGTGGGGAGTACAAGGAAGCAATGAAAACTATTTTGGTTAAGGTGGTAGGAGGACATGTGTCAATCTAGCTATATTTGTGGGATAACTTTAAAAAGCAATTCAAAGGAAGTAGCCTGGTGGATGTTTACAGTGAGCCTGTGGGACAACAAGACTGAAAGCATGACGACGGCTGACAATCCATCAGGCTGTGCAAACTCTTGCTACCAAATGAGCCAACACAAGAAAAGTGAAAGCAGCTCAGTCCTAATGTACGATGAGCAGAAAGTTTAGAAACGAACACAGGGACAGACATCATCAAAATGACAGCCAGGAAAATAACATACATAAAGCAAAACTATAATGGTCAAACTCTGGGAAAAGCACAGTGTCGTTGAGATCCCAGAAGGCAAGAACCTGAACAAGAGTTCTGGCTGCGCAGGTGACATGGGAAGGTTACAGCTCTAAAACCATACAGACAAAAAGCAATCACATTTACACATGATACCAGCAGTGAACTGACACTGTTAGAACTGCATACAGTGACTTCACTTCCTAAATGGAAACAGAAATCTTAGAGACCGTTTCTCAAGTCAAAGTTATTTTTTCACCTACACGCATTAATTGACCCTTAACACTGGTGTTACATTTCACACACTGTTTTATAATTCTCAGTGTCACAAGATCTGCCTGTACTGTTCCACAGTCATACCTAAATATGATTATGTTCAATAATTCTTTGCCACCAGGAAGCTGTGTTCACTCATTGTTTGCCCCCCCTGATCATTCAATGAATACTTGGAGTATCACATGTCCTTTTGAGCTCCCACTGCTACACACCAAAACGAATTCCTAAGCTGTGGTTCTTGTTTTAACCACCGAAGAGCTCAGGCAGTATTTAAATTATAAAGCAAAAGAATGCAATAGAAGATTCAAAAGAGAAGTACAATAATGATGTGAGTTGGGTACAAGGAGGCTAGGAATGGGGTAAACTGAGCTGGACATTCAAGTCCTTTACTCCAGAGCTGATACAGGAGCACTTTAGGTCTTTAACAGATTAAGGGGTTGGTCTGGATTATCTTTAAATGCCCTTTAGTGCCTACATTCTATTTTCTCAAAGGTCCTTTAGCTGGCTTAATAGCAACAAAATAAATAGCACTGCAATCAATTTGAAGTTGTGCAGATTTTTTTCTTAATTCTCTTAAAGAATGACAGATACAGTGGAAACCAAAGTAATATTATGTTCCCATCTCTTTTAATTAATTAATGTATCTAAAATGCTTTCAATAACTATTTAAATAAAACCAGAACATGCTGAGCTGAAAATAATCCATTGATATGAAGAAAACCAAGAGGTTTTGATATGCTTTAATTTTAAAGAACCAAAATGAGAAGTTTACAGTTAAACGTTCTGAGAGAATATTAATAGCAAAGAACTTGAATTCTGAAAAAAGCCCTCTCAGAATCAGATCTTTGCTTATTTAAAAAGCCATCAACCTAAGTAAGACATAACGGTGCATGTATTTTAAAGTTATTTTTGAATTTTAAAGGAGACTAAAAGTCTTATTATTAAACTCATGTTAGAAAATGGTTTAACAGAGCAAGTCCATTTTGCCTATTTAACAGAATTCTCTTATAAGCCTGTTCATGACAACAAAAATATACTGCTTATTAGCAGCTTCAGTATTTTTTCTTATCCTAGCAGCTTTTTCACTCTCTGAGCCACAGAACTAAAAAGCCCAGACAAGGGCATAATTTTGTTTTTTCCTTATCAACAAACTACACAGGAAAACATAATCTTTCACTTAGAATTAAACAGAGTAGCATCTACTGAGACCATGAGATCAATTAGTCATAAGAGAATCTTTGAAAACTATTGATCCTAAAAGGTAATGGAATTCAGCTCATTCATCTTCAAAAGTACCTTGAACCTGCAGGGCTAAAGCTGCCCTAAATAGCAGGATCTATTACATAATCCATACTTAGGCTTATGTCACCATACTGGAGGTTTCTCATTTAAATGAGATCAAAATCTCTGCTGTTTAGCGTAGGCTTAAAGTCTTTAGCATTGTTGAACAAAGGACTCTTGAACCCAGCTGCACGTCATGTAAAATAAGGTTGCAAGACTCAAGGAAATCAGACATACGGCAACAATTCTAAAAGATGAGGTAAAATAGGCAATTAGCTTTTGCCTTACCTCTAACCAAGGGTCTAAACTGCTAGAGGCACTGATGAAGCTAAAAAACGACAGCACATCATCACCACAAAAATGGGAGATGATTCAAGAAGTAAGCGTACAAGTCTAGAAGACAATGTCCTTATGGCAGCACGATGTATTTCACGTTCAATATTTCAGACAACTGTCTGTATTTACCAACAAGCTATGTGAAATAATATTTTCTCACACACGGTATTTATAATGATTTATGTTTGACAGCTTGAAGTAAATAGAACAAACTCAAATTTTCAAGTATTTTGACAGTTCTGTGGTTTGACTAAAGTTCACAGTCTATGGAATGTGTGCTGTGAATAAAGTCGAGATCTAAATATTCAGAGTGGGTAAGCCTTCCTGCTGCTCATGTGAGTTGAAGGGACTGCTAGCAAAAAAGAGTTTGCAAAGGAAGGGTAAGGGTGGAAGAACATGACTTTTTTTCTTTTCAGGAAAAGAGAATGAAGAGACAAGACTGAAGTTTATAGGACAACAGAGAAGTGGATCAAAAAATGGAAGAAAATCATGGAAGATGATGGGAGCTGCAGGATGCTGAATATCAGATAGGTAAAAATGTATTTGTATATAAAAAGCTTTTGTCCCAATTGAGTCATGCAAGACATAGTTGTAGACACTTTGACTGACCCTCTGTCAGACTTCCTGTCTCTGATGCGAAATGCAAAGCATCATTACTCTGAGCAAATTTATAACCTTGTTTAAAAAATACTTAAGAAAGATCAAAAGAAAACGAGCATGATTAAACAGCGAGGTTAGACATGCTATTCAAAATAAGAAGGTAACCTTTAAAACTTGGTGGTGTCCAAATTAGAATACCATTACAGTGTATCAGGTGAAAAAGGGGGAATTTGTGAAGGGGTTAAGAACTAACTTTACAATCAGTTCAAATATTTATCAAAACAGCAAAACTTTCAGAGAATCTGTGGGACAAAGAGGTCATTACAAAGTTTAAAAAAAAGACTTTATGAATACATGTGGTTTGAAAAGCCTGCCACAGAAGATGTGCCTGCAAAACCAGTTTTACTCTGAAAAGATAAAATAGTAACAAATCAACAGAACCAGAGGGTATCCACCCAACAGATCTAGAGAAACACAGGGATGAAATATCAGAACTACTATCATGTAATTATCAGAAGGCAAGGTACTTCCCCAAGGCTCTTGAAGACATTATGCTACCATGACAAAAAAGGAAAAAGAGGAGATAGGAGCAAACAGTTAAAAAATTTCATCCTAAAGGAAGATCATTCTCTTTCTTTCCTGCAATCTTATGTTTGCATTTGTGGAAATGACTGCATTGACAAACTACTATCCACATATAAAATGTTCATGATCTCCAAAATCAAGCAGCAATTCTATGGTTCTTTGATTTCTATGATTTAGAATGTCCTTTTCACTGTTACCATATATGCCTAATTTACAAGAATCTCTTTTTGTTTGAGGTTTGTTTTTGTTGTTTGATTGTTTGTGTGTTTGTTTGTTTTTTCTATGGTTGAATAAACAAACTCAATTACAAGTTTTGGGAAATAAAGAAACATGCAGCAAGTTTTTGATTATTTTTTTAAAGAACAGCTTGTACTTACCTGCTTTCTGACACTGTACAATCTTCTCATATAAGCTATCTGTATTTTCAACTACAGTCCTGATGGTCTGAATCATCTGTAGAGAAAATAAATTACAATATACAGAAATATCAGTAAAATTCAATTTTTATTGGAAATTTTTTAATCTGTAGAAGATGCTTAAATTTGAACTCAAAACAACAACCTAGTGTTTGTTGTTAACATAATGAATATATTCATTTTCCTGGTCATGACCAGGCAGAGAAGCGCTCTAAATGCAGCATAAAGACATAAAAATTACGATGGTTTTGGGCTGCGATGTGTGAACACTGAAGTAAAAGGTCTCATCCATAATTCATTGCCTACCAAAACAAGTGAAAATTATACAACTATATGCCAGGTAATTAAGTTTTGGTGGCTTGGGTGAGATAACCTGGATGCAGGTTTCCCCTTCCTCACTCTCTCTGACATTCAGGATGATGACCACTCACCACCCAGCGCTTCCTTTTTCCTAGGATCATCCTGCTGCTTTTCCAGATTTGTTCCCTCTACATTCTCCCTTTTTGTGGCTTGACCTGTACAGATGTATGAGACAGCACTCTATGGAGGAAAACACATCACTCAAGGCTGGTACTGGAGGATAAGGAAACTAAATTTGTGCTTTACCTGATCCTTCTAAACAAAAAGCCTTTCATGGAAGCTCAGCTGAAAGCACACCAGTTAAGATGGAACTTTGCAGATTTTTCAGCCTGGGATATGTACTGAGAGGTAACACCTCCGCTTCACACCTTACCCGCTGATGTCTCTGGTATCCACTCAAGCAGTTTTCTTGCCACTAACACAATGACTTAAGTTTGACATGTTATTTATGTGGGTGTTCATGTGGAACTTTCTTTTCCTTAGCAGACCATAGTTGCTATTATGAGCAGGAACGTGCCATGTTACAGAAAAAAAAAAAACAACCAAACCTCTCTTAACACTCTTCCTCAGAGATGTATTACTCTTAAGAGGCATGACTACAGTAGCCCTTCCTCACACATATTAGAAGGAGCCTTCTCCAGCTGAGTGACACTGAGGCTGATTTTCTGAATGCTGCTCTAAGCGAGACATAAATCAATTTGGAGAAGCAGGCAGGTAAGCCGCTGATTTTTATCACGGCAAGTGTGCAAGCGAGGAGGAAAAACACCTGCAGAGACGTAAACTACCCTACGGACTTCTATTATTTTCAGCTACACAAAAATCTGACTTAAGTAAATAACAAAGCATTTAAAAATCCTTCTAGCTCTGTTTCTGTTATTTCAATATAAAATGATAAAGGAAGTTATGCTACATAAAAAAACATGTGAACAAGCAACTGTAGAGTATATGGAGATCATCATACTGGAAAATGTAATTTAATCTTCACATCCAGATTAATCTGTATTTAATTTCAAAGTATCTATTTATCTTGATTTAAATTATGTCAGTTTAAATGTGAATTATAATATATGAGGAAAAAATAACTTGATCAGGTCACTAAGCTGCAAGTGAAATACTTTAGTTCACTCATTTTAAACTGGATTGTTCTTTGAATATAAATGTCAATGTTTACTCAAGCAAAGACTGCCTAGAAGTAGAATGATGCTGATTACTAATTAGGTGTAATAAATTGAAGACAACTATTTTAGAGAGAACTATACTTAAATGAGAGAACACTGTATTTCACCCAGACAGGCTTCTACAGGGAGCACTGCAAACTGACTATTCGTGATCTGTCAAGGAGAAAGCTGCATTTCACTACGTTTCATTACCATTCGGTTTTTGAAACAGTATTCAGAAATTTAAATGAAGCCACCATAAATTTGCTTTCTAACAGGCAAGGATTTTACCTGTTTCAATATGTATGTCATGTAACACATTTGCTTCTGTAATGCACTTAAATGAAGAGAACGAAAACACAGCCAAATTCAACCACAAATGTACTTGTAATAACTGATGTTATTTTGCTTACGAGCTGAAAGGATGATGTAAAGCATCCTCTGAGCTTCTGCTGCATGGAAAATCACCTTGAAAAATGAAATGCTGAGCATGTATGGCTCTTGTTTTGTCAGATTTCTGTATGCTAATACACAATAATGACTGCGATGGGATTGTCTGTTAGTAAGAATCCTTTCACCTGAGAACCCTTTTGACCAGAGTTCATAAAAAAAGAGACCAACTGGCTCTCAGTGTTTGTTCTGAAGGAACTGTAAGAAATATTGCAACTGCCCTATGTCGAATAAAAATGCTTACATCACTGCTTCTTTGTTTACTTTCTGTATTGACAAAGCAAGAAAGTTGTACTAGTTCTGCAGATGAAAGGAAATTAACCATTGTAGTAGTGCTCCATCAAAACAAGGGTAACATTGAAAAAGAAATTATAATAATGTGCAGATTCCATATTGCAGAGGTTTGGTATGTAAAGTTGCTTTGCCTAAATACTCTCAGATCAAAAGCAATGCCCTCTTTGCAACTTCTAAAGAAAAAAGTCAATGTTCTTCACGTGACAAATTATTCTAATTTTTATATTACCAAGGCCAGTAACAGTTACTTTCTTTATCTTTGGTCTCTAAAATACATAAAAAGTTGTATTTAAGATTAACAGCACCACAAAGCAAAGCTGGCTGGGCTAGCAATAATGCAGAGGTTGACCATTCAATCAATATGACGCTACACCCCAATTTTGTTGATGTCCTTCACAAGGGAAATAATGGAGCATTATGCTGTGTGCATGAGCAGGTGTCACCTTTTTGTTGTGTTTGATTAATTCAATGTAATTTTATTCTTATATTGCTCTTCACCATGCATTTACCTTTTAGTATGCATTCAGCTATTTGTTAAATGACTCTTACGGGGGTGTTTGAACGTATAAATTATTTCTGGTATTCAAGCCAAAATTATAAAACCATTAAATCATTCATGTAGATATTAACAGGGACTGAAAGACTTTTGGTAGACACAGCATATGGAGCAACTGAGTATAAATGGCTATATCTACACAGAAAATTAGCTTGATCCAAATTATATGTGCGTGTGTGCGCTTGGTGTCAAAGCGGAGTAGAAAATGATGAGTAAGCAAAAGCTTCAGCGTGAAAACAGTATGTCTGCAGCAGAATGAGAAATTAATTTCTCAAGGAAAAATTATGAAAAGTGAGGAAAAAGACAAAGGCTAGTACATACTAAAACTAGTCTGTACTGAACAAGCCAGTGAACAAACAGGTATTTGCTAATCACAGCCAACTTTGAGAATATTATCAGTGACAAAACTGGAAAGTGAAATGCAAGCAAACTTAGTAGGGAACAACCAGTTACCAGCTGATCTCTTAAAACGTATTGAAAAATTATCCATGGCTAGTCTAAGAAACTAAGAGATATAGTATGAAGTTTAGTAGCTGTACTTTCTAGCAAGTCTTCCACAATATTAATTCCTATCTCTAACTTCTATTGCTTTTTTCTGGAATTAAAGATTCAAAATTTCCAACAAATATACTTTAAATACGGAATGTGTAAAGCTGCAATTGCTTCAACTCCCCTTTCAATTCTTGCCCCCCCTATCCCAACCTTAATATGACCAGAGAACTGCTCTGGAACTCACTACAGACTGGACTACCTTCCTTTATTTTTTTGGTCAATGGAAAATGCAGAATGGTATGCTTTATGAACCTTAAAGTCATCACATTTTTGCAGAGGCCAGGCTGACAGCTTGACCTATTCATCAAACTCTGTTTGTTAAATCATGCATTTTACCTAGTTACCAGAAAAAAACATCAAAAAAAGCCATCATTAATTCTAACAAAGACAAAAGTCAAGAAAGATGTAAAAAAATAATTAAATTACTTTTAAAGGGTTTTAGAAAGAAACACTAAATGTCCAGAGTTCTCAGTGAGGATTAGAGACCTCTATTATTATGTATTGTCCCTGCCTTAAAATGCATGATGACGACAGTTAGAAATAAAAAAAAATCTTGCTTCAGACTGATGGAACCATATTGCTAGGAGTACCATTCATCACTTATATGACTCTGTCTTCACAAACCAAATGAAAAAGTAATAAACTTTTTCAATATATCTATCCTCTTCCTCTGCAAAACAGAACTCTCATTAAAAGAGAGTTATAGAAATTTAAAGAAACAATATACATGTCTAGACTACCCTTTAGGCTTATTTCCTATGTTGCAAAGCTTTGATAGGTCTGTTTTGTTGTTTTATGAAAGAGCTAAGACTATGAACTGAGACTGTGTATGTCTATGCATGTATATAAGCACTCACACACACATACACATGTACGTATTTGAGACCTTTCATGCAATTTCAGCTGAACTTGAACAAGCAAAGATCTACTTCTACCATATAGGCTTATGAAGACAGGTCTTCTGGTAGAAGATAGAACATCCTGTTTATGCCCCCAGCTTCAGGAAAAGACAGATTTAACTCAGCATTAATATTTTAAACATCACATTTAACAAAAAATATAGACCTTGAGAAAGAAATCTTTTTAAAAAGCCAGGATTTATAAATTCCTCTGCACGTGAAGCTGGTTGGTAGCACACAACGAGAGACATCAGATGCATTTTAAAATGGAAGAAACGGCCAATGACAAACCGTGTCTGGCTGATGAAACTCAGTGAGAGAAAATAACTTCACTGACAGAGCTGCAACACCAAGGTTTTACTTTACAACACCAAAGATTAAATTTATCTTCCGCAAGTAAAGCACACTACACATTTACATTTTGGAATCTATGAATATGTGTTGCAAATACTCTTAGACCTACATTCCAACAGTAGAATTGAAACCACACTTACAGTAGGAATAAACAAAATCTTTATTAAAATGGCATTCTCCACAAAATGCTGCCTTCTCCTTTCATCTCAAATCTCAGCATATTAGATATACTTCTGAAACCACAAACTATACCCTTTCTGAAATAAGTTTACTATTCGCTGGCAAAACAGGTGCTCTTACCAGTAGTAATAAAAATGTCATTTGTATTTTCCAGAAAATTTAAGTCCATGATAGTACAAATAGCACTAACAGCAAACAGCATGTCAAAAAAGGAAACCAAAACAGGGCATCTCAAACTACAATACATAAACTGCTATTAGTATCCACACCGTTTCAAAAGATGTGCGTGATCCGGAGAAGGTCAGAAGTTGCTACCACTGCCCCAGGCAATAACGGCAAGAAAAGGAACTCTGGCAGAGAGCATATAAACACTTCTATTCTCAAGAACCACTATACATACCAGAAACTATGGTCAGTTCTAATTAAATATATGTATAAACCGTACCCATGCAGTCCAGCATTCAATGTCAATGCACCACAAGGCATTTTCGTTGCGGCACTGGAACAAGCAAAAGACTTGTCCTTAGTCCTTTCAGTGATAACTGCCATGGTTACCTTGCTCTGAAGCTGCATAGAGAGTTATTTTGAACTATACATACTGCCTTTGATTTTCCACTGGAGAAGAATGGTGTTATAGCAATAAGGAAGGAAATGACTGGAAAATTAGATAATAAATTCATATTAAACCTCAGAACTCAAATGAATCGTTCTAATGGTGTAGGCACCACACTGAAAGCATTCTGAAATGTCCACCACTTCAGCACCATCATAAAACAACAGAAGTAGACCTAATAAGCAGGTGACTTGTGTTCACATTATTAAGCCCAGTTCAAAACTCAGTAAGGAGCGATAAAAACCTTACATCTACCACCCCTGAGACCGCTAGCACCACTAGATCAGTGCTACTCAGTTTTCAAGAGTAAAGGGTCCTCAAGTTCAAACAGGAGTGATACACAGCAAAGAAACATGTTGAAGTGATTGCAAAGTAGCATTTACACAGAAGGGACAATATAAATTTCTTCCAAGTTCAAGTTTCACTCTTTCAGAAGACTACTTAGCAGAGCTTTAAAATATCTGAATACTTTGCTAAGTTCCATGGAAACAATAAAAAAACTTAAAGAAGTTACCTAAACTGTTTTCAGAGACTACAACATTCTGACAACTACTACTGACAAATGATGAAACAGCAAAAAACCTGCATAGGCCCCAGCAGAAGAGATTTTTATTATTTTTCTTTCAAAGTTTTTCTTCAAATCCTAGAGAAATTTTAGAAATTAACACAGAAAGACCAAAGCCAGTCTGTAAGTTGAGTAATTCATGTTACGCAAAGCAGCTATTGATTGGGAATAGTTACACTGAGTCTTGTTTAACTACAATTTCATCAAACAGAGAGGCATATACGTGGGATGTACCAATGAGTCCTGAGGGGTTGGACTGACATCCATTGCAAAGCAACTCGCAGTTATCTCTGCAAGGTCACAGCAATCGGAGGATGTTCCTGGAGGGGAAGAAAGCAAATTTCACTCCTACCTCCAAGAGTAAAAATGAGGATCGAGGAACTACAGGCCTGTCAGCCTCACTTCAATCCCTGGGATTGACCCAACTGTTAAATCATGGTATTACGATTTTGTTACATTTATTACAGC
>JAVJGJ010000047.1:107130088-107162368 GCA_035590215.1 Microhierax caerulescens
GACATCTCTAATGGAAAGAAATTTTTAGAACTGAGCTTTCTGGCTCAAGACAACTATCAGTGATAACTTCATTATAGATAAAAATCAGGTGTAGTTTTGCCCAGGCACTCCAAAACTGCTTTACAGAGAAGAAAACTGATCCACTATCAAAGCACAGTCCAAAGCACCAAGGTGAGAAAACAAAGTTGGAAACAACTACTTCTGAACACACAGAGGACTCCTCACATCAAATTAAATTTGCTTTAAAGCAATAAGGTTTTTAGCAAACGTATTGTTTACATCAGAAATTATTTTTCCAACTATGCAAGAAAATAAAATGACCACACATAGTCACTGACATTGGAAGGGACCTCTGGAGGTCATGTGGTCCAACTCCCCCTGCTTGAGAAGGACCACCTAGAACAAGCTGTCCAGGACCATGTCCAGACAGCCTTTGATTATCTCCAAGGATAGAGACTGCACACCCTGGGCAATCTGTGCCAGTGCTCAGTAAAAAAGTGTTTCCTGATGTTCAGAGAGAGCCTCCTGTGGTTTAGTTTGTGCCTCTTCTCCTGTCACTGGGCACCACTGAAAAGGTCCTGACTCCATCCTCTTTGCACCATCCCTTCAGCCATTTATACACATTGATGAGACACCCCCCCAAGCCTCCTCTTCTCCAAGGTGAACAGTCCCAGCTCTCTCAGCCTTTCCTCATAGGGAAGATGCTCCAGTCCACTGATCACCTTCCTGGCCCTTTGCTGGACTCCCTCCAGCAGTTCCCTGTCTCTCTTGCATCAGGGAGCCCAGCACTGGACACAGTACCCCAGGTGTGGCCTCACCAATGCCAAATAGAGGGGAAGGATCACCTCCCTTGACCATAACACATACCACATATTATGCTGTCATTAAGTGTTACACTTCCTTTTAAACTTCAAAATTCCATCTTCTTCCAAGACAAATGCAGAGGAAATTTCCATTACGCTTCCTGAACTCACCAGCATATTATAATAGAAACGTAATGCCAAACCTAATTGAAAGTGACAGAATATCCCCATTAGTGGTAAAAACATAGGAACAGACTTAACGGCTTCACCTTTTCAGCCTTCCTTTCCTCTCTCACTTCTTTTTGAGATGTTTTGTACTCTAAGAAAGACATACATGGAAAAGGGGTGTTTTGTCCTCAGAAAGAAGCAAGCTGAGATTATGCCATAATGCAGTGTAGGAGCACAAGAGACAAAATCCACTTAGGAAAACTAATTCTTGTAGACCCAAGAAAAAAATAGGACATCATCTGTTCTTAATTCTGCAGTAGCCCAAAATGAATTAGATTTCCCACAGTTCAAGAAAATTTACCAAAGGAACAAACAGTCCACAAGTTCTCCATTCAAAAGTCTTATGTTCTTTCTTAATTCCTCATAAGTAAAGTATTTCAGAAAGACTAGGCTGAAGACAGAGTAAATAAAATAAACAGAAACTCTTCTAAATTATGCACACAATGACATTAAACTCATTTAATCCAACAGTCATTTCTCCCTGTTTTCATGACACTCTGACTGTTAACAGCAAAATCATTTTCATTGCTTTTAAGCTACAACAAATAGAATGAAAACACTATGTAAAAAGTGGACAATAAGGAAGCGCATATATATGAAAAGAAAACATTATCTGTAAGGAGAATCACAAATTTATCATCCTTGTGAAAAAATTAAGAGGCCGTGTTATTTTTGGAACTAAAACCATCGGTAACAGTTCCAATAACAACATCTTTTTCACACAGAATGAGTCAAAAAGACAAACAGAAGATTACAAATTTATCAAGAAAGAAAAGGAGAACCACTGTTGGAATTATGGAGTACATTTAAGAGAAGCTGCAATGCATCTAACCTATTTTTATGCTCTTCCATAAACGTTCCATTGGACTACATCAGAAAAAGGACAGGAAGCTAGATGAACTCCTCTTCTTAAGCAGTCATATTATTTTACGCTTTTATGAATACTGAGGCAGCCATTAGCCAAAATGTAATTAGTAAGAGGACACAAAAAGCTTCACCATTCATGCTCTTAACAGAAAATGAAGAAATCTTGACTTCCCAGAAGCATCAAGTTGTCATTATCAGAGCTTTTCAATCAATGTAAAACAGCTCATATTTCACAGCGTTTGGCACTGGAGTCTGAATATCCAAAATTAGATGTTTGTTTCTGCCCTTGTGGACTGAAAAGCCCAACATAAGCTGAGGGCATCATCTGTAGCTCTATTTTTGGAAGCATAATAGCAACCTTCAGTTTAGAATGACTGTCTTGTTATAAAACAGGAAAATAAAAACTGATAATAAGCAACACAACTCTTTTTGAAGAAACTGCCCAAGCTATTCACTTTTTTTTCTGATGCTTTTCCATCAGTTTTTGTGGCAGAGTAACAACTAGACAACCAGTAACTTTAAATTAATCTCAAAAACCAGGATCTACAATTATAATTTATTAAGCATGGCAAAAATCCTTACCTGGGCTATTTGCAATATTAAATTGCAATGAATGATTTATGTTTTTCCTTAGATCTCTTCACCACTGAACTGTATCCATTTATTACCTAAATAAAGACAGTTCTAACTCTGCAGAGACTTGATAATGAAAGTAAACATACCGTACAAAGCCAGAGGCAATAATGGAAACACTGAGACAGTGTGTGTTACTGGTATTTACATATTACATTTATATTGCCAACTCCGAAACACTGTTATAACACACATCCTAACAATCCACCACTAACACTGAGAAAGTTGTTCAAACCCTAAGAACCCATGCACTCCACACCTTGATGATCACCCCAAATCTGGGGACAACATTAAGTCATACATCTTCAAGAGTATTTAGCTTGTTTAGCTAGAACAAAGCTGTTGGAGCTATACCTACTCTCTCTAATCCACTTTCTGGGAAAACATACGCTAATGTAAAAATCAACACCAGCAGCTGTCTTTAACAGTTTTTTCCTGTTGGAACACCAGGTTAAGTTCAGCATTTACTCCAGCTATCAGAGAAGAGCTAAGAATTTTAAAAGGCTAAAAATTTAATAGTTACTTCATTTCAGTATGAGCATTTGAAAGGGCACTTTGTCAAATGCTTTTGGAAAATCCAACTAGACTAATCTTCCATGTCTGGATGCTTCTTGGCTTCCAAGTACTCCAAGAGATTAATGAGCCCTTCACTTTATGAAAGCTGTATTGACTTTTCCCCAACATTACATGTTTCTCCATATTTCCTCTAATTTTCTTCTTCAAAACAGTTTCTACCCATTTTCACAGTACAGATGTCAGCCTGTCTGATCTGTAATTTCATGATCTTCCCTGGAAACCTCTTAAAATACTGGCACCACACTAACAACTTCAATAGTCAGTTTCAAGTGAGAGGATACACACAACAATTAGCAGTTTGGGTATATGAACTCTTGAGATCTTTCAGAAGCCTTGAACGAGTATCACCTCTTCCTCGTATTTTTTTTCCCCTCACTCATTTTGCCTTTCCTATGTAATATTTTCTATCAGCTTTTAATTCAAGATGAATTCTCCAGTGAGTCCTTCACAAAGAAACATTTCAAGTGAAACCTTAATTGCCACAGGTAAATGGACGCAAAAATTAATTTAGTGGTGTGGCTTTATTTCTTTTCCTGGGCTTTCTTTTAAACTTTGATCAACTAGTGGTCATGTGCTCTCTTTGACAGGCTTCCTGTTTCTGGTATTTCAGAAAATAAGCTACTGTTAATTTTAAGTCTGTGCTGGTTGTTCCTGGAATTCTTCACTGTTGGCTTTCTTGTATTTTTTATTTAACCGTAGCAAGGTTAAATATCTATCCTATCCTTCTTATTTGCATGTGACTTCAGCTTTCTGGAAAATGCCTTCTTTCTTTGAACAGCACCTCCTCCTTTTTGTCCATCTCAAGTGTTTTTTGCTAAGTGGTACATATTTACTTCACGCCCCCTGTGTGGGATCTTTAGAATGTCTACGATGTCTGCTCTTTTGACAACTTCTCTTGCTTTTTTGTTTTAACAAGGTTCCTTATTTTTACATAGTTATGCTCTAAAGTATAAAAACAAGGAATGATAAGTTTTTCCATCTTCAAAACCTAAGTTCTTTGCTCTAATGCCAGACGATGCTAAGAGTTAAACTGTAACATGGAACACCCATGGAGCTGGACTCCAGAAGATGCGGGCTCAAGAACAACATTCTGAACCAACAAGGAAACAGAACTCAGTCTACACCATTCATGCATTCCTCAGAAAAGGTACCAGATGGAAAAATCTGGATTTTCTTCAGGTGCACAAAGCAGACAGTGGTCAGATGCTATCACATGATTTAAAAACACATAAGATCCAAAGACTGAGTTCAATTGCAGAAGATGGGTAACCATCTTGAACTCAGCCTTCTCTGCCACAATCAGAAATAAAAGTATTTAGATCAAAAGAAAGTTATGCAAGAGTTAAATTAACCTATTCACTCACTCTGTTTTAGGAGATTAACTGGTAATTACCAGCACTGGATCTAGTATTTTTTGGTTACCCCAAAAGTTTGCAACTTCAAAGGGTGATTTGTGGAACAAAGGCTTCTTCACTGAGCAACTGGAACATTATGAAACTGACAGGAAGTAGAGAAGTATTCATCTACTTGTTCTCTCAGGATACAATTCTAAAACCACAGTAGAATGGCTGAAATCCCTCTTACTGTATTTGCAAAGTAATTGTAACCAAGGACCTACATCAACAACAAAAGAACTAATAAAGATTTTATGAGCTAAGCATAACTCAAAACAGATCTAATCATTTTTTTAGGCCCTGTGAAAGAGCCAATGGATGTATTCTCTGCTTCCTTTGGAATTACGAGCTTCAATCCAACATGCCCAATACAGAAGTGCTCCACTCCACTCATTTATATTGATATCAAGATGACTTTTAAAGGTAAAGAATATTTAGGGGGTTGAGCAGTAGCCAAAGTATGAAAGGACTAGCAACATTTGACCAAAACCTTAACAATCAGTCCTTTTTTCGATAGTCTTTTAATAAGCCCTACTAGTACCAGTCCAGTCTGTAACTCATCAAGGTACAGTGTCAATCCACCTACTTCCCAATGGGATGGACATGTTCAAGTTCAAAACAAAGGCTATTATATTTAATTTATGTCATCAGCCAAATTTGTAATTCTCTAACATGATGTTAACTTCCATGTGATTGCATATGCAGTCTCTGGTAGAGTCAGTAGTTGAAATGAGCCAACAATAAGGTAACCAGATTTAAGCTTACTATAGAGCTACTAATCACCAGTCACATGGTGTTTTCCAGTTTACAAGCTTTGCCATATCTTAATGCCTCTCATTTTCATCATCTCACAATCCCCACCACCAATAAACGCAGCCCTGCTCCTGAGCCTATCCCTAGGATGTGTATACAAATCTATTCATTTTGTTTGATTTCACTCAAATTAGACACAGACTTCCTATACTGTAGTCTGCAGGCATTTTGAATTACAACATAACCTCAACATTAACAAAAAAAAGAAAACAAAACACCAAACACCACCAGGAATTGTGGAAAAATTAATCTAGCAGCATTATCTAATTAGGATTTAATAACATTTAATTCTAATTATTGTAGCAGCATTACTTTATCTTCTTTCACACAGGTGTAGTTCTCTGCCTTTTCTGCAGTTCTCTTAGAAGTAAACGCCTGCTTGCAAAGTTCAGAAAACCTTATCTTCATCAGATGGGACACTTTAGCCTCCTCTAAGGGCGCACAGAGCCAGTCAAGTTCTCAACAATATCTGGCTTCATCTGTATGAGCCTCTAGCATATATTTGCAGTGCTATTATACTCATCACTGAATAATGCTGCAGACTTGGGACAAGATAATTATTATTTTTTTTCTCTTGCCACAGTGTAACTTTTTCAGGTTTACTTATTAAAGGTTATAAGACATTTAAAAAAAAACAAACATGCAATGGTGTGGAAGAGGCACTTGCCTTAACTCCAAGCTTCAGTCTGCAGCACTGATCAGTGATGGGTGTGATGACACCAACAGAATGCATGCTGAAGTATCACATAAAGGAAGCTGAAGTTCATGAACAAGAGGGAAAAATAAAATATTGTTAAACAGTGAAAAGATGTTAGGGTAAAAAAAATACTCAGGAGCATGGAGAAGCTAGAGAAAAATACACAATTTAAACTTCCGTTTTTCTCAAAAATTCCTAGTTCCTTTCTGTTTTTCATCATTCTGAAAAGATACCACAGCTCCTATAATGTGAATAAAAGCAAAATATCCCTTTACTTCCTGGAGAAAATTCTGCTTCCAATAATGCTGGTGATACATTACTGATTACATTCAAAAATACAGGACTTTAGTCTGTGTACAGTACTAGCCTCTATCACTTACAGCTCCTCCATTAACGTAGCGATGAATGCGGACAATTTAAGAAAGCATGACGTGCTATTTGTTTACATGTAAAAAACCCAAGTATCTAGTGATATGCTAATTAACCTATCATTTGCCTTATTGTTTATTTAAAAAATATAAGTACCTGCGCTACACTGAAAATATTTTCACCTTCCCATGTGTCCCTGCAGTATTTGCACTCTTCCATAATTACTTCAATGTGGACTGACTGTCCCACTGTAAAAGGTCTTACATCCTTTCTCCCTTTACAGAGCAACGAGTCCTTTAAGTACTCCCAATGTAAACAAATTCTGAATAATTAAAAACCTTGGCTGAATATTGCTGTCTATGTTTATTATCATTTTATAAAAAGAAGGGTATTTCTGACAAATAAAAATCCCTTCAATTAGCCAAAACTATTGTGATCCTGAAACAACAGTACTTTGAGAATATCATTATGTGTGCCACACTGAGAATGCACACAAGGTAAATGACAGCCTACGCATCTATGATGCTAACCAAGGATTGTTTAATAAGCATCCAACTCAATCTCTGTTATCAACATCATCTCATACTTGCAGTACTTGACACACTGGAAGAAAACAGTTACAGAATTTTGACCTGAATTGAGGTCTAAGCCAGCAGAAAATAAGACTAGTAGGTAATTGTTACCTCGACAGCATATTTATCCTTTCTTAATTATGGATAATTCTCATTATTAAGCTGAATTTTACATCCATCTGTTAGTTAACCATGTCAGAAAAATCCCTAAGCCAAAATCAACCATTGAGATAAAAAGCACCATTTTGAGGACTCGCTATATTATTTTACACCAAAACCACAAAGAACACTATGACAGTATCAGACTCTATAAACATGCGCTACTATAGCAAATATCAATATATTAGCTAAATAGCTTTACCTCTCTTCTCCTGCCCTTGAGGAAAGGATGATATGGATGCCTCCCACTGGTTCACAATGTACCTTCAGAAACAAGTTACCTCCCATGGCTGACTTCATTTTCCAGTAAACCCTACAGATTTTAATTGCTTGATCATTTGTCAAACTGGTCAAACTGGACAGAGTATTGGCAAGACAAAAGTTTCACAACTTGAAACACATGCCATTATTTTAATTTGTAAGTTTTATTTGACAAAAACACACTTTATTTTTAGTTCTCTTCAATGTCATTTAGAGCTAGAAGCACTGTCATAGCCTCTGTCTTTGAAATTGAGTAGTTATCCTTTTGGGAACAGGAGATGGGAAATGGTTTGAACATGCCACTAAATAAATATCCTATTATTTTTACTTATGAAAATAAAGTATAGATTTCTGAAGTACACAAATATTCATATCATATGTAGACTACAGGATGCGGGGGAAAAAAACCTATGTGAAAGACAAAGAGCAAACCAAGCCTGGATTGTAAAGATTTTTGGAGTCATGAGTCACCTCTATCTAAGTGGCATTCAAACGAAAAATTTATCATAGACTTAAAGAAAGATTCTAAGTATCTGGAATAGCTTAATACCTAACAAGCAGCATCACCACATCAGAACAACCTGCAGGTAGAGGCATCTCCACCAACACGACAGAACTTAATTACATACGTATTACAGATGTAATCCCAACAATCAAATTTGTCTGCATCCTAATTATAGCGATATACTATAAGCTACCACTAAGAGGATATACGACTATCTTCCTCTAGCTGTGCTACCATTTCAATCAAATTCTGTTGTATTTACATCATCACTGAACTACATAAACTCCTACCTAAATTGCTAATTACTAATGAGTGCTTTTTGGACCTTGATATGGCATTATTCTAAAGCTACTTTTTCTTTAGAAAGCAGTTCAAAAGATGTATATGAAACTGGCTATGGGTTTTTTCCTTCACTTTCTTTCTTTAAATAGCAAGGACTGTTTTTCTAAAACAGTGACTTGATCTTGTCAGATGAGGTTTCTCATTTTAGTGCACAAAATTAATGCAGAATTATCCTAGAAACCTTTACTTATTGTCAGACGATATATCAAATCAAAGAAATCATTAAACAAATAAATAAAGGCTCAATTACTCTGTCCCAGATTACTTCAGTGGAAAGGAGACATTTCAAGTCACACTCATCTGGATTTTTTTCCATGCTTTAAATTAATGCAAGGCAGATGTAAATCAGTATTTCTCAGTGTATTAGTCCTTCCCTCCTTCTTGCAAAATGTTTAATTTCCAGCCTCTAAAGACAGAATTTACATATTTACTTAAGTATAAGGACCGATGTTAACATTACAGCCGCTTACAGACATTAAAAAGCCTAATCAAATGAGATCTATAAGGCAGATATAGCAAAGGAAAATGAAAAAGCATGTGTAGAGTTTAACACTGCAAGGTGCTCATAAAACTACAGTTCCTAAAAGCAGTTCCTGATGTTCTTCTATCTTGTGTTGAATCAAAGCCAAAGGAAATCAAAGTCCACAAACTGGAAAATGCGAAGCAGCAAATTAATTTAAGAGGCTTATAGATATGCATAAAGTTTCAAGTTACTGCAAAACAAACAGGTAAATTAATACATCCTTTTCGTGTTAAACCCTCTTGACGATAACCACTTTGCCTTCTGAAGTGTACAAACACGTATTTGCATGCAGTATTTTAATCCCTATGTTTTACTCAGTATGAAAACACCACCAGTTGCTGTACATTCATGGGAATGACTTTCAAGCACATGTAATGAAGCATGAAATAGGAAGTCACAGGTTAAAATGACCTTTCAAAACAGGCATGGCACTGTGTATTATAAAAAGGAAGTCTTTCAAATACCATATAAAATAACCACAAAGGACTACTCACCATGTCATATGCTGTTACAATCTTTTTCAAGACCTCTGGAACAATCCCTTGGAGCTCCATAGTTGGATACTGATCATTGAGATTCAGTACTACCAAGGGTGTATTATCAGGCCCAACCAAGCGCATCGACACTGCCAAAATGCATTGCATAAGATTTGCTACAGGAGAGAGGCCACATAATTCTTTGAATGAAACTACTGCATTCTGCAAAAAGGAAAGAAAGAGTTTCCCTTACAGTTAAATACGAATTTTAATTCTCATTCTTTCAGGATAAAATACTTCACTGTCATAGCTGAGCTACAATGTGGAATTACCACAGCTTTTCTCTGAAGAACTGGCAGTTTTCCAAAGCAACCAATATTAAACATGTATTTTACCAAAACCATTAAAAAAAATCAAACAGAATAAAATACTTGCCACAGTACAGAAAAAAAGATAATATCTGTTTAGAACAAGTATGTCTGGTCTCTATCACTACTAAATCATGTCAACAAATGAACTCTAAAACTTACTGGCTATATATTTTGAAAAAAATATAAAAGACATTCTAAAGTAATTTTTTTTATGCCACCAAGAGAAACAAAATATTGTGCTGAATGCCCCACAAGCAAAGTGGAGCAGAAGGAGGAATTCAGCCCATTTGTAACTTTAAACATACCTGAACTATAGTCCAGACGTGCTGTGGATCTGCTGGCTCCCATTTGGTGTGATTCACAAACCCAGCACTCCCCTAGAGATGTCATTCCTATCACAGAATCACACTTTAAGTGAATTTTTAAGGTACTTTAACATAAATACCAATTTTGTACCCTTCTCTAAAATGTATTATAGTTGTATTTTATATCCAATATGGCAGAATATAAAACCGTACTTTTAAACTTGGAGAAAATTTCACTATTAGAAATACAACGTGACCCCAAGTAGCCACTGAAATTCCATGATGGGAATATTCTCAGCACTGTAATGAATTTGGGATTTTTGTACCAAGTGGGAGCTGGTGATCTATGGCAGGTCTGGAGTTTGTGTTCCTGTAGGAAACAAAAACAAAAACATGGTATATTTAAGTTACAAATGTGCTCAGTGCTCCTTTCTCTGCCTTACCCAAGCAGGGTATCTGACACAGATTTTCATTTTAACCAAAATCTCTTTCCATCTTGCTGGCACGGTAAGACTCCTTTGTGGACAAGTTTCATAGAGACACATAATGCCAACCTTAATGCAAACAGGAATATTTTGCTGCCCCTTTACAAGACAAAATACTCAAAGTAGATTTCAAAATATATATATATAGTATATTCATACAAAATTACATGAATACTAAATTACATCTACTACAGATACTACTTTTATTAACTGGACTACACCTTAATAGTAGACCGAATAGTTACATAGTTGAAAAGACAAAGACATTGGGAAATCCATTCAAACAGATTTTGTTTGAGATAAACATCATAGGTAAGCGATTATGAACAACAATTTTACAGAGAAGTTAACAAGGACCCAGGAAACATACATATTACCTAATGGCAGGCAGGACAGAACTATGGCTGTAACTCTTGTCTTTGGACTTCCAACCCTACATCCAGAGACTATCCCTCATACTGTCAAGCAATTTGAACATGCAGCATCATATCCAGCTTAATCACTCCTGTTATACTTTTATCAGTGATTAATATGTAACAAGTCATTACATTAGTTTTTGTCACAGTAATGTGGTACCTAACAAGAAAGAAAAAAAGCTAGCTATTTGTATACAGATTTTGAGAAACAATTTAATGCACTGCTGCACAATTTTTTTTCCTCTTCTTCCATTTCATATTAAAAAAAAAACCAAAACAAAATAAAACAATTTTGCTCTTTATAATCTGGCTTGTGGGGACATTATTTCTGTATCACAAAAATCATAACAACCTATAATACAAAATTTCAGTAATGTAGAAATTAAACAAATCTCACATTCCCTAAGTTGCTACTTATTTTGAGTGGTTTATTTATTTTTTAATTATTTTTTTTTAAATTATTTTAGCTGTAAAACCTTAGTTACGGAAAGTTTAAATGTGCACTTTATATAATCTGTCAGTAAAGCTATGCAAAACTAGTATTCCCTCATGTACCTAAACTATCTTCTTGATAGCATTTTGAGAGATGATAATGATGAATTTAGCTGATAGCACAACTTTCAAACTGACAGAATAAAATACATAAAATACCTTTCAGTATCTCACATTCAAAGAAACCACACTGGAGAGAGCCTGTTTTCAATTATATCAGTTCTGCAAAATACTGCAGCATGCACAGTAAAGAGTTGAAAGTAGCTACAAAACCTGCATGTTTTCACTATTTCCTCGAATCTTAGGTTCAGCTCTTCCTTGAAAGGTATTTTAAAATACAGTGTCCTTTATATGAAAGAATTCTAGCTTTCAATATGCTAAATACAAGTAAAGTTCACTTTATATGTAGCCCATAATGTGAACCATTTATGAGTCAAAATATCAACCCCATATTTTTTAAACAATCTTTCAGTATAGCGGTTTTATAGACCAAGTTGAATGGGAGTGTTTCATAATGCTGTACTAATTTCTTCTTTCACCTGAAGAAAAACTAGTTTTAAAACTGTATTGCTATTAAAATCTCTTTGATAGAAGATTATTCATGAAGAACATTTATCTACACTGATGTGCCTTTAAATTCAGAACCAAGTTTCAGACATTTCCTTTAAACAGTTTCCCCTTAACATTACATAAGACGATTTAATAGGTCACTTCATTTGAAAAGACTATGCTTAATTTCTTTGATCACTACTAGTATTTCAACAGAAGTTTATAGAATGATAGACGTTTTATTAAATAGAATATAACTGTAAACTCACTTTAATCTATGTCTAAAAGGGTTTATTTACCTGGAATCTTTACTGGTATCTCCAAACAATGCATTTTTGAAGTGGGATCTCTTGGCTTCCACAAAAACAAACACCTCAGCCTGTACTTTTTCCTGAAATTCGATGTGTTTACTATATGTGACCTTTAAGGTAAGGTAATTTACTTTAGTGGATACCTTCAAATACCTTAGTGCTAATTCCATGTATTTCTAACATTGTTGCTAGGAAGAACCATGGAAAGCATATGGTCTTTCTGAAAGCACTGCCTTCTATTTCGGAATAAGGAAGAAACAAAACCTTAGCAAAGCTGTGCTAAACATACTTTCACATACAGTAAGTCTTCTGATTAGCAGTAAAGTCGCCTTTTCTAGCAGCTGTATTTTCGTCCTGCATTTCTATTTAACCTTTCTAAATCTAAAATATTTATATACTTTCCTCAAGCGTATACCTAACATTCATTCAAAGGCACAGGACAAGTCAACAGGCTTGAGTTCTAACACTGGAGTCGTATTTCCAGTTCACACTCAACAAAATACAGATGCACCCACGGTTACTTCAGTAGACAGTATCACCTACAAGGCTGCTCTGACATAATCCCATTTTTAAAGCTGTTCAACATTAGACTCAAATAATGTAATTTACAAAATGCAGCAAGACCCTTAAAAACGTATGCATCACATTACAAAAATACACGTAACAACCAATGAATTCATTGTAAAAATGGTACCTGCATGTTTTCTCTCAAATCCGTGGCATCCCGAATAGGTTGGAGAGCATTCTTGAACACTTCATCTATTGTTTTAATCCATAATGTTCTCATAGACGCATATTCCCTTGATTTCTTGCCCTTCCTCACAGAGAGGCCACGCTTATGAGGTTTCCCACCACCCCTTCGATTAGTAATTGCCACATGCACAAACAAGGAAGCATGTGCTAAACTTTCACCAGTTAAAGACTGCAGAGGAACGTGACGATAACCAGTCTGTAGACATTCAAAGGGAATCGTGTATTGCCCGATAAACTCATCCCCAATGTAATCATCATCCAGAACTACAAAACGCACCATTGCTAGTTCTGGTAAATTTATTTGAAATTCAAAGCTTTCATCAAAAATTGGATTATCCCCGTTCTGATGCATCGTTTTCGTCCTTTGCTCTGCACAGTCGGCAGGGATTCCATGTATTTCAACATAGACGTAAGGATCCACAACATCACCTTTGGCACCTGATCCTTTGGGTTTAGGGAAGTTTTGCCCACTAATGATTTTAATATGAAGCAGCTGAGGTGAAACTCCAGGCACGGTGTCTTTCGTATTCGCACTAAAGAAGGATACTTCTTCCCTCATGATAGCAGGACGAAGGACATAGCCACAGTTTCCATTCTGTCGAAACCAGCCAATGTTAAGATCCATCATTAAGCCAGGCGTTTGAAAGTTCATTGCTACTATCTGACAACCACATTTCCAGAAGTCCTGGGGATTCATATTACTAGAGTCGATCCTCATAGGACTGGGGAATACTCTTGCAAGAAAACGTTTGTTATAATTTACAAAGTCTCCTGGGTTCTCATTGGCATATTTGCTAGCAAGCACTTCATTAAACGAGCACACTTCCCAGTACTTCTGGAGCTGAAATGAAACTTGAAACTCTTTGAACTGAACTGATTTACATATGCTTACCAACTCAGAGAGTTCTTTGCAGAGCTGAAATCGTTTCCCTGTCATCAAGTTTTGCTGTTCTACACCCTCCTTCCCCACTCTCTGCGACATTTCTGCTCCTTCATCTTCATCTGTAACATCTCCCTCTAGCCCAGAACAATTAGAGGAAAGCTTCTTTGCTTTAACTAGTATTTTCCCTTTAAGTGATTCCGGTGATGGAAGGTAAGACTCTTCAATGTTTGGAGACTGTGTATGGAGTTTGTCCCCCAAAATTTTCTTCATGTGTTGTACCATCACTTTCTGCTGCTTAATAGAACAATGATTTTCTAAACACAAAATAAGAGGGTATTCCGAAGCAAAAAATGCATACTTGTTAATAATGTCAATCACACTACGGAAGACAATCTGTGATGTCATTGTATGCCCTGTGTAAATCACAGGCTCATTATCTGGACCGTCCCATACATCCAGTTCAACACTTCGACAACCCATTTTAAGAGCGCGAATGTAACCTGTGATGTCAGAAGGCCCTCGAAACTGATCCTCTATCAAGTATGTATTATGAGATGAGTTTATAAAATAATGGGATAAAGGTTGTTTCATATCTTGACAAACTTTTTTATGTTCTGGATCAAATATGTGGCAGTCTGGTGAAGTAAGATAATTTGTAAATCCATCTATAGAAAGAAAACCCTTTTCCTGGCCCTCTTTGGCTGGCTCGTATTTCTGAATAATTTCAAGGCTTATTTCTTCCGTGACATGTGCCATACCCTGCTCTGCTTCTAAAAACATCATGAGGTCCTTGGTATCTAGGAATTCTTTATTGCTTGAAAACTGAACTAACAGGAAATAGATTTCAGGTCTGGTACAAAGCTCATGAAAAACTTCAATAAACTCTTCTTTTGTTACTTCTGTGCCAGTTTTTTCCTTGGATCTATGTAACTCCTTGAATTTTAGTTCTATTTTATTAGTTTTTAAACCAGGATTTAAGTTTTTTATAAACTGTACAGCATTACACAGGGATATATGTCCCAAATTATCTACATCTGATTCACTGAACATTTGTGAAAGCCATGAAGTCCGCATATTGTCTTGGGTACTTTCTATCATATCTAGAGTATGTTTCCCGTAAGAAATCAGGTATCTTAAGCCAGTAACCCAAATATTTGCAATGTCTGCCGAGTTAGCAACAAGATCTAGCGACTCATAGTTTTCTCCATATATAATTGAAAATGCACAGTCTTCTGATATCTGGTCATATATTCCATTGCTGCGAAAAATATCTGTATTTTTTCCCGTTCTTACTTCTTTGATAGATTTAATATCAATCTTTGCTTTTTCAGAATCCTTTTTTGAAGGTTCCCAGCGTAGAGACTGCATATCCGCATCTAAAAGAAAATATCGGTGATATACCCTAGAGTTGGATCGAATCTTTTTGAGCTCGGAGCCTTCAACCATTGCGTTTATACAGTCACTTGCACTGCTGATCTTTTTCTCAGTTGGCATACTGCTAAACGACACAGTCTTTTTCCGTTCTCGCTTTTGTTTCGTACCATCCTGGTAAACAAGGGGAGGGGGAAAGAAAACATGTATCAGTATGGTTTTGCTCAACATTAAAATAGGTTGCAACTTAAAACTGAAAGTTCATAAAGCAGTTCAAAAAGGTCTAGCATTCGTGTGACGACCAGTAAGATGGGAATTCTTACTGGAATCACCACAAATGAAAATATTAATAATGGCTTAACATTTGTTCTTGCCTATATAAGTAATCTTCCAGAGTCTCTCCCCTCCCCCCCCTTAATATTTTGTATGAACACTACATTAAACAAAGCAAGTTTTGAATGCTAGTGAAGTAATAGTGCTGTACACATGCATTTTATTTTATCAGTAGTAACGTACAGAGATAAGAGATTCTACAGCCAAGGCAGTAGGAAGCAAGCTTTCCTCAGAGTCTTTATACAGTCCTACAGACACTTGCTGAGCTTTGTCAGTATAGGATACAATGCTTTAATACCATACTGCCAGGATCCTCGTGAACACCCAACAAACATGAATACACAATTAACTACATAAAAGCCACAGGACGCGATCCTAATCTAAGCATACATGATGGTAAGAGCACTTACTACCCGTAGCTTCTCTACCGCGCCCATCCATGCTCTTCCCACAGACTGCCCACAGCACTGACACATACATCTCTTCTCTACACCAGGAAAACACACACATTAGTCTTAAAAAGCTACACTGAAACACAAGGGAGTGGATTGGAGCAGATACGATTAACTACAAGTACTGAGTTTCAGGAAATGAGATAGTGACTCAGGAGGGAACTGCCTGAGAGGACTGAAGTTAAACCGGGTCCAAAGAAGCTGCTTATCATTAGAAAGAACCTGAATGGAAAATGCAAGACTTGGTCAGGAAGGGAAGCAAAAGTGACTCACCTTTGCTCTTAAAACAACGAAATAACCCAGAGGACTCTAGTTTACTAGGGAAAGTTTGGGTAGAAAAATTGATATTAAAAAAAAGAAGGGGGGGGCGGGGCGGGAAGAGTCATTTAGCTGCCTCTATTTACTGTTTGTATTAATTCAAACAAGTGCAACTAAATCAGTAACATAACTTAAGTACAAGCAATTTCATGATGAAAAACCGAGTTTAAGAAACCTATGCATTTTCATTATCTGCATTTTCTGAGAGTGGAAAAATGCTGTGTTTTGCTTTTTTTCTAGAAGTGTCATGTGTCATGATAAACTAACTTTTAGTCTGAAATAATACTTCCCCGAAATAATCTTTTTATGTTAGACACCCTACATAGAACTGTTCTTCTAATATTCCAGCACAGCTCAAAAAATTACTTTTCCTGCTTTATACAAAAAGAACGTTGATTTTCCCTCTAATAGCTTTCCATTTGAAGTATGTTCCAGTGCTAACGAACATTGCCTATATGGCAGAAAGAAGAGGAAAAGAAAACTTTTAATGACTGCTACGCTGAACAGATGTTCAAGTAAAAACCATCCATTACAGAATGCATTTCCAGTTTGGGGCATATGTGCTATATGTTTAATTTCATTAAATTAAAAATGCAGAATTCTGTTTTTGTAATTTAATGTATAAGCATCTGAATAGCCTTTCATTGAAAACAATGATTAGTAAAGTAAGCAGACTTAATATTTGCTGCTTCATGTTTGAGAAAATTAATCAACCATACAATTCTTGCACCTTTAATGACAGCAGAATTTGGTTTATGCAAGTTCTCAAGAGATCAGTGGAAGTGAATACCCCTGCAGAGGACTTTTATTTCCAACCCCAGATCAAACACCTGCAATGGATTCCACAGAGGGTTGATGCTTGGAATCTCATTACATGTAGTTTGGGTATAAGGACTGCTTTCAAAGAAAAGCAAATTTCCTTAATTTAAAAAGAGAATAAATTACAAATATGATTTTTATTTACAAATGTTTTTGTTCTGGTTTAAGCCTAGCCTGAAAAAGAATAGCCCCACAAAAATGAGCAATAACATTCCTATCCAGTAGTTTAGGGCTTGGAATGAAGCATGGTAAAACTGCTTTATGCTCCAGATTTCCCAGTCACTGACCTGGGAGGGGAGTATGTATCTTGAATGCTTCGGTGACAGGCAGCTGACAGTTAACATCCTGACACCACAACCACCACAGCCTGGGAAGTATTACCTTGCCTGACCATGATCAGTATTTACCGAGCAGAAGGAAGGTCTCTGTCTTTGGCTATGATCACGGTTGTGTCTGATCCAAGACCCTGAATGGTAAGGGAGAAAAAAAATCTGCCATTTCTTGATGCCATCTGATGTGAATAGGTCCATCTCAAGGCAACCCTATTCCCATCCCTAGTTACCCTAAAGACTGAATTTGAGTTTACACATGCAGATCAGAGGAATGATTCAATCTACCACCTGCAAGGCTATTTTGCTTGCTGGCCAGATGAATTTGAAGCTAGTTTGACAGCATTCTGCATTTCTGCAGGGTAAAGCAATTTCACCATTTGGCTTATTCATATAAAGCCTGCTGGCAGTAGACGTCACTGTCTGAACATGACAACCATGAAAACAAATTTTAAAATACTCTTGCAAGTTTCTCAAAGCTCTGAGCTCCAGAACATCCAGAGATCAATGATCCTGAGCTACCAGACTGCCTGTGCAAGTCCCCATCCTGGCAGAGGCATGGCCATCACAATCAGTCTGCATAAACAGAAGAACTTAAAGAATAGTTTCCCAAAGACACTGGCCAGAATTATCCACCTGTCTGAAAAGAAACAGAAAAGAAATTTCACTCCTAAACTGAGAATGTGATTGCAAAGTGTGCACGAAGCGTATGAAACAGGTTTGTGAGCCTCCAAGATAGTCCGGCATGGATGAGGAAGCAGATATATTCTGCTATATGATGTGTAGAATTTCACCCTGAAAGGGGGGTGGCATTGATGAACCAGGTTAGGTCTTTCGTGTCCTTAAGTCTGTCTTGAACCAAAGAGACTGACACATCAGGAAACCATATGTATTATCTGCACAAACACAGGAGTAATTTCTCAGCATTCATGAGACTTAGTGTTCTTGCTGTTCAAGATGCTCGAACCAAGACTGGCTCTACGGTGCAGATCCGTAATTCTGTCCACAGCAGAAGCTACAATTTTTACTGAAACAACTTTCAGAGTCATTCCAGGATTTCTCAGACAATGAAGACCATGTCAATTTTCAGATTAGAACAGGTACTGTCATTATAACTCAGGACCTCCCCTAAAGACTGCCAGTTCTTCAGAAGACTTTATAATTGAAACCAGAATGACCACCTCATCAATACAACTCCTAAATTGATGTGTGCCACATCCAAGGTCACTTACAAGACACTCTGAGAAACAGACCAGACTACAGATAAAACTGTTGTGAAATCTGCTAATACCTACAAGTAACAACACAAAGAGTTTAATTTATCCAGGATTTCATAGCTACAGAAAGCAAAGGATCTAGCAGTTTAAAAAAGATATAATTTCAGCTGTCATCTATGGCACTTAAGAGACAAAGACAGCTGCAGAAAATGGCTTAGAAGAGCAAACAGGGAAGAGTATCTCCATGATAAATTTTTCTTTTATTCCTCTCACGGTACTGGCAAAGAAATGGTTGTGTAAGACAGCACTATCTACAAAACAGAATTCTAAGCATGACATAGAATCTCAGATGCTGAGAGACAGCACATCATTCCTGAACAGCAAAGCTTTTAATAAATGCAGCTTTATGATAAAAGTACTTCAAGAGCAGTTTCAATAACCACACATACTGATAGGGACAGTGGTGGAGTTCAAACAGATTCGATAGCGTAACAGATCAGGATGGTAGAGGAAACAATGAATAGTGCAAGGTCTGTAAACACCTACTTAGGAAAGGATGCAGAGAATGAACCCTCTGACCTGTAAGTGGGGAAAGCCAAACTTCAAAAAGCATTCAGTCCCAGAGTTACCGAGAAGTTTAGGTCCTGCTTGGTACAGTGGAATCTAGAACTCACAGCCCAAGGCAGGGGCTTGCCACCCACAAGGTGGGAAGTGAGGGGCTGCAACCAGAGCACTGTGCAGGACAGTCCTTCCATCTGCCACTACAGAATGGTCCTTACACTCGCCAGTGGAAACTTGGGAGATGGGTGTCTGTGATCCTGCCTCCCTCCACGACTAAAGAAGCCGCCTGCAGCTTTGATGCCAACTGGAATTTGAAGATTAAGGCCTCTATCTGCATTTAGCCAACTAAGGTACTCCTTCTGGGACAGAGGACTTTACAAAGAAGACAACAGTAACAAGAGGAAGTGGCAGAGTGACACATTTTTAGAGCACTCATCTGGGAAGTGAAAGTCCCTCATGTCATTACTCCATAAACATTTCACTTGGTGACCCTGCATGCTGACTGTACGAACAGTCCATGCAGCAGAGACCTGAACACTGAATTTTGCCCTCTCACAGGAATACCCACCTTCCCAGGTGACCAGATCCTGCTGCTTCTTGTATAAGCTCTAACCGTAAAAAATTTCCTCTCATGTTTGTATATCAGAGGTTCATCAGAAGTGTGGAAGGCAGCTCCATCCTAGTCTAGACGGCATTCATAAGAGGAGCTGCGCATCTGAGGATCCCCTAGAGCCCTACCACTCAGCGAGTAGGTGAGCACTCTGCCAACCAAGCAACTACATTATACATTAAAAGAAAAAAAAAAAAAAAAAAAAGAGTACAAGACACCTCCCCTCAACCACAGCAACTTCATTGCAGGCTTTTTAATAATGCCTGAGCTTTGACAACGTGCGAAGAAACTCACACACCTTGTGGCAAGGATGGTACACGGTCTACAGGAGCCACCACAGTCCCAGGAAAACTTAATCCCAAACAGGTTTAGCAACAAGATGGACACTGAGCCACTCAGCCCAGCAAAGACAGCAATGTCTGCACCTATGTGTAGCAGTAACAAGACTGCAATCACATACAGTATATGTCACAAGCTTTTAAACAAGTCATTTTTTTTTATTTTTCTTGAATGTAAATTGTAATTTAAGTGACATGTTTGTGAATCTGAGAGCCAGTGTTGCAGCAATACTCTGAGCAATTACTGGTGAGTAGGTGAGAACACAGACCGTGCCTAAGTTGGTTAATTTGTTTTTTTTAAATCACGCTACTATTTAATGTCATATGCTGTAAAAGCTGTTTTAGAAGTAATTTAATGTACATCTGTAGCCAACAGCTGCAATACAATTCATTATTTTATGACTAGAACAGTCTAATGATCATCATGACGAGCACAGAGTGAACTACTCTTCTGACACTATACAACTCATTGATCACTTGCATTTATATCACCTGTGATACTTCAGTAGCCAATTTGAGTATGAAAACTGCCTGTCTTCATCAAATGCAATTCAGAAGAAATTGCAAAATCGCCGAGCTTAACAACTTGGTGTACAACATAAGCCTATTTCAGGAAGTGGTTAGTTAAAAAGAAAGCTTTGTTTATTTAACTAAGATTCCTAAGCATTTTTCTTCAGAACCTTGCAAAACAAATATCCCAAATTTTATAGATTTTCTTCATCCTTAAGAAAGCATTCAGGTATGTCTATATATAGTTAGGTCTATTCAAGGGAAAAAAAACACAGATATTTAAGACAGTATTTTAAAAAATAACATTTCTAAATGCATTTTAATAAAATATCATAATATCAGTAATTTGTTCTTTTCCAAGGTTTCACCTGTGGTTTTAGAACTATAAATGCAGACACAGATCAACAAATGAGTTAGAAATGCAATGTATCATGTTATCCTTCTCTTTACACTTTCATCTTAAAAATATTTCATCTTTGAAAAAATTTCTTTACTGATACAGCAATAATAAACAGGACCACGTCTCTTTGCAAACACACACAAAAAAAATATTATGTATAGGTTGCTTACGTACAGCTACCAGCTCATTCTAGAACCAAACATGCAACATTATAAAAGAAGCTAAGCAAGTTTTTGTGTGAAAAGGTCAGTAGAAAAAAGGAAGGAAAATAACAGGTAACTAAAATCAGCAATGTTTCATCTTTGTTGCACAAAATTTAACATGGATTTCAAAAATTACGTGCAGGTAAAGGCAGAGTGAGAGTCTTCTTTGGAAGAGGGTGGGGGAAAGGGAGAAAGGCAGAGGGAAGGAAGAGAGAAGGGCAGGCAGGAAAGGCATTTTCGCCCTTAGAAGCCAGGTACTCGAAGGCAGAAGGTCCACGTCCTCGGTGCACCCTCTCTCAGCCCAACTCCCCTAGAATCAACAACTCGGCAGAAGGATCTGCTGACAGCCACCACCCAGCCTCTCTCCTCCAGACAAGTATCTACGTTCCTCGTCCGTACCTTTTGCTTTGCCATTACTAGGAGATTCTTGCTAACACAGTGACTCAGATTCACTACAAAGCACACATTTCTTAACGTTTTAGCACAGCTGTCCAAAGCTTTCAGAGCATATGAAAATAAATAAAAAAAAAAAGAAACAACTCTCCAAGTAATTAGCAGTTCAGCTGACAGAATCCCTAACACTTCAGAAATGCCACATGTTAAATCACATCATGTATAGTACTCTCTGGATGGAACTGTAGCCATTGTTTAACAGTACACAGGACTGAGCAGTTGTACTTAAGACAAAGGAGAGTCCTCAACTGAAATAACAGGCATCTGGGGGGAGACAAAACATCAGCTATTTGGAAAACACTGGGCCTCCCACTCATCATGAATCACTACATTTGAGCTCAGCATTTAAATACTTTTCCAGACTGGTATTCATGGCGTATCTGCTGTTTGCGGAAATCTTTTAAGATACATGTATTTTTTCAATGTGTGGTGGGTTGACCCCAGCCAGACCCAGTTACACAATGTTGTAAGTAACAGTGAGGAGGAAAGGAAAATAGGAAGATTAGCTGCACAAGTAACAATTCCTGGGGGTTTTTAATCTTTCTTTACTAAGGGAATTCTATTATTAAAGGAGTATGGACACAGGGGCAAGTTTTAGCTTAGTATTCAAACAAAACTGGTCTATATTATTTCAGATCAGATAACTGTGTGGTTCATGATACAGCCAAACCGATTCCTGCTTCAAACCATCTTCAAAACATTAGTTCTCTGTCCTCTCTCTTCCTCCTCCTGACCTAGTTGCAACTCCCTTCTCCCCATCCCAGATCCTCAGAGCTGCATTAGCACCTGTCTGACACACAGTAAATTAATTTACCTCACTACCTCTGAAAATAAAAAAATCTCTTTTTTTGTTGAATTAGTTTTCTGCAGTTTTAATGTGCTGAAACAATTTGCCATGTGATCAGGTATTAGAGCTGGTTCAAAATAACCACTAGAAACAGGGAATTGATTAAAAATGGGAGGGAAGAACAGAATCACTTACTTTTATCAATAAATTAATTTAATTAAAATCAATGTAGTTGAAACTTGTGTTGAAATCGGATCCTACTCGACCTGACAAAAGAGCTTTATGTCATTAGGGAAAACAAAACCTCTCATCTTGGTCCATCTCACAGAATGTACATCAACAATTTTGTAAACATATTGAGCGTAAAGCCAAGGTATAAAAAAGAACTAACAGCATGATAAAGTAACAGAATTGAGGTTCTCGGGGCTCCTTGGGCTCATTTTGTTCTACCTTGCTTCGAGAAAATAAGACACCAGAAAATTTATGAGTGTATTATATGAGAATCATCACTACTACGCTACCTATTAGTAAGAACAGAAAAAAATGGTAGTCTGTGTTTTTGTTGCTTTTAGAGCAGGCAATTTTAACTCGGTCAAAAACTGTTACTGTGATGAGCAGGGAAATAATAAGATATGGTTTTACAAATAAAGCCTAGACTAAGGCTTTCTTTGTAAAAATTCTTACAGAAGATCTTATTTAGTCATTTGATCAGTTCACTGAAAGTAAAGAAACATTTATTTATTTTTTTTTATGTTGCTGTCTTAAGTATCCTTAGGTTCTTCAACATTCTAATGCTCTTGCAGTACATCACCAGGGAGCTCTCCATGACCCTGGGCTACCAAGGCTGACAATTTTTCTACCAAGCCACCCAAAACATCCACAGGCATGCTGCCGCTTGCTCACTCTTGCTCAGCGCTTAAAGCTGATGCAAACCAAGAAAAGTAAGAGAATATCCTAACTCCAATGTAAAGCAGCATGAACACATTTCATGTCTCAAAATGTTAACCGTATTACATTCCTCTATGTTTGTGTTTGAAAGTAATTTTTGTAAGTTTTACAAAGAGAACTAAAAAAGAAATGACAGCTCAGTTGATCTCTTGAGGATCAATTAATTAGCTTTTTCAAAACAAAACATTAAATCACAGTGGTATTTCACCATGTTAATTCAGCACATATAAATCCATTCCACATGGTTCTCAAAAGAAAGTAAACAATCTGATGCTGCTTACTCTGCTGAAAATAAAGAAGTTGTAACTATTTACACTATGTTTGATTTTGACCTAAATTTAAAGAAGTATATAGTAACCAAGGCTTCTCCATTCTGCAGTTTCATGCTGCCAGTACATTTGCCTTCTGGCAGCAACTACTGTAACTTACAGAAATGTGGTTATGTTTATAAAGCAATACAGATGATGAGAGAACTTGCTAGCATTATATCTGAATATTAAAATGCAGTAGCAAAAATGACATTCAAACACCACAGAGGCATGCTTTCGTATGTAAGTATATCTGCATATTTATGATATTAAAATAAAAGGGCATTTGGTCTCAGGGGTTAATTTACAATACAGATGAGCAGGGGAAAGGGGAAAAGTCTAATCTCAAAAGAAAATAAATAGGAAGCATCTAAGGAAACTACCCAGACTGCTGTGAGCACTGAGAGCGCCAAAACCTGAGCTATGCTTGGCATGAACGTCCAAGTGTCTGATTTGAGTCAGTTACAGTTCAGGCTTCTGGGTAGCATTTCCAATGGAGCAAAAGAAGCATCCAGTTTTCATGAACTCAATAAAAGTAAAACATGTACATTTCAGATCCACACAAGCAGTATTTCAACCAAATTCATATAAACTACAATAATTACTTATGAAAACCAGCAGTTACTATGTACTCTTCAGTCTTAAACTGAGGAAACTGCATTGATGGAAAGTTATTAAAAACTACGTGATGGCATGAAGAATAAAAAGCCTGGACAAGTACACAGAAAGCATTTTAGACTCATAATTTCTCATGTACAAAGAAATTAAATCTAACTTTTGACAAACAGACTATTTTAACTACTACAGAGAAACTGATGTTTATTATAAGCATTTATTTTTTCAGCCATCGAGGACCAGAAAAAGGAATAATAGTTATATTTGCTTTTGGCTTGAAGAATAAATAACCGAAGGTGACAAAGCTGACACTGCAGATGAAGGTACTGGACGATTCAAACTAGCAAGCTGGCTCAGAAGGTTTCAATACAGCTCAGGAGTGAAGAAGCCTCTGAGGCTTTGCTGTTACCCTAGAAAGCAGCAAGACACTCTTTCTGCATAAAAGCACAACTATCTAAACTCACACCATTTTCATTTTCTGTTTGTCAATACTGTTCTAAATACCCAAGTGTTATAGCTAAGACACACAATTTACAAGCGTTTTAATCGAAACCTATCAACAAGACTGAATATGCAGAATACTACAGCAATTGTTCTGAAGTTGAACCTCAGGGGTTTTTTTTCAAGTATTCATAGCTGCAAGTCAGTTCCACTGGTAGAAAGCACAGCATTTTCCCATTTCTCATTTCAGGCATAAACAACAATTTGACTGAATTGGCAAAATAAGGAACTTCCATAACACAGCTGTCAGGCTTCACAGTCTAAAGCAAAAATACAGCATGTGGGTGACTTATAAAGATAATACAACAACTGTATTTAATTTTTTTTTTTTAATTTTAGATGCAGCACGCACAGGCTCTGCAGAAAGCTGCTTTACTTCTCTCTGTGCTGCTCCTCTTCAGCATGAAAGAAGAGAAGCCAACAGCAGGACCAGCAAGAGGTGAGCCCAAGCACTAGCTCAAGCCTCCCTACCTTCCTCCTGCTTCTTCTGCTGGTAAAGCCTTCCCAGCAGCTTTTTCAAAACTTCCCACAGACATAAGGGTTGGGTTTGGTTGGGTTTGGGTTTTTTGTTTGTTTGGGTTTTTTTCACAAACTTTCCTACCTAGCAGGCCCAGACGCTATCCTATCTGATTCACAACCCATAAAGCGTTTTCTGTGCAGATTTGTGTAAATACAATGTGCTGCTCTTAAGTTAGACTGCTGTTTCTATGTTACATCCAAATAAGCAAAGTAGAATTAAAAGAGGTTTTGAAAAATTTGACAATGATGAAAAAAAATGCAAGATTCACTGAATGTGTTTTAAAACATGAAGGTGGAGGTGCCAGTCCTCTGTTCACAAAATAGGGAAACTTCTAACGTGCCCACCTCTCAATTGTTACCTTTGAAGAATCAGTTCACGAACCTAACTCTGCAGCATTCCTAGCAAACTAAACTCCTTCTGAAGAACTTAAGTTTCAATTATTAAAAGCAATAATTGTATTTATTTGTATGTACATGCTATATTTCATACTTTTATATGATTTAAAATGGTAGAGTTACAGAAGACAAGCAAGAAATCATTCTGAGGGGATCATGCTGAAGGACATTTTCAGTGCCATGAGCCTTGTATTTTCAGTGAGAGCTGGAGCGCCCAAGTCCTTCTGCAATTAACTGTATTTTTTCATTTTATGAATATCAACATTCCTGTGTTCTGCATTTACCCAGAGCTAAAGGAGACAAGGGCAAACCACCTGACAAAAGCAAGCTTGTAGAGTATGCATGTTAGGGTGCCATCACAGGTGATGCAACTGAAGTTACATAGATTTAAATACTAAAAAACAATGATGTGGAAGATGACGCCTTACTCCACACAGGCAAGATTCGTATTTTTCAGCGCTACAAATGCAGTCAACAAATAAATATAATTGCGTTTGTTATCAATGACTAATTTAGTCAGAAAACAGAAAAGCACACTGGCTCTCCTCTACTAAGTAGCCTACATGATATTCCCTTAACTGCCAAACAACTCTTGCTCACAATAAATGAGCAGCAGATTGACCGTGGATGTGTTAGATAATTTAAAGGACTGACTTTTTCACACATCCATACAGGTCATCCCACCCAACCTCTCAGCACAAGGTTATGGCTAAATCATGCAAATTTCACTGAAGTGGCAAAATGTTAATTTCCACCTGTAGGCAAATTCATGTATTTTGTCCAAATTTCAATCCAAGTGTCATCTGCTCTCTTGGAAAGTTCCTGGTATCTTTTTCTGTCCTTTCCTGTCACTGAGTGTTTTGCAGGAACAACACAGGAGTAAAATGATTGCCTAAAGGGTTTTTTATCCAAGTAAAACTTTCAGGCTTAAGAAGAATAAAATGTAGACTTTTTATTATTATTATTATTCTAAAAACTATCATTAACTCTGCCCTGCAGCTTTCTATTCATCAACTGATTTGCTTCATTCTAATGATTGATGAATGGCATATTCAAATCTTCTTGACTAATGGTAATTGAACTAGTAAGTTTCAGAACATAACTCTAAAGAACGAGATGGAACTTCACAAGCTGAATTGTTCTGCTTATGCATTTGAGATGAATTACATTTTGTCACGTAGGGGAGCAACCATTACCAATATTAACTCTTCAGTGCCATGAAGAGTTCATGTACATAAATCAGTATTATGCACAAAAGTTGGAACTTTTTAAAACTTACTACCTGCTAAACAGAGATTATCTTGCAAATTGTTCTTTGAGCTGCTACTTCAGCCTCATTACTTAGATGGCAATGATAACTGAACAGATTAACTTTATTTTAAAGGAAGATACTTCTTATGAATTAAGACAAAAATATGTATTAGGTTACCATTGCTCAGCGATCACACAGGCAGAGAAGACATGAAGTACCTTTGCTAACCACATATTGCTGCTTCTCATGTCTTCCTTGTTGATTTTCAGATTTATGTAATTTACAGTTGTCAAACAATTATAGGCAATTCTCATTCTAAATGCTACATGAATGCCCTTCCTCCTCCTTAACTCTGCTCTTTAATTATTCATAACAGTTACAAGCACTTAGAAAAGAACAGTGAACCATAAATATTTAATACAAGATGCCTGTAACAGACAGACATGACAGAGATTACAAAAATCAAACAGTATAAAGTATTTGTTTATCTGAAGCCAACAAACAATAAGCAAGGCATACACTGTTTAGATTTTAAATTTGTAACTATGTTCATAGCTTTGACAAACCAGAATCAGTAAGTGATCTGTATGCTTTGCCAAACAATTACAATTAAACAAATAAAAATTACCAGATACAGCTGTTTTCTCCAGACATTTATTATTTTAAAGGGGTCTGTTTTGATCCTTTGCTACAAGTTTACCTTGTGAGGAATGCTAAATAAGCAACATTGCAGGACATTAGTTTCATACAGTTGAAGGATGCAAGAGCCAAAAGCAAGTGCATTGAAGAAACTTCTTGAAATCCCATCTACAACAGCAGCATCTCAGCAAGCAGCTGATGAGGTCAACAGAAATTCCCAATACAAATTAGAATTGTAGCACTTCAGGTGGTAAGAGAGTATGCAAGAATTTTAAAGATCTTAAAATAAAATTTACAACCTTTCTAGATGTGGAGGGGAGCTAGAGATTCAGTAAGCACTCACAGTATAATATGGCAGGTAAAAATAATCCTACTTTTAATTTTCAGAGTTCATAGTATTTAACATTTGGTAAGGGCAATAATGAAAATCAGGTAATATTGTAATTGTGTTCTGTGGAGGAACGCAATTTTTTAAAACTCTCTAAGAAGTACTAGGGAAGTACCAACCTTCCATTAAAATATTCATGTACCCTATCTCAATACACTGTATGCAGCTTTCTAAATATCTTACATGCCACAAAGTCAAAAAGTCACATTGAAGACCACAAAAATTAACTCCAAATGCTAACTAAACCCTAAAACCAATCACAGAAGCAATGTGATTTCCTCATCTATTTACTTCACACGGAATTACTGACTGCTCACTCTGAAACCAAGGGCCTGCACTGATTCTGCTCACAGCACAAGAGGGATATCCCTGTCCTTGGAAATCAGGCCAGTGTCCCACCACAAAGACCCATCTGCCTAAACCAATGGGATAAAACTAGCATGCCTCGGGCGGTCAAGGAAAGGCTGAAGGGAAGTGTAGATGATACTTAGAAACTGTATTAATCTTCCTTATCTCAACCTTGTAGCCACCCACAATGCAACCCCACAGTCATTAAAGGAGGAGAAGTTTTGTTCTTGTCAACGTAGCAGAGAGATGGAAAGTAGAACTGTTCCGTTACAGTCATCCTGCTCGCTCTCCCAGCTTCCTAGACTGAACCATTTATTTTCTATTTTGTTATAATTACTAATTTAATAAAACTTTCCAAACACATTTTAATATTTCAATAGTTTGCATTTCATTATTTCAAAATCACCTAAACATTCATCTTCAACACAGAAACATTTGGGCAAAATATGTTTTCTTTTCCTAATACCATTAATCAGAACTGAAAATAAATCAGAGTAACCACTTTTGTACATAAAGCATATGCAGACAGTATAATTAATATGTGCTGGAGAGTTTAGATTATTTTTATTATATTTTAAAGTTTGCCTATAGAGTGGACAGTAATGTAATGAAAATCCCATTTGTAAATGACATTGGTGTACAAGAAAGGCTGGACAAAACTAATATCTGCAAATGCATCTTTTGGTTACCTAGCTTATTCCTCTCAGTAGTTAAACTACACCAGCAAAAGAAGCCTGCTCTTGGAATCTGTGTAGTCCCTAAAAATAGAGCTGCCCCTCATGTCACTTATACTAATAAATCTAGTAAAAAGCAGACAAGCTTTCAGTATTAGTACTTTTGAACCCTGGGAATAAAGGCAAGCATTCAAGTGCTATAATTAAAAAAAAAAAAAATGAAGGAACCACATTTTGTATATTAACAACTCTCAGAATAGTTTAACTAATACACAGAATAAAAGAGTAAATCTTCTAACTTCTTACAAAGCCAAGGAAATTATTAGATTAGAAAAAATGAAAAGCACTGACATTAAACACTCTCTGGTTTTTTGGGTTTTTTTGGTTTTCTTTAAAAATAGATCATATGTAAAGCATTTTAAAAGCACACCTTTAACCAACTTTACCTGGATTTCCACACATTTTGTTAAATTCATGCTGCAATATGACTTGCCCTGTTAGACTCAACAGAAATTAAGTCTGAAATGACAGAGCCAAAGGATCTGCATAAAAGCATAAAACCGGAGAGGAAGTAGATGCACCATTAGTGGAATGCTGCTTTAGAAGATTTAGATTTCGTAATAAGACAGAATATAAAAAATACATGTAAGGGAAAATAATATGCAGAATTAATCTGATGCAATGGTTAACTGAAAAGTTAAAAAATTATTAAACTATTTGAATACTGCACCTTGCATATTTATACATTTGAATATAGAATTCATCATATATTAACCACTTCCCATTCTGAACTAAAAATTTCACACTATAATTGAAAATGTTATAAATCAACCAATTCACTGAGGTACAAAGTTAACTGAACAGAGCAAAAGCAGTCTGGCAATATTAACAGAACTGTCTGTTCATATCTGTAGTAACTTGCTGGCCAATTATTCTTAACACTGGATTTTAACTGTCAGTATAGTTTAGAAGGAAAGAAAAAACAGTAAGTGGTATAACTATTTCACTGATGGTTGGTAACTTCTCATTCAAGATACATTGAAATCTTGTATCAGTAACTTGTTCTATGCTGCAACTCTATTTCAATCATTTGCCAAAGTATAAGTTAGCTATTTGAACCTGTAGTAATAGGAAACAAAATAACTTCACAATAGAGGAGTACACAAATTTTACAAATTTGGAAAATAAAAAACAATTTGGTCCCAGCTTTTTGCACCAGATTATTTACTTCAGCATTTTTTAAGAACATTGCAGTTGTATGCATTATATCATAAAGGATTTATTTTGGGCTCAGTAATTTACTGTAAATACCTTTTGCTTAAATACCCTTCATATCCTGAAGGTCCCATCCAGCACAATATTATTTCCAGAACATTAAGGAGCTCAACCTTCAGAAACCTCTGTTCAATGATCTGCACTCTAATATGGCAGAAACATCCCAGTTTACACAGAACCTTTTACTTGTTTTCCCTACCACAGTATTTGCATACTTCTCACAATGGCATTTAGTTACAATAAAAGCTGTTTCCTAAAATCAAGCTACAGATTTATGAGAAGGAAATCATGGCAGAGTAAGCTTCATGATGACAAAAGTGACTGAGAGAGAAGCAGGCTGTTTCCAGGACTACCAATGAACCATATATTATGGTTTAGATGGTTTCCTAGGAAAATAATCCTAAGGATCACGTTGTCTATGTGTGTGCCTGAATGTGTCCCTCCTCCTAAATTCAGAATTTATTTCTTGATTTCAACTGAATCTGACAACTGCAGAGATTAAGGACAACTAGAGTCCACAAGTTTTCCAAAACGAAGAAGCCAGGGAAAAAAAAAAAAAATCAATAAAATTCAGATTATAAAAAAAAGCATAGATCAAGAGTTCAGAGCTCCTTAGATCTTCAAGTCAACCAAGACAACACAATGCTACTAGACTGCACATATCACTAACCTTGTGGCAGACACAACTGAGTCCAAAGCAAAGATCTTGCCACTTTCCATGATGTCTCCCAGAGGCAAGTAAAATTTTAGGCAAAAGAATTTTTCCCCTTCATTTTTTTTCATTCTGGCTTTGCATAAATGGAACAGATATACAATGCTGAGATCTAAACATCTGAACTACCTCTCTTTACAGATACTGGCCTCAGGAGTACCGAGTAAAGGGGATGAATCACCTCCTTCCAGCTGCTGGCAACATTTTTCCAAAAGCATCTTAGGATACTGTTGGCCTTTTTTTGCCACAAGGGAGCATTGCTGGCTCATGGTCAGCTTCTCCTTCACCAGAACCCAAAGGTCCTTCTTGACACAGTATGAGTATTTTCATATTTCATTAATAGGTGCCTTGAAGGACAAAAATAGTTAAAGATCTCTCACATTGAGTTAATGAAGCATTGATATGCATACTATTAATAATTCTTACCACAAGAACCATTTCTATGTATTTGCTTGCTTTTAAACACTACCCATTTTAGGAGCTTTGCTCCTAGAGGTAGTGGTGTACTCAGTGGGAAAAAAAAAATGAATGAAAATTCATTATGCAGAAGGTTCATATTGGCTGCAACCTAAGAAACTTTCAGTATAATTTAGCAGTTACTTGAGTTCCCAACAAAGTGACAATGCTGTCTATGACTTCTTTATCCATTGTTAGGAACTCCTTTGCTCAATTGCCTGTTCCATTCACCATTATCAACCTCAGAGATGAAACAGCTGAATACATCAAACTCACTAAGACTTAAAAAAAAAATATATAAAATTTCAAGGACAGGATATACAGCGGTGGGATGTGGAAAGGCACCCATCACATTAAGTCTTACAGGGAAAATTGCTTCTCTCTCTAGCATTTCAGTTACTGCCCTCCCTTTAGGAAACCATGTTGTGAAAGCAACTAGCTATGGTCCTATCAGTTTGACTAATAAACAGTGTAGAAATTTCTTTATCTTCACAATATTTATGCAGCTAACACAGTATTTTGTTTTGTAGTATATCTTTACAGAACACCATCCATTCTATTCTAACAAAATCACACACACAAGTATATCCTAAAAATCACAGAATCACAGACTCATTTAGGTTGGAAAAGACCTTTAAGACCATCAACTCCAACTGTTAAGTCAGGACTGCAAAGTCCACCACTAAACCATGTCCCTAAGTGCCACATCTACACCTCTTTTAAATACCTCCAGGGCTGGTGACTCAACCACTTCCCTCAGCAGCC